>QXWJ01000015.1:0-317312 GCA_003614865.1 Arthrocladium fulminans
CCTAACCCTAACCCTAACCCTAACCCACTGCGACACCGCCCACAGGGTAGCCCAAGCTGACACAACGGCGGCGTCAGCGGCAGCACCGCCATTTACAGGATCAACAACAACGGCAACGTCATCCGGCATCAACAACAACACCGTCAGCAGCAACGGCAACGTCATCCGGCATCAACAACAACACCGTCAGCAGCAACGGCAACGTCAACGGCACCAGCAACGCCACCGACAGCAACGGCAGCAGCAGCGAGATCAACAGCAGCGCCACCGTCGACACCAACGCCATCGACAACGCCATCCACAGCAGCACCGTCACCCTCACCGCCAACGAAATCCGGCATCAACAGCAACGGCATCAACAACGACATCGACAGCAGCAACCTTAGCAAGCCGTTGTGAGACCGTCCCCCGGGGGACGCCTTAGCCCGACCTCATCAACATCAACAGCAACGGGCATCAGCAATGATGTCCGGCATCAACAACGGCATCATCGGCGGCACCATCAGCATCGGGATCAGCAGCACCGTCAGCGGCAACGGTATCAGCAATGGCAACATCAGCTGCAGCGACATCAGCGGCGGCACCATCAGCAACGAGATCAACAGCAGCGCCACCGTCGACAGCAATAGCGGCATCAACAGCGTCATCAACAACGGCGGCATCGTTTAACGGCAGTGACAATATCAACAGCAACACCATTGCCACCACCGTCGATAGCAACAGCATCGGCAGCAGCAGCATCTTCTCTCCCTTCACTCCAAATCTTTCCCTCTCTACAGATCGTCAGCCGCAACATCGTCACCACCACAGCATGTGCAGTCGAAGCCGGTGGCTGCGGTTACACAGCACCATTCACCCGTCTCCCCATTCACACCGTGTCACACACCGTCTTCCCCTTCTCAAATCTTTCCTCTCAAGCATCGTCACCAGCAACTTTGGTTGCATAGTCTCATCGGATCGAGCATCACGGATGCCGTGCCATTGCAAAGCCATCCCTCGTAAACCACGCGGCCTGTTCTCTCTCTCTTCCTCGTCCTCTTCCCTCCTCCGCCCTCATCTCTTTTCGTGCATTTTTGCGGTCCATTCAAGCGACTAGCTTACCAGCCGGCCTCCCTTTATTCCCATTTGGCTTGCCGTTGCCCTCTCCTAGTTGTACCAGCTCCACTGCTCTCCCAACCTCGCTCCTCATTCTCTTGACACAGCTCTGCAGGTAATCCCGGCAGTTGTAAACGAGTTGGCTGTCTCTACCCTCTGTTCTCTACACTTTTCTTCTTTAATCCCTGACAATTTTGGTGCTGTTCCATGACGTGAGAACGTGCGCGGTCTCCTAAAAGGACTCAGAGCTTTCTTAGCTCCGATTCTGGAGCACATGCGTATCAGTCCTTGTCTGCCTTGGGCATGACACATGAGCCATTCCGGAGACACGAAGATGAGTCGCCCACTTCCTGCCTTTGATTGTCCTTTCTAGCCCCCTCTTCTGGCCTCTGACGCTCATGCATGGTGGTCTTTGTCTGCCCTTTGACATGGCAGAGCAGTCTAGATGAGGACAAGGGCGAGAGGGAGTCTCCTTGAGCGTCGAATTGTTGTTGTGATAGCTAGAATCAATGTCTTCTCACTGCGCCAAAGCTATGTATCAGGTCACCAATCTAGCCAATTTGCATTACACAAGTCCACCCGGAATCGCCAAGTGGAAATGCATACTTGCCAAGCTGGAGAGCCTCGGACTTCCTGAAAGACGATTCTGAGCATTGACCAAGGAGGTCAGGATGCAGACACAGGCAGCCTTGCGTACAATAGCAGTGCTTGTCCATAGCAAAGAGATGAGCGTCCTCGGCATGGCAGAGCGTGGCATTGAACAAAAGGTACAATAAAGACGGCGAGTGCCGTTCTCCTACATCAGGAGTTTTCAGAATTGACGCCTTGCATCTGTATCTCAACAGATGAGGACAGAACCTGGCCACGAATGACGGCTGGAGCAGGTGTACTTCTGGCTGAGTCTGCTCCCGAGACGCCAATACTGTCTGCTGTGTTGGCCAGATCGCTTTCCCACTGCATTCTCATGCTACTGCGAGCCTTCATACGACTCGGGAGGCATGTACAGCACCTCAATGATATGACCATCAGGATCGGAGACACTGGCTCCATTGTCAGTAATGCTGATGGCATGGTTGGACACGTTTGCACTCACACTCGCCCGTACATGCCACTCTGCTCCATTTGCTTCTCCACTTCCGTCTTCTCCCTGATGTCCTTCTTCCCACCCGTCTCGGCCGCCTTCTCACACAGTTCATCGACAGCGCCTTTGCTGGGTCTGCTCAAGGAAATTAGACACTGCGCAACCTTCTTTGGGTCTGCCCTGTCAACATTGGGCGGCAGGAAGGATTCGTAGGATGAGTGGCCCAAAAGCATGATTTTCACTGCCCCTTCATGGGCTTGGGGACCGGTTGCGCCAACAGGTGGGAGGCTCATCATTGCGCAGTCATCTGTGGAAAACTTCTTGTTTTGGACAAAACCAATGGCGGTGTAAAATTTGATAGAGGCTTCGAGGTCGGCAACAGGGATGTTGAGGAAGATTGAATGCTGCTCATACGGCATGGTGGCTGACGTTCGCTTCAACTCGCGTTCCGGAGGGTATGATCTGCTGGTGTATTTCTTGTGGTGATGTAGCTATGGGTTGGGCAACGCCTGTCTCGCTTGATGCCCTCGGAAGACCGCTGTGATCCAGGAAGGCCAGCATCTTTATGCTCGCACTGAGACGGCACGCGGAGCAAGAGCTGTGTCGGCCAGAGAGAATGGTGCATTTGCTGCCTGGCACTGCCTACACGCTCATACCGCGCCATCACCTGATCCACGATGGTCTCGGGATGCTCTGGCGTCAGCCAAGCAGAGCCCCGAGGTGTCGAGCCAATTGAACGCCATGGTCGGCTCGTAAATCGATACGAGGCCCGGGGAAACAACCTGGCCCGAAACAATCTACGTCCGTAACATCATCGCCAGTTGCGCGCACGCCAATCATTCAGATGTGGCATCTGCCGATGGAATGTCTTTCGAGTTCTGTGGACAATGCGGACAATGCGGCACTTCGTCTGCCACCTAGAAAGGAGGTTTGTCTGTTCTTTGATTAGGAAGGATGCAGGCAGTGTTCGTGCTGCGCAACAAAGCAATGCACAGCTCGTCGCCGCTTTACTGTGTTCTGCTGTTTGCAGCAGCTATGGATCGGTGCCGCTATAAATGAGCTGCAGATTTCTCCCTGAATCTGTAGACTACACAAGTGCCTGAATAATTTCTTGTAGGACGGCCAGAACGTGTGACATTTCGAATGCAATTGGTGGCATGATGGAATACCAGATGATGAGGATGAGAATGGCGACGGCGAGGGGTTAGAAGACGACAATGACGTGGTCTGAGGTTGCCACACTTTGCTGCACGGCTGGACACCGCTGGAGGCGGGCATCAATGGTCGAAATTATGTGAGAGGTGTACATCCTCCCGAGTACGTACGGAGAGTCTCGCAGCCCTGACTCCTCTGGCCCTCTTCGCGGCAACACACGACAGACAACGATATGGAATCAACATGGAATCACTTGCGGCACCTCAGACCTCCCACATTTCCAGTCGACGCAGTTCCAGCCTTGGTACAGACAGCTTGCAAATGCGGCGTCCAACTTACTCCCGCGAGCCGGCCTGATGTCATGTATCGCCATGTGATTGGTGACCTGCATCAAGAAGCGGCATCCGCAGGACTAGTTCCTGCAGTGGACGTCCCAAGCTTGTACCTAGCACAATCCCCACGAGAGCAGTGGTGGCGCCGACTGCTGCAATCCACAATGGGCGGGCTAAAGAGTCCAATGGCCATAAGACTCGCTTCAGCAAAGTCGAATAAGGCCAATCACAAGTGTGCCGCAACCATGTGGCGGCCTAGAACGTGAAAGTCGTTCAGAGGTTCGCAATGCAGAAGAACAAGCGAAAGCTGAGTGAGCCTGATGACATGAGAGCAAGGGAGGAGATCCTGAGATCTCGGGAATGTTGGCCTGCACGCCGAGACTGAGCAACCGAGGCATTCCTTCATGATTGTGAATTGGCGACCACACTTGACATGACACATGAGGACAAATACGTCAAGCATCAGATCGGTAGCTACGATCGAGATGTTGAAGGTGCGTTTCTTCGAGCAGCAAGAGCTCTACATTGATCCACCAGACATGCGTCGGCGGCTGAAAGACGGTCAAACGTGGCAGTAAGCTGTGACCAATCCTGGTGGCGCAATGAATGTCGCGTGAATTGTCGTCGGGGGAGAAAGTCCGGGAGTAGAATGAGGGGGCGGCCAGCTGTTTGCGCTTCTGTCGGAATGGGAATGTGGGAAGTCGTCTGTCCTGACTTCTGGAGCAGGATGGATATTGGACAAGCTGGTGCAAAAGGCAAATCCAGCCGCGGCTAATGCCATGTTGTGAATCGTGATTGGTGTGAAGATACTGGGTGAGTCGCATGGCGGGCAGGGTCGAGCCCACCGGACCGGCACAGCGCCGTTGCTGCCAGTGGTCGGCTCCGAGAACAAATTTTCTGCGGCTCCCTGTGCTCTGGAGTGACAAGCCCGTCTCGACAGACCTCGCGACGGCATGCCATTGTCCGCAGAGCCAATGGCAACAGCATTCGATTCTGATTAGCTGGATGTCCATCGCAAAGGTTGTGCCGAATCCAGAGATGGCCGCCGGTGATGACGCTTCATCCCGGGCAACGGCTTCTCAGCTCCATGTCAGGGTCGCAAAATGGGTAAATGGCTGAGCAAGGAGATCATGGCCCAAGCTTCTGCTACCTACCTGCTTCTTGCGGCAATGATTGGTGCCAGATGAGGTACTGGTTGGAGACTTGATTGTACACGATGTGACCGATATGATTAATAGCGCAGTCAAAGTTGCACTTTGTTACGAATCAATACCCCGTAGCTACAAATAGTAAAAGCAGCCAGCATGGCGGAGGACCTTTTCCCCTGGGCTTTTTCAAATTTTACCCCGACCCAACTCCGAGTGTGCGGAAAGGGTTGCCTCATCCGGTCCGGCTGCGCTTTACGCTTGGCATACGTCATCCCTTTCCAGTGAACATCGCGACTGTATTCGAGGGCAGCCTCTGCGACATCGAAGCTGACACCTAGACAGCTAGACATCAGGAGTGGTAATGTCAAAGGGCCACCCTACCTATCGGCC
The DNA here is from genome assembly GCA_003614865.1 of Arthrocladium fulminans. Classification (NCBI taxonomy): domain Eukaryota; kingdom Fungi; phylum Ascomycota; class Eurotiomycetes; order Chaetothyriales; family Trichomeriaceae; genus Arthrocladium; species Arthrocladium fulminans. Next base: position 5,202 of record QXWJ01000015.1, read on the forward strand.
AACGATTCAAACTCGTGTACCTTTCAATTCGATCAGAAAAGAGGTCGCTCTGGCCAAGTCAAGCTGATGAGATTCTCAAAAATTTGGGCTGTATCTCGTCGTGTTGGAGACGCTTTGACAATGGGAAGGGGAATGATTCCTTTGGTACGATTGGTGTATGAAGACGAGGCCAGGTTGATGACCTGATAGCGGCCGAGACGAGTGAAGCGACGTTGATTCTAACCATGGTCTCTACGACGACAATTCAACACCTGGAGGAGAGTTCTCCTTCCGTCTCTCTCAGCGTCGTGATTCTTGTTCCCTCCCATTCACGACATGGTCTTATGCAGGTGGACAAATTCCGCGGGCCCTACCAAGGGACGACCCAAACGGCCGGAGTCAGCTACAGCTGGGCATCTTGGCTGAACTAGCAGGGGAGCCACGTGCGTTATACACAGAGCTACTGCTTCGGGGGTGATGGATTCCGTCGAGAACAGTCGGACGAGATTTCGGGTCCAAATGCAACTTTCGAGGTTTGTATGTATTTCATTGAATGTGTCTCATTCTAGCTTTGTGTCTCATTCTAGCTTTGTGTCTCATTCTAGCTTTGTGTCTCATTCTAGCTTTGTGTCTCAGTCTAGCTTTGAGATTCGACCGACCTCAGCGTTGGCCTCGAGAAACCTCGCAGTTCAGCTTATTTTCCAATGTGGTCGCCTGGGCCGAGGTTTCAGCATTCACCGAGGGCAAACGCATTCCCAAGTCTATTTGCGTTCTGTTTTGCGTTCTGTTTTGCGTTCTGTTTTGCGTTCTGTTTTGCGTTCTGTTTTGCGTTCTGTCGGCGTTCTGTTTTGCGTTCTGTTGGCGTTCTGTTGGCGTTCTGTTGGCGTTCTGTCGGGCCAAGGCTATTCTATACAAGAATGCGGTCATGCGATCCACACTTTCTAAACATGGCCAGCAGAATTCGAGTTGTCAGCGCATGTCCAAGCGGCCGAGCCTCCATCCTTTTTGTAGCTGTCCATAATGCCAACAACGGAGCCATAGGTGCCGGCGACCATCATAAAGGTGCCGGAAGTAATGACAAAGACGCACCAGGCCACCATCAGCTTCCACCGAAGATCCCGCTTACGCTTCTCCTTGCTCCAATTGTCATAGAGCCACATGCCGCCCATGGGTTGAAACGACATGAGGGTGCCAAATAGGGCACCAATGAGCGAGACCAGACCGCCAAAAACAGGAATGGCACTGGCGATGATGTAGGCGCTGAGGGAGACTCCCGCCATGCAGCCAAACCAGGCCAACCAATGGATAAAGGTGTTGGCGGCGAGATGCTCGGTCCCTCGCAAGATGCGGATGAAGACGTACTTGCCCGGGAGCTACAGAAGCGTTAGCGGACGGCACAGGAATCAGTCTTGGAGAAAGGGTGCTTCATCAATCTTGGAGAAAGGGTGCTTCGTCAATCTTGGAGAAAGGGTGTCTTGGAAAAAGGGTGTCTTGGAAAAAGGGTGTCTTGGAAAAAGGGTGTCTTGGAAAAAGGGTGTCTTGGAAAAAGGGTGCTTACGTGAAGGCAAATGGTCGTGGTGACAATCAGTCCAGGCAAGGCAAAGCCATAGGCCACCTTCTTCACAGTCACGCCGGCAGAGCCGAGGGCAGGCGAAGCGACGTATGAGCCACAATAATAGTAGACCACACAGCCAATGGCAATGTAGGTGGCCGTGACCACACCCTGGCAGACGAGCAGCGATCGAACGTAGTGGCGAGGTTCGCGCATCTCAGACGCAATCGAGAAGAAGGCGGGGGTGCCCGCATACGCAAAGATCAGCGAAGAGATGGCGGAGACGGCGTCGACGAAACGGGGATTGTTGGTGATTTTGTAGTCGGAGACCCAGACGCCCTCTTGCGGCGCCGCGGAGGGGCGGTCCTCCAGACCAACGGCAATGGTGACGGTAAAGACTGTGACAAGGGTTAGGCCATGTCCCCAAAGATGGGATGCTGAGCAGCGACTCACTGGCAGTAAGAATGCAGATCACGCCGAGCCACGCCAGCCAACTGATGCGACCGAGGGTCTGAATGCTACCGAGCGAGAATCCGACGATGGCGGCAACGGCGACAAAGATGGCGGTACAGGCACCGTGGCTGGAAACGGCGTTGAGGCCAATCGAGATGCCGAGCATACCGGAGCCCGAGATGAAAATGAAAACTAAGCGCAGTGAGTAGACCACCAGGCGGAGCAGGCCATAGAACACCTACAAAGGACAAAGGCGACGCCAAAGACCTCGCGGCCGGCCCGGCCAAACATCAATTGGGCGGCGTCGTCAATGCCATAGACGGCGCGATGGCGAAGCTTAAAGACACCAACCATGTAGTCCGACCATGTGGTGATGATGCCCACGGTAATCAGGCAGATGACACCCGGAACGATTCCCAAGACGTCAAAGACGGCGGGAATGGAAAGGACACCAAGGCCGATCTGGGTCTTCATCATGAGAATGGACGTTCCAATCCATCCCACCTGGGAAGTGTTAGTGTGTGTGTGAGAGAGAGCACCCTGTGGGAAACGCACATTACGATAGTTGGGTCCTCCTTCTTTGATCTCTCCAAAAACGGCATCAACAATGGAGGGTCGGGGAGCGGAGGGCCGACGAAGGGCGATATCAACGAGAGAGCGACGACGGCCGCTCACCGAGTCCACCCGTGCAGAGACATTTTCAACCTCCTCCTTCTCAGAGTAGCCTTTGAGAGGCATCGCAGACATGTTGACTCGAGTGTGTGGGTGGAGGTGGGTGGTGAGGCAACGTTTCTAAGAAGTAAAAAGCTCTCGTTCATGGCAAACGACATGATTTAAACTTATTTCCCCAGAATCACATGGCTCGGGTAACTTGCTGGAGGTCTGGCAGAGAATGCCGTTCCCCGGAACACCCCAGCAATACGAAGGTGAAGATTGACGAGCCGCACCATTCCCGTTTGGACATTTTCTCCAGAGATCCCTCGTATCCGGCTGGACCTAGCCTTGATCAGCGACTCCACTACCGTCGGTATCCGCCAAAAGAAAGTTTGATGCAAATCTTCCTTGGCAGGTAATTCCGGCAGCGACACTGCAACAACAGTCGAGAAATCATCTGGGGCGTGTGGCTCCCATCATTGCTCCTCTTAGCTTCCTGGCCCATGGCCCGCTGGAGCGTCAAAATTTTTGGAGGGCCTGACTTTTCCTGACAGGGATTGTGCGGACAAAAGGAAAACCCAATGAGCGCTTTTCGGTAGTCTCAGCATGAAATCAAGCAGCCAAGACGCTCTCGCCTAGCCCAGATTCCAAGCACTTCGTCTGTTCCAGCACCATCAAATCCCTGCTACCCTTCCTGTATAATCAAAACGCCTACAGAAAGACTTCATGTTCTGTGAGCTTGGACAGGGTGATCACTTTTTCTAAATAACGCATTGCGACGTACATGGGAAGCCTTGTCGGTAGTCGATGTTTCAGGATAGAGCGCACTCGGAGAGCATCCGAGAGATTGAAAGTGGATATCTTCGGGGCCGGAAAAACCCATCACCGATACTAACCGAAGGAACAGATGCCTTTCGCAAGCTCTCCTTACCAGACCAGAACTCGCCTGCTCACCTAGGTCTTTGAGGGCAGTGATAGTTTCAAGATACTCGCGAGCCGAAGGCGCTGTCGTTGGGATCGCAGCGCAACCTCGATGGATGGCTGCAAAAGCAAGGAACAGCTGGCGAGGTGACCAATATGAAGACCGCACTGGGGCCTGCCAGTGGTGGGACGCGATAATGCCTCTGATGAGAGCAAGATATTGCTACTGCTATTTCGTGTGATAGATAGGTAGGATGGGCTAGGAGGACGAAGCTCAACGGCCAGGACAACTCGATGGCCAATACAGCTCGGGTTGCCAGCACAGTTCGCCAGCAGAGTCGACGGCCAATACAGCTTGATCGACAGCACCGTCTGACACCCAGCAGAGGCCGGCAGCCAATACAGCTCGATTGCCAGCGCAGCCCGACTCTCTGCGCCAGTCAATGCCGCTCGATTGCCAGCACAGCGCGACACCCAGCTTAGTTCGACAGCCAGTACAGCTCGATGGACAATGCAGCCTGACACCCAGCGCAGTTTGGCACCCAGCATAAATTGATAGCCAATACAGTTAGGATTGCCAGCGCAGTTCGACGGCCAATACAACTTTGTTGGTAGCACATTCCGATGCCCAGCGCAGTTCAATAGTCAATACAGCTCGACACCCATCGTAGCTCAACACCCAGTGCAGCTTGAAGCCAACATCTGAGAGGCAGAACACTTCAATAACCAATGCAGTTTAATATCGGATACAACTTGACACCCAGCGCAGCTCGAGAGCCTGCATACTATACCGAAAGCAATTCGACACCCAACACAACTTGACACCTCGTACGGTTTGACCCGCAGCACAGCTCGACACAGCACAGCTCGACACAGCACAGCTCGACACAGCACAGCTCGACGGTCAATACAGCTCGATAGACAATACAGCTCGATAGACAATACAGCTCGATAGACAATACAGCTCGATTGCCAACGCAGCCTAGTACCCAGCGCAGCTCGGTACCCAGCACAAATCGAAAACCAATACAGCTAGGATTGCCAGTGCGGTTCTGGCAACCAGCGCAGTTCGACAAGCCAACATAACTTGGTTGGTAGCACATTCCGACGCCCAGCTCTGTTCGACACCCAGCTCTGTTCGACACTCATCACCTGAGAGGCAATGTACTTTGATAACCAAATGCAGCTCGACGCTCGACGCCCGACACAGCTCAACACCCAGCGCAGCTTGAGAGCCAGAACAGTTCGATAACCAACGCAACTCTACAACGAATGCAATTCGACACCTAGCGCAGCTCGAAAGCCAGACTGCTTTGATAATCAAATGCTGATCAACGCCCGACGCGGCTCAGGAGCGAGCACAGTTCGATAATCAACGCAACTCTACAACGAATGCAACACGATACCTAACCAACTTGACACTTCACCCGGCTCAACACCGAGCATAGCTCAGCACTCAGCACCCAGCGCAGCTCGAGGGCCAGCGCAGCTCGAGGGCCAGCGCAGCTCGAGAGCCAGCACAGTTCGAGAGCCAGCACAGTTCGAGAGCCAGCACAGTTCGAGAGCCAGCACAGTTCAAGAGCCAGCACAGTTCAAGAGCCAGCACAGCTCGAGAGCCAGCACAGTTCAAGAGCCAGCACAGCTCGAGAGCCAGCAGAGCTCGATAACCAATGCAGCTCAATAGCGAATTGGACTCGACATCCAACATAGTCCGACACGGCACTCGAGAGACAGCAATCTTCGATAACAAATGCAGTCCAATTTCAACACCCAGCACTGCTCAAGAGGCAATGCGCTACGATGGCTAAATGCAGCTCGACTCCCGGCACAGCTTGAGAGCCAGCACAGTCCAATATCCAACAATAGCTACAACGAATGTAACTCGAGACCCAACGCAGCTTGAAACCTCACTCGCTTAGCACTCAACACAGTTCAAACACCCAATGCAGCTCGATGCCTAGCGCTCGAGAGCAGTACAGCTCGATATCCAATGCAACTCTACAGTGAATGAAACTCAACACCCAACACAATCCGACACGTCATGCGGCTCGACACCCAGCGCTCGAGAGCCGAGAGTATTGATTCAAGCTGTAGTCTCATTGACAGCAATTCAACGATTGGAGATAGAGAAGAAGCCCCCTTTCCTCAATACGATTCGCATGGTAGTGGGAGTCAGATGTCCAAGCCATCCCCGTACCTTCTCAGCCTTGTCATTCTTCCTCTTTCATTCATGACACTATGCAATCTTCAGTGTGCTAACAGAGACCAATGGCTTGCGCCTTTGTAAAGGTCCGATGCAGGATCACCAAGTGCATAGGTGCTTGATCAACTTGAGAAGCCATATGCATCTACAAACCATCTGTCATGCCAAAGGGCAGACAAGGGTTGATATGTATGTGCCCAGGTTCTGAGCTAAGAAGGCACAGAATTCTGTGTCCTTTTTTGGAAGATTGCACACGTTCTTACACCCTCTACCACAGACCCACGGCTGATCATCCACAATCAGAACTGGAGGTACAAGGACATTCCGGCAGGAGTGCAGCTTTGGGGACGATGACATGAACTCCATTTCGAAACATAGACAAACCCTTATGGTTCGGCAATCGCTGCAGGATCCGCTTCTGGCATGCCACAGTGGCGTCTTGAATTCGAGAAAGAATTTCTTTTTGCGTACTCAGGACAGACATCGATAAGCTTTGCATGCTTCTCCGCTCAATGATTTCTTTCGTGAAACGGATTATCAGGACCAAGCTAGAGTAGCGATATGAGTGGCCGGCCAGTTGCGCACAGCTACACCTCACCATTGCCTACCTGGCCGTCGCCTTCCCTCACAGCAGAGTGCGCCCCTTTACCAAGTTGTGTAGCAGCTCGTAGCGCTCAGTAGACTCTGTTGAAACGCATCCTTGCGCCATTGATCAGGGGCTTGAGACGACGAGCTCATGATTTTGTTGGAAAGTGACACGTTGGAAAGGTTGGAATGCAAGATACAAGGTGAGCGGCGATGAGATCGAAAAGGAGAAGACTGTTATACATTTTCTATGAACCAGGCCTCTTCCGGACTCCTTGGCTGGCCAGCAATGAGTGGCTGGGACGGGTGAAGAGGTATTGATGCTAGCTATACGGATCCGTAGTCTCTACGACAATGATTCAGCACTTGGAAGTAGAGGGACAAAATTGGTGGCGGAAAAGAAATGTATTGTCTCGGATCACCATTCGTAAAGCAACTTATAGCAAAAGACCCAAAATTGCAAAAACACTCAAGACAAGACCTCCCGACAAAGCTCTCCGACCTGCACCATTGGTGGCATTGGCATCGGCTTTCGCGGACACTGGCGTACATGTAGCAGGAATGAGAGGAGCAGTAGCTGTCGCCGTCGCTGATTCTTGCCGAGCAACGATGGCGTGATAAACATCGCGCTTAGCTCCCTGTAGCGCCGCTGGGTACTCAAAATTCGGATCCTTTTTGCCTAGTAAATGCACCAAATCAGCCACGGCGGCATCGAATCTCTCATCGTCATCACTTCTCTTGACACTGCTACCGTCCCCAGAAGTGAGAGGCTCGTTGGAGAAAAGTGCGAAGTTGGGATGACAAATGTCGTCGTCGGGAAGCTCGCCGGTCGCAAAGTATGCGGCAACCTTTTTGAACACGCAGCTGGACGGCTGAGCAGTCGAGCAATGGCCGGCACCTGTGTGCTCAAGCAATTTACTGTCGACAAAGCCAGAGCTGGAGTTTTGTGCCGAGATAAGAGGCGTGACGGGGTCGTAAGCCCCATTAACAAAGAGGAGAGGCGTCTTGGTTTCGATGTCGGTGAACGCGCCATCGAATTTCTCCCTGGCATTGACTTGCCATGTCGAGCATTGGTAGAGAATGCTGATCAATTGATCGCCGCCAAATACGCTTCGCTCTTGGTAGAGGGCGAGCCAGTCCTTGAAGTCGTCGAGGTCACCTGGGATGTCATCCCAGTCACCGCAGGTAATGGCGTATAATGCCAGCGGTACCTCCAGGTCCTTGGCGGCGAGAGGGTCAAAGTCCCTCTTCACGCTGCCGGAAGAGGATGTGGTGCTCTCATAGAAAGTGGCAATCGTCAGAGAGACATCCGGCCACTCCGTGGGTTGTTTCAGTTGGCCAAACACGTACCCACTGATGGCAGTATACGGGAGCGTTTCGCCAGTGCTGCTGTCTGTAACGACATACGTTTCATCTTTGACACCGGCCAAAAAGGTGAAAAAGACATCCTGGAGGTCTGCACCCGAGTACCCATCTAATGCCAAAGCGCAGTAGTCAGGGCCAGCTTCCGCGCAAGCGTCAAAAAAGAGCGCCAAGGTGGCATCGACATCATCAACGGATTCCTCATTCAGACCATGGTAGTAGTCGGTGGGATTGATGTTCCCATCGAGAACCACTCGATCGACCTTCTCTGGGAACATGGCGGATAGCGTGGCGCCCAACAGGGTGCCGTAGGAGAAGCCCCAATACCTGATGAGGCCATCTTCCTGAAGAGCCTCAAAGACGGCGTTAATGTCGCGTGCAACAAAGGCCGTGCCGACAAGCTCGCCCGCCAGTTTGTACTCTGACTGGCCACAGAGGTCTCCCTGATTCGTGTTGGTGACGAAAGTGGCATTGAGACCAACGGGATCATTCAGAGGTAACGAAGCGCCCTCCACTGGCTCGATGAGTGGACACTCGTAGGGAATGGTCAGTCCCACGCCACGAGGATCAAAGGTCACCAAATGGTAGGCACCACCAGCAATACTGCTTCCTGTTAATATGACTCTGCACAAGACGATCGTAGACATACAGGCTCAGAGTAGCACCTCCATTGATAAGCGATTGAATGCCGCTCTCTCCAGGGCCGCCAGGATTGTAGAAGATGGATTTCCCACTGGCCAAAGTGGCATTTGCGGGGACACGAACGAGAGGAAGTGTCAGGATGCCGAAAGAGGTGTCGGTATAGTCAATGGGAACATCTAGTGTAGCGCACTCAAGGCTAGGCTCATCGTCGACAGGACACGGAGTCCACTGGATGGTCTGGTCTGCAGGAATTTCTCCGGTGTTTCGTTCATAACCAGTGGGACAGTCTTGCGCCACGGCGACAGAGGCAATGGTCGCCAAGGCTAGGAGAGTCGAGATCATGATGAGAGGTGCGGAAAGGAGAGGAGTGGCTGCGCCGGATGAATTCGGAATGGTGTGGAAAAGGTTCCCAAGTCGTGCACCAGTGGTAAGTGGGTTTATTGATCTTTCATGTTCCACTAGTTCCTGGGAGAAACATGGGAAACCCAGAATGTATTTATTTCACCATTCTCGTCTGTGGTCACAATCACCTGGCATCGCTGCGACCGCCAAGTCTAGAAGGACAGACCAGAACTCGTTCAGCTCTCTAGCGACGGGCCTTGGCAGCCTAAGGATTGTATCACAAGGTTTGCACACATCGTTCCTTCCAAAGACCAGGCGAACCGCTCTGGCCTCGCTCGTGGCATTGCGCGACTTGATTGGATCTTGGGCACGTCAATTTGGCTGAACGGGGCGTGTGGTATTAATAGCTCATGTTTGATTTTCAGAGGCGAGTTTCAAAGAATGGCTGCCAAGATTTCTCCAAATTGCCTGTGGGGGTCGCCAAGGGGTGCCAAATCAGCTGCGAGTGAGATGAGCGAGACTCAAAGATTGGGAAAGTCAAGTCTCCAAGCTCGTCAAGGAGCTTGGCACGGCTTACTCTCGTTTGGCATGACATGCAGCACTGTGACTCTAGCATACATTTGTCCCCTTTTTGCAGATGAAGTCGAACACGAATTTGGGGAAGTGCCATCAGCACAGGCCGTACATGATCTAGCTTCTCGCATCAAGCATATGCCGCCCGGCTTAGATAACCAGTTTTGGCTCCATTTCTTTCAGACCGGCCACATGATTCTTCAACTTGGCAAATTCGACACGAGTGTGGCAAGTCCGTTTCAATCAGCATGCATCTAGTATTGCTGCACATAAGCTGCAGACAAAAGTTCGCAGTTTTGGTGCTCAGCCTTTAGTATCATTTGACCAAGACACCGGATTCCGAAGCCCCGAACACAATTCTCATCGAGAACAGTGTCATGTGTGAAGGAGCAGGATGGCAAGACCACGGGAAGGCTGAGATAATTGGTTCCCAGTCATGTGAATCGTATGAAGGAAGGACGGGCTCCTCTTCCTCCAAGTGCTGATTGTGTGCCATTGTGGCTTGTGGCTAGAACCAATACCCCTTCATCTCTCACCGATGCCACCACGTCAGACCGCTACCACTGCCTGGTCCTGGCTACCACTGCCTGGTCCTGATAGGAGCGTCGTGCGTGCAAAATAATGTAATACTTCAAGTTGAGACGTGGCCAGCCAGTCTCGCGCTGGTCGTTTTACGGACGACACGTAACAAAGCACAGCCTGACCACAGCTGATTATCACAATGGCATGGCAGTGGATTGCATACTTGTGGGCAACAGAGGTCATAGTGGTGATTCCGGCCACGAGAGACCATAGGCAGGACAATGGGAGATGCATCATTCACTCTTTGACTCGGGGCGTGGGCTCCGAAAATGAAGCCTTCTGATCGGTTGGAAAATTGATTGGCATGGAGCAAATCTCTGGATCCTTCGCTCCCAGCTAAGCGAGTTGGTACTCATGAAGGGCTCGGTGAGATGATTTCGATCTCTGTTCCCCATCCCGCACCGCCAAGGTATTCCTCGAATGAGAAGCTGATTTCGTAGCCGTCGATTCACTCTAATTCAGTCTTTGTGTTCCCTCATGGTATTTTTGCAGCGAAACGACGGCAGCTCATTTCAATCCTTTTGCGTATTTGGCTTATCTAATCCGCCGTTCTGACCCACCGCAAAGCTCCAAGGTCAATTTCGCGGACCAACTGCCACTTTTCATAAATCACCTCGATCACATTTTGCATTGCTGTTGCCATCATTGTCAGGACACGCCAGGCTCTCGTCACTAGCATTCTCTCCGACAGGATTCTTTCTCCCTTGACAATACTCACTCAGCAATATCGACATTGTCGAGATCGGACTCCGGCCGTCAGTGGCCCCACTTGTACCTGAGCGCCCCTCAACCGATGCCGTCTTGGCGTCTCTGGATGAGGCAAGGCGCCTGTGTGCCGTTCGGCCGGCTCAGCTCCTGAGGAGTCTAGATTTATCACGTTAGCATAGCTGATACGACACCATTCCCGGAGTGGCTCCATTCGTCCGGCGAATCAAATGAGGGGAAACACAACTCCACCCTTTCTACTCCGACTCTCACCGGAGAGCTTTCCAGCTCCAACATCACGTCATCACATTTCGACGACTTCACCTCATAAACTGCCATCTAGACCATTCCTACCCAGCTTGGAGGCTTGAATTGGGCATTCCAAGAGTTCCCTAGGGGCACAGCATAACGTTAGGTCCCTCCAGGATGGCCTCAGCCTTGCTGAAAAGCCGATGCCGTCGGGCAAGCTTCTTGAACAAGGTCTGCCAGGTCCACCAAACTCGAACAAGATCTCTGGACTGAACACCCTCTAGGTTGCCCGAGCGGAAGACCTCATCGACCTCTTCCCGCACAATTCCTACATCGGCTGGTCTGGCTTCACCGGCGTCGGCTATCCCAAGTGAGTCTGCTTCCTTGGCCAAGACCTTACTTATCTAGGCAATAAACCACTCGCCCTGACGCCTCCCATCCACTGACTCTTCAATTTCCCTCATCAGAAAAGTCCCCACCGCCCTCGCCGACTATGTGGAAGCCAACAATCTGCAAGGCAAACTCAAATACAACCTCTTTGTCGGCGCCTCCTCGGGCGCCGAAACCGAAAACCGATGGGCGCGTCTCAACATGATCGAGCGGCGGGCTCCGCATCAGGTTGGCAAAGACATCGCCCGAGGGATCAACAACGGCAACATCAAGTTTTTCGATAAACATTTGAGCATGTTTCCGGTGGATCTGATGTATGGGTGGTACACGAAGCATAAGGAGAATAATAAGTTGGATGTGGTGATCGTCGAAGCAAGTGCGATTACGGAGGATGGCGGAATTGTACCGGGGGCGAGTGTGGGTGCAACGCCGGAGATGGTGCAAATGGCGGACAAGGTGAGTTCATCGTGAAGGTGAGGAAAAGTTGAAAGAAATGGCGCTGAGCAGTGCGTGTATGGATAGATCATTATTGAAGTCAACACTGCATCGCCAAACTTTGAGGGCTTGCATGACATTACGATGACGGATTTGCCGCCAGCGCGAAAGGTACCCACTCAACATCGTGGACATCTCAGGCCATTCGACTAACCCGTTCCAGCCATACCTCATAATGGCGCCAGAAGATCGCATCGGCACGCTGACGATCCCCGTCGACTCCGACCGCGTCGTCGCCATCGTTGAATCCGACTACCCAGACCAAACCACGGAAAACGCGCCTGAAGATGCCACCTCCATAGCTATCGCCAATCACATCATCGAATTCCTCAAGCATGAGGTTGAACATGGGCGTCTGCCCAAGAACTTGCTTCCGATCCAGTCGGGGATTGGCAACATCGCGAACGCAGTCGTCGGCGGGTTGGCCAAGGGAGGGGCTAATTTCAAGAACCTGAAAGTCTGGACGGAGGTTCTCCAAGACAGCTTTTTGGATTTGTTTGATTCAGGAAACCTCGATTTTGCGACGGCAACGAGCATCCGCTTCTCGCCTGGCGGATTCCAGCGATTCTACGATGGCTGGGAGAACTATCGTTCAAAATTGCTGTTGCGAAGTCAGCAGGTCTCAAATAGCCCTGAAATTATTAGGAGACTTGGGGTCATTGGGATGAACACACCGGTTGAAGTCGACATCTACGCGCACGCGAATTCCACCTGCGTGATGGGCAGCCGCATGCTGAACGGCTTGGGTGGAAGCGCAGATTTCTTAAGATCCTCCAAATATTCCATCATGCACACACCGAGCACCAGACCATCGAAAACCGATCCCACAGGTGTGAGTTGCATCGTGCCGATGTGCACGCACGTCGACCAAACGGAGCATGATCTGGACATTGTTGTGACAGAGCAAGGACTGGCAGATGTGAGAGGATTGAGTCCGAGGGAGAGGGCCCGGGTGATCATTGAGAAGTGTGCGCATCCAGAGTACAAGCCGATACTGAAGGAGTATTTTGAGATGGCGGAGAGGGAGTGCTTGAAGAAGGGATGGGGCCATGAGCCGCATTTGCTGTTCAACGCATTTGACATGCATCGGAATCTGGTAGAGGAGGGGACGATGAAGATTAAGGGGTGGAAGTAAGGTGCTGTCAGTGGACGTACAGCATGGCGTCCAATGGACCTAGGCACCGTTTTGTTCAAAGACCTGTATGTTAGAATTGTATCTCCAATGAGCTGCCTAGCTGCAACTGCGCGCTGAACAACCTCGGGGTTTTCATGATTTCAGTAGCATACAGTGGAGATACAGGCATCAAAGAAGCTCGTTGCAATTCTGTTCCATTGTAGGCTATCACTGTCAAATTTGCTATTGAAGTTCTGATGGCTCGAAGACGGTGGAATGCAGTAAGAGCTTACGACTGGCATGGCTGGTGCTACTATTGCCTAGGTTGCCTGTAGGACCGGAACTCACATTGCTTTGGGCTGCGTCACACTCAGTGTTAGATGCACTACGAAGGTGCTTCTTTCCAAGGCTTCGATTCGCCGGGTGAATTTGGTAGAGCTTAGCATCATCTCCGAATCAGCTAGGGAATTGCTTCCTGATACGGTTCTTGTTGCATTGCCATACTCTCCGCCTTGAGCATTCATGTCAACACCAGCATTGATTAGGGAATTGAACGATCTGCTCATGCACTTGGGCGAACACCATTCAGCCTCTCCAATTCCTTCTCCCGCATCTCAGCCTGCACCTTCAACCTCTCCGGAACAATCCGCTCCCTCTGCCGGGCAATTTTCCAATCTCCTAACCCTTCCTCCTTCCCGAGCTCTCTCAAAGTTTTCTTCTCGACGACGGAATACCGCCCGTCCTCCCTCTGAAACATAAAGGGCTCTTTCAAACTGACGGGAGGATTCGTGATAATTCTCACCTCCCTTAGCTTGTTGTTGCTGGCACTGTGCAGCATTAGCGGGTGCAGTAGATACACATCTCCAACTTGTCCAGTACACTCCACAAACGCATCATCCGGAAATGTTGCAGCGAGGTCATTGAACCAGGCCAGTGTATCCTCATTCTCAAAATTTGGGTTGTTAGCTCGTGGAGTGAATCGAGGGGAAACTCCTGCAGTGTTGTCGTGGAGGTATTGAGCAACAACACGGATGGCCGGAGGACAGATGAAAGTGCCACCTCCACCCTGTCGAATGTCGGTGAAAAGCGGAATGACCAGTAATCCTTGCTCGGGGCTGTCAAGGTAGTGGACGAAGAAATCGCCGTCAACATGCCATCCCTTCAGGTCTCGTGGATGAATATCAATTCCCTCACCTTCAGGCGTACCGAGATTAACGATAAGCCCATCATTCCAGGTGCAGTTCTCAGCAGAGATCTTCGATTCACCGCCGAGCAGGTCACAGATGCCAGCCCAGGCTTTGGGGGCGAAGGCTTTGGCGCTGAATGTGTGGTGAGACGGCATGTTGATCCGGCCGGCATTGAGACTGAGACGTGGGTTGGACCATGTTGATTTGTCGGTGGGAGAGACGCCAAGACGAGTCCAAACTGAAGAAATGATGTTATTGGCAGCTCCTGGTGTGAAGCAAGACGGAATCTTGATGTAGCCGTAACGGAGGAAGTGAGATATGTCGGCCTGTGTGAGCTGCGAGAATGCTTGATCTGCGTATGACTTGGACGTAGGCATCCTGAGGGTCTAGGACGCTGCTATTGGTATTGCTGATTCATTCCGATACAGATTGACTAATGTGATCTGGAGATACCATCCTCTTCGCCCTTTAAGCAAGAGCTTCTCATTAACAGAAAATTCAAGAGAGTTCAGACCTCATCCGCAAGAGGAGAATCAAGCCAAATCACATCTTACGATTGCCTCGGCGCTCATTGTCAGCTTCAGACGCCATTGGAGTTGCTGAGAGCTTTTGGCAATCGATATTTAGCCTAATACATTGATCTGCAAAAGGAGTAAGCATGTCCGCGCTAGAACAACGACTCCTGATGCTCTCACACTTAGCACAGTCGAATGGGCATCCAGATGGAGTTTCGAGAATCCATGACAGGTTAACCGTTCACAGTGCATTTGCTATTCTGAGAACGCATAGGAAGAGCTAGAGTCCGCCTCTCTGACAAGACTTCAATCCTCAAATGTATTGGGGAAAGTGACGGCCAGGAGAATATGTTCATCCGGAGCACCAAGTTTCTGCACATAGCTGAACGTCCACGTGGTTTCTGAACTAGAGGTTGATTTCATGCAAGAACTAGAACTCAAAGTGCGGTGACGGGTAGATTTTTGGTAATCCCTGTCATCACAAGGATCTTCCTCAACCATGCTCCAGATCTCCGCGGTCCGAGATCCCTACCACTGGCTCAAGATCAAGTTAATGCGGCTGCGTGAAAGAAGCTCATCTGAATATGGTATAGTCTCACACGGAGATCACACATTAGATTTCCCCAATTAATCCGGGGATGAGCGGAGAAAGCTCAACTATGGTTAGCGGCCTGATTCATGGCATTTCAGTGAGACGCCATTGGCAAGCTGGATTCTGCTGCAGAGCTCTGGACCGTTTCCTGATTTGTTGGATTTAGCCAAAATTTCATTTCCAAAAACCATGTCCTGTGTCATTCTGGTCTTCTATTGGCACAAATGTCTTGCCTGATATCTTGATTTCTTTGACATGAGTGCCGTTAGTTGCTGCAGCAGTTGAGCCTTTGTTGCGCAAATCGCCACAATGGTTGTGACGGCAATAGGAGCTTTTCCACTATGGAAAGTCATTATCGTCTTCTTGTTGTGAAGCCATTAGCGGCGTAGTGATTCGCACGTTTCGAGCAACTCGGCGACTGTGCTCAAGTGGTGCCTCAGCCTTGGACAGCTGCAATATTACGCTAGAATCAGCCACATTTTCAATCTCGGGAGCTCGCAGGTAACATGGAAATCAAACTACATCCACTGCTTCATGGAATCCTCACAGCTACGACAACTGTTGTGACACAGGCCAAGGTAGAGATGCATGGGAGAACTGCGTGGGAGAGCTGTGTAACCTGTATGACACCGGATTTTGACATTGACAGCACGGTTGACATAGCCAAGCAACTGGAATTCGGCGGGCGGCATTGAAGTTAGCTCTCTTCTATTCAATTCAGGCTCAGATATTGCGGTGAATGCATTCCGTTGATATGAAGTTGGCATGACGCTCAGTGGTCAGACATTCTGGCAACTGTGATCTTATCTTGTCGTATCATGCCCTCAGGCTCATGCCAATCGCAATGATAACGACGTCATGAACTGCTCCTCGTCAACTGCATTGTCGACACCCTGATACTCCTTAAGCGCCTCCTGATCGAAATTTGTATTTAGCCTAATTTCAAATAAACACCGGCTCATTCATTCTTCGCCTGACTGGGTTCTCGTAGCAAGGAGCCAAGACTTCCGTCCGCTAAGACTCTTACATTGCAGTGCAACCATGCAAAGTTGTGTCTCCTTACCCCAGACCCACAAGCGGAGACTCCATCTCGTTCCGACTCTCCGCATGACAGACTGGAATACACCACCGCCAAGTGGCATGTACGCAAGAGCTCTCGTCTTTCGTGCTTAGACGTTCGAGCAAGCATTTTGGGGGCTCTACTTAGCTTCAGAACCTTCAGCCACAACGCGGAAGTCAGGATAACTTTTCAGCATGTTCCCTGTCTGAGGACAAGTGCACTTGATAGCATCTCGGTAGATGCAGTTCACGAACACATTCATTCCATCGCTATATATGGATTTGGCCTTGCCCTTGCCAGCTTTTCATTTCTTGCTTCCACTACAGCACAAGTCATCTCCATCAAAATGACCTCGAAACTCAAGCAAGTTAAGCAGGGGACCCTCCACAAAGAGGAACTCGAGCTTGCTCGAGCCGAAGCCCCAGAGCTCGAGAAGGTGAACTGGCGCAGGGATAAAGGCTTGAGGAAGCTTTATTTCTATGCAGCCATCATTTGCGTCGCTTCAGCGACCACTGGCTACGATGGGTAAGCTATGCGCTCGGAAAATGGGGAAATGCATTGCTGAAATGTCAGGTCCATGTTGAATAACATTCGAATCCTTGCAACGTGGAAGAACTACTTCAATGACCCTCAAGGCTCAGAGCTTGGCCTGCTCACTGCACTCTACAGCATTGGCAGTATTGCAAGTTTGCCAGTTGGGTAAGTGCCGCGACCTTCTACTACTTCATCGACTGACACCATCAGTCCATTCATAGCAGACCGTTTTGGACGCCGAGCAGCAATCATTTCAGGATGTATCATCATGATCATTGGCGCTGCTATCCAAGGTGCTGCTCAAAATAATGGCATGTTCGAAGGCGGTCGCTTTCTCATGGGTTTCGGAAACAGTCTGGCTCAACTTTCAGCACCCCTGCTACTCACCGAGCTATGCCATCCACAACATCGAGGTCGGGTGACTGCCATCTACAACTGCCTCTGGAATCTGGGAGCCATCATCAACACCTGGCTCACCTTCGGCACAAAGCGAATTCCCAATGACTGGTCATGGCGAGTCCCTACGATTGTTCAAGGCGCCCCGTCTGTCATCCAGCTGTTATTCATCTTCATGATTCCAGAGTCACCAAGATGGCTCATCTCCAGAGATCGAGCTGATGAAGCTTTGGACATCCTGAGCAAGTACCACGCAAACGGCAACATTAACGACCCAACCGTCCAATTCGAATATGTAGAAATTAAGGAGACTTTGCGCCTGGAATTCCTTGCCAAGAAATCCAGCTCATATCTCGACTTCCTGAAGACCAAGGGCAACCGCTACAGACTTCTGCTCATCATATCTCTTGGGCTATTCTCCCAATGGTCTGGAAATTCTCTTATCTCCTACTACGCCACCGACATCTACAACTCAATCGGCATTACCAATGAAGACTCACAGCTCGGCATTAATGGCGGCCTTACTATCCTCAGCCTGATCGTCTCCGTCACCTTCGCCATGCTCTGCGATCGATTCGGACGCCGACCACTCTTCCTTACTGCCACAGCTGGTATGCTCCTCTTCTTCACCATCCTGACGATCTGCACCTCTGTGTATCAAAACGAAGGCAACACCGCCGCTGGACAAGCCGTCATTGCCATGATATGGCTTTTCAGCGTCTCTTACGCCCTGGCTTGGTCCGGCCTCCTCGTCGGCTACACAGTTGAGATCCTTCCTTTCAAGATTCGTGCCAAAGGTCTGATGTTGCTTAACTTGTGGATTCAGATCGCCCTTGTTGTTACCAACTACGTCAACCCATTGGGTTTCAAGGGCCTCACACCGACATACAAGTTCTACTGTATCTACAATGTGTGGATTTTCCTTGAGTTGATCTTTGTGTATTTCCTCTACGTTGAGACCAAGGGCCCAACTCTCGAGGAGATTGCCAAGATCTTCGACGGATCGGAGGCAGAAGTTGGTGAGGTTGACATGACAGCAGTACATGTTGCCTCTCTGTCATCTGGGATCGGAAAAAATACGGACATGAAAATTGAGCATCGCGACGTGTGAAGAAGGATCTCAAGCCTACCAGGCACAAGTTCGTTGGCAGTAACATGAATGTATGTTGGAGATTTCGACGGTGTTAAAGGAGTAATATCGATAGTATGAGCGTGTCAAATACGAATTGAAGCAGGTTATCCCGTCACTCCCTCTGTATTCCAGCAGTGTCTTTGAGTCCGCATTTCGTCCCCGAGCTTTCCTGAAGATGTGCTTCGTAAACCTGACGACGGGAGGGAAGACGTGTAAGCGAGTCAGACTTTCGGAAACATGTCCCAGTTGCCGGTGTTACCGTACAAAGTGTTTCCTCCATACAACTTCTACCAGGCCTTGCCATAACTCGTCATTCGTCAAATTGCTTCCGGATCAATACCATTCACTGCCCTGCCACCATCGACAGACAGCACTGCTCCACTCACAAACCCAGCTGCCGGCGACAACAAGAAAGCAACCACATCAGCGACTTCTTCCACCGTTCCCACTCGTCCAAGCGGATGGATTGTTGCCATCTGAGTGACAGTTTCGGGCTTCGCAGTGCGCAATTCTTGATAACGCTCAGTATCAATTGACCCTAGCGCGACGGCGTTAACTCTGACCCCTGCATGTCCATAGTCAACAGCAGCAGCCTTCGTTAAACCTTCGATCGCAGCTTTGGCCGTGGCATATGGTAGAGCTCCCCGCACCGGCCGCTGCGCTTGATGGGACGAGATATTGACAATGGCGCCTGGTCGTTTGTGTTTAAGAAAGTGATTGACTGCGGCATGACAACCGTTGAGTGAAAGGGCCAAATTGAGGCTAATCAGATTGAGGATCTCTGACGCTGTTGCGGTATCGAATTGAGCGTCGCGAAAGATAGCTGCATTATTGACCCACCCGGCGAGAGGTGCTTTCGACTCCGCTAGAATACAGGCCTGGGAAGCAACCGCCGGATCAGTAGCATCACCAGACGCCAGTGTGACACGCTCATGCAGCCACGAAAGGTGTGCACAAGTGTCTATGATTACAACGTGCCCGACACGTGCCAAGCGTTGGGCTACGGCTCTGCCAATACCTTGCGCACCGCCTGTCACCACAAAAGAAGGGGTATCCCGTTCCTGCTCCATCGTCAAAGTCAGCGAGCACAACGCCGGAGATTCATCAGGTGCCAATGCTTTTCGAGTCACGATGTTGAATAAATTGTCTTGGCTGATGTCAACATTGTAGATGCGAATACGCAGTGGTGCTGACCTGGCATTTGGACGATGATGAAAAACGAAATTGGAGTACGGATGACCAAGTCCAAGACTGAAAGCATCTTTGATGGGCCTAGAGATCTTTCCACGCAATGATATGCTGTCGACACCTTACAGTTGTCGACCTTTGGAAATTCTCTCCTGCTGCAATCCGAATTAATTGCATCCTGCGACAAGTTGAAACATGGACTGGGACACTTCGCTCCCGCCATGAGGGTTGAGCAGCGAGTTGAGCGTCGGAGCCTTGGAAGTTGAAGCCTCTCTCCTGTTCCGCTATGGAATTGCCGTGCATCGGTGCTTGGGTAATCTGTGAGATGTCCGGACTCTCCACGCTACCTGCATCTATGCGCATCTTCGTAAGCTTCAACCTCAGGCCATTTGTTGTGCTTGCTGTAGTACTCTAAGCACCTTATGCTGAAATCAACATCTTGGAGGTCAATGACAAATAGAGTAGGGTTGGCTTGCAGTTTGCTTCTCAATTTAAGTGCAGCGTGCAGTCCGTTACCATGCTCAGTCTTGATGTTCGGGTCGATGCCTACTCTCACCAGAGCCAGGAATTTCGATTTGAGCTGGAAGCGACCGTGGCGATCATCATCTTGAATAGATGTGTCGAAAATGGCTTGCAATACTGTCCCTCCCGGGTAGCAAGGAGAGTTAATGTCTGCGCCGAGGCTGAGCAACAAATCTAGAATCTCCATGTAGTCGTCTATACTTGGCTCAGTGTGTTTGTGGGATGGAATAATGCAACTCAACTTGGCCCAGTCCATAAGAATACCGTGTGGCTTCGATCGGCTCCTGCAGAAATGGTAGTGTGCACTGAGGTCGAGCCCCTCCGAGCATTGCTGAAGAAAAGGTCCTAATGCTCGTGCTTTCCTAGCAGCGATCGCGGGACATCTGCATCTAGATAAAACCGTACATACAGCGTCATTGCGAAACAATCTAGAGTCACTGACAAGTGGTCGCAAGAATTGGCAGATCTCTTCTGCGTCCGTAGGGTAGTAGTCAATGAAGGCTTCCGCCAGGAATCGTCTCTGCTTCGGAGACAAGTCTAGCTGAGCTATGCGGTCGTTGAAATAGCCTGTAAGCTGACCAACAATCGCTATTGCCAAGTCAAAGACATCCATTAATTCCTGATCCTGTACAGCCGATGACATCATCCGGGGCTTGAGTGCTGCAGGGCGGAAGAGCTGGGAATTGCAATCAACAGCTTGCAGTGGCATGACTGCATTGTAGGAGCAATGATGTCGAACGAAGAGGTTTGCGTTGATTCGTATCCTTTTGCCACACGCAGCAAACTCGGAAGGCAAGTCCTCAGTATCAAATTTTGGGCCCTCCGATTCGCCGGGGATACAAGTTGAGCAATAAGCGAGAGACCCCAACTTTGCGCCCTGTTTAAGACCAAGCGGTCTGGCACTCCGAAAGGTACGCGAAGGAGGGTGGGATGGTCAGGAAAAAGTTCTCTTCCCATAGCCACTAAGCTCGGTTGATGCTGCTTCAGAAAACGGAGGCATTTGAAGGTCCATTTCCACCTTTCAAAGACGGTGCCCCAACAGAAGATGTCTGCAAAGTTGAGATAGAGTCGGAATTCACTCAGCCAGGTTTCAAATGTAGCGGTGTCCATAACACTGTCATGTTCGGTCTCCTTGATGATGGAAGACATAAGTCGCAGGGGAAATGCATTCGGATAAACTTGCTTGAACTTCTGGTGAAGATGCTTTTCGACCCAATTAATCTTCGTAATGAAGGAGTAGAAAGTCATGTGGATGTATCGGACATCGAGCGACTCGACACTATCCCGCCCATAAGTATATATTGATTCCAACTTGTATACTTCGAGCAAACCTCTCAGCAGAGTCTTGATTCGAGTCCGCAGCTCGAATTCGTCCCTGAGCTTTGGTAGATCCATGTCAAATCCTACCTGCCTCACGACGAAATCATATGCGGCCGACAAATGAATCAGATCTGTCGTGGAAAAGTCTGACAGACCATTGACGTTGCGTAATTCCTGAACGAGGAATAATAGCAGCGCTGCTTCATGGCGGTGAGATGGAATGATGTTCGATATGATCCTCTCGTACAAAGGTTCTAAGCCTCTGGGCACGCTCGTGGCAAAATCTTGAATGCTCTGTTCGGAACACCTTGCTTCGTACATCTCCAGCAACTCGTCAAAGGCCAACTTGAACCAGAGAATGATCCCTTCAGCTTTGAGCACAAGGTCCTCAACAATTCCGCGGTCCAATCTTTTCCCAATATCAAGGTCATTGACACGCGCTTGTATGATCTTGTCCTTGGCGTATCCTTCCATACTTGCCTTGTTGTGGTCTTGCATCAAGATCTCAGCGTACGTTTTGAGCAAGTCAGAAACTTCGACCTCCGGCCGGCTGGCAAAGCAGAGCTTGATCTCGGTCCGCGTAATCAGCTGTTTGCAAGCGTGCATAAGTTGTACATAGTTTCCCTTGTATTCGTCGAGTCCATCAATGAATGCACAGACCCTCAGACCAGGAATGTTGAGAGCGTCGCAAGTCGTGTCGAGAAGGTTTTGTTCTGAATCCAGCTTCAGCCGGTCAGCAGCGAGCAGCCATTTTAGACGAGCCTTGATGTGGGGAATCCCGTCTGCGAGTTGGTAGAGGAACATTCTCAGCATCCCTAGAATATTGTTCGCCAGCCCAGCCCCGGCGCGGTAATCATAAAAGAAGTGAATGATTCTGAAGCCCTCATGGGCGGATCTCAATTGTTTCACCGTCTGCTTGCTGTGCACGAGGTAAGCCACGAGTGTCGACTTGCCAGAACCAGGTTTTCCACAGATCCAGAATGGGTCGTTGGAGCTAGTCAGCCACTGGTTAAATGATGTCGTCCATATCCAATTATGATCGTAGGAGCCTTCTGGCATAGAAATGTCTCTCTTCGCATGCATGTTCTCATAACTGAGCAACTGCAGTACGTCTAGCGGTTGAGTTATTAGGTGTTTGACACATCGCCATAACCATATAGACCTACCCGAACTTTCGGCATTTGCTTTGGCCTCCGAAGAACTTTCCGGACCGACATTGAATACATTGTTGATGTTCACGTCGCCAAGATGGAGATGAGACCGCCCATCGGCGTGAATGTCGCTGTAGCTATGGCCGTTTCCATTGCTTGGAGACATCTCAATCGAGGTCGACAAGCCGTGTTTTTGGTGGTATGGCTGTGCCGCGCTGGGGCGTGCGCGAGTCTGAAGCGTCTATAGGATCTACCGTTTCTGAAATTGCCATTGAATTTTGTGAGATAGAAGGAAGAAATTCAAGTGCCAGAGAAAGGCTGAAGTGGAAGGCGGTTGAAAGTGACTGAAAGGAAGCTCGAGCAATTTTTGCCGAGGCCACTCCACTCTATCCGGCAGGAATAACCCCCAACACCTTCACTTAGAGCGAGGGAGTGTGTGCGGTCATATTGTTCGTCCCGCTATCGCCGTTCCCATGATTTCCCGCCATTGCGCTCAGTTGATCTGTAGGAGGCGGTGTAAAAGGAGGTGAAGAATCGGTATTGCGGAGCGTTGCTGGCAGCATCCAAGCTAGAGCGGAGATCCGACGCTGAAGGTCAGATACTCGAAAAGATCCATCTTCCTCTCCGACTGTGTGCCCCTCTTTGATCCATGTCCTTCTATATCTCTGCTGCTGAAGTGGTTTCAGGCTCTGGCAAATACGACGTCCTCCGGTCTGGTACGAAGCAGATAAGCAACAAAGCAACAACTGAGAATGCCATCCAAGATCGCAACATTTTTGATGACACTCACTATGTAGATGCACAGGCACCAGCGAGTGTCGCGAACTTCATGACGAAGCAACCCTGACTGACCATTCTTCGGTCGATACTAGAAGGTGAGGACAGGCACGCAAAAGCCCCCCCGAATGCTTTTGTACGATCTATATGTCACAATCGTTCCCCATACTATAACTGTACATTCTTACCTCCATACTAGCTCTTTACAATCTCACATGCGCCGCAGTACCCTTCGCCTCGTACCAAACATCTTCCCTCCACTGTCCTATCCTAACGCCAATATCTGCATGGGCATCTACCTTCAGCTTTCCTCCAAGCGCATCTCTAATCAACCCCGAGCCTGGTGTATTCCAATCAAGCGGCAGCCGCGGTGTCAAATTGTCACCAGGCTTCACGGCAAACGGATACTCCCAATCAATCGTCCCAATATCCGATCCATTGTAAGAAGCCGTGGAATGGATGCTTGTAATCCACAACGCCACGGGCGCAAAAAGCACAAATGTTGCTGTTTGCGAGAGAATGTGTATCTAGCCACAGATCAGTAACTTCCTGCAGGACAGGTTCATCCATACCGTCGTTTCCTTCAAGAGCTTCCCAAACATGTGTGGGACTTCAATCGTGATGTTCATCGGAATGTGCGGCAGTCCAGGCAGCTTTCCAGGCTTGATGGTCGCACTCACATTGTAGCCAGAAATGTATTGTGACAAAAACTCCGCTCCAACTCGTGTCTTCTCCCACTCCACAAAGCTGACGATCTCATTCTCCCCAGGCTTAATATTCCCTCCACCCCAAGCATTCCCCACCTTGGTCCCGTTCACGAACAGTTCCGCATCAACACGTGGCAGGTCGGCATAGTACTCGGTAGGGTTAGTAATCGTCACCATCGCTTGCACCGTCAATTTTTCTTCGCTCGTATCAACGACGGAAATTGCACCAACCTTGTGTTTGAAACCGCCAGTATTGGGAGGGTTGAGGAAGATTTGACCCTGAGATGGGATGCCAGAAACAACAAAGGTGCCGAGGGCGGTGGTGGCGTCGACGTCAATCATGGCTTCGATGCCGAGGGTCACACCTTGATGCTGGAAGACCATCTTTTGGATGACTTTGGCGAAGACGTCTTCGTTGGTGATTTCGAGTGGTGCATTGGCGACTTCGCTTTCGACCAGAAGATCGCCGCCTTGTTTTCGGGATTGTGCTTTCTGCCATTTTGACAAATCGAGTTTTCCCATCTCCTCACCTTCGTAGAACACAGATCCGTCAGCTCTAACTCGACCAACATCAATGTCCAAATCCATATCCTTGGGGAGTCCAACCAAGACACCCACGGTCGCGCTCAACACTGGTCTGCCTTCGGGCGTATCTGGTAAGCTGAAATGGACGTCCGTCAGGCTGAAATTCTTGATCATGTTGTCCAACGGCCGGACCGGCAAAGGAACGGGCACTACCGTGTCTTGAAGCAGCTTCCCGATCCAGTCTGGCGTTTGTGGCGTCTGCTGGCCACCCCGGATGTATACGATTGCATCCTGGCCTTTCAGATAGCTCGCAATAAATGTATCGAGCGGTGATTTGCTGGAGCCCGGACAAGCACTCGTCAGACTTGTCGGCAACTTTGTCATGAGTCCAGTTGCTTTGACGCTGATGTTTTGTTCTGGCAGAATTGAAATCTTCTCGCTTGCTATGGTTGCCAAAAGAAGATAATCATGCTTGCAATCCGGCAGCAACATGTCAAAGCCCATGGGAGGAACATCAAACCTCAGCGGATACTTGTTCGCAACAGTCAGCCGTGCCCAGGCTTTGATCCCGCTCGGCGCACCACCATCCTCCTTCCACTCCGCCACTCTCAAACTCTCCAGTTCTGGCTTTGGGATTTCAGGCACCCGTCCAGCCTCCAGCGTCAAGAACTGCGTAGTCTGTTCGGTTAGACGAAACATCCCACTCTTGACCGGCGCATTCACCACAGCCTTCACAGCCAGAGATTTCAGCCGATGCGCCATGAAATCATGCGCAACCTGCTTAATTCCCTCTGGATCTCCCGGTTCCAGATCCGTCACAATATCGATCCAATTGTAGTGTCCATTCCGGATGTTCAGTTTGACAGGCGGCAGGATGGCACTCCCCAAAAATACATCCCCATACCTCGGTAGGTAGACGTCCACCTGTGTCTCGCCAATCTCAACCTCTTTCGCGACGTACGTTGCAAACCGCCCTAGATCCCGTACTGGCTTGTGGTGGACTTGACTCGCATCGAGCCATGCAGTCCCCTGGACGCGCGCTCGGACGCCAGTATTGGTAAAGCTCTCGATGGTCAGATTGTCTGCCTCAAACTGTGCGGCCTCTTTGACGTATTCTTCCACAGCGGAGGGTGTGGCGAATCCGAAGATGAGAGCGAGGATCATGAACACTGATAATAGACATATCGCGGCTACGATCGGCCATTGCGTCTTCTTTTTCGAAGGCTCTTCCGACCAAGAGTCAGCGTGGTCGCTTGCCTCATACTCGGCGTTGCTGTAGGTGCGGGAGAGAAGAGGTGTTTGTTCGCTGGCGAGAGCTGGCGGGGGTTCTCGTGACGACATTGTCGGCCGTGTGGTCTTACCGGTGCTGGATGGTGTACATGAGGTGTTGCCGATAAGTATTGTAGTAGAATTGACAGATAAAGTTGGATAAATACTCGACGTGCATTGACACCCGGATGGAAAATGCTGCCTTGGAAGCAAGTCGCATTCCGTGGCTTTGCGTTCCTGCAGATTGCGGGGGTTTCACGGAGTGAGGAGCGCCTATCAAAGCCGGGTGAATTTTGGTGGGCATCCTACAAGCAAAAGGCTTCCCAGCAAAATGGAGACTGGATAGTGCTCGTTCCTCAGGACGGCATCTGCTCTCTCAGCATCCCAGCACGAAATGTAGCACAACATGATGTCCTCAGTCAAGCTCAGTGTGCTACCAGTAGCACACTAGAGCCATTCAATTGTAAAACTGGAGATGCACGATGTGGCTCCTGAACGCTCACACTCGCCGACTGGAATATTTTGAAGGCAACCAGGTACCACAATATGCAATCCTCTCGCACCGATGGGAGAGTGAAGAAGTGACGTTTCAAGAGATCAAACAGGGTCGTGGAAAGAGGAAGAAGGGTTATGTCAAGATAGATTTATGTTGCAGACAGGCGCTGCAAGAAGCAATATGGGATGATCATCGCCAACTTGATGGGGAAGGCGATGGAGGGGGTCGCGGCAGTCTGTCCTATGTCTGGGTCGACACCTGCTGCATTGACAAGACTAATAGTGCTGAGCTGTCCGAGGCCATCAACAGTATGTACCGTTGGTATCAGAGGGCGGCAATTTGCTACGCCTACCTTTCTGATGTACAATCCGGGTTGGCTGAGGACGAGTTTCAAGAGAGCGCCTGGTTTACCAGAGGTTGGACTCTGCAGGAGCTGCTGGCTCCGGCCACAGTTCGATTTTACAATGTTGACTGGGTGGAATTGGGAAGCAAACGTGAACTCGCGACTCTGATTTCAGAGGCAACGATGATCCCCAGAGACACTGTAAAGTCCTTCTTCAACCGGTCCAGCTATTGCGCGGCGACTGTCATGTCCTGGGCGGCAAGAAGGCAGACCACGCGTGAGGAGGACCGAGCATACAGTCTCCTCGGGCTCTTTGGCGTGAACATGCCTTTGATCTACGGCGAAGGAGGGAGGGCCTTTCATCGGCTGCAGGAAGAAATCTTGAAGGGGCAGGATGACTACACCGTATTCGCCTGGAATCGGGCTGAAAAATGGGCCGGTTTCTCCTCTGGCATTTTTGCCGAGTCGCCCTCGTGGTTTGATCATGGCGAGAGGCGCATTCGAGCTTCGGATCAGACGTCCTTCGACGGGACCGAGGCACGGGTGTGCACGGCCATGTCTGGCAGAGGCTTGTCTATAAACCTCGATCTGGTGCCAGTACATATGAATGCGTACCTAGCTCCCATCTGCTGGATTTGGTATAGAGAAAGACCTCTTCCCTGGGAATTAGGGATGTTGCTGCAGCGTTGTGACGATGAGACATTTAGGAGGTGTTGCGGAGATGAGGGTGAAGGTCTCTTTCTGGTTCCGAAGGCCTCAGGAACGTGGGCTCGACAAGCAAGGAATCTTGTCATTGCGCGACTGCCCTTGTTGGCCGAGAGTCCTCGGCATCTCGACGCCAACGTTGTGTATGGATTCCACATGGACCTTGCCACGCTCCATGGGCAGCGAGACCTCTTCGGCCGATCCCGTCGTGACGCACAGGACATGTACCTCTTGCTCAGCAGCGGCAGTTCGGGCATCTCGGGGATTCTCCGCCACTTTGATGGGCAGGCCCAAAGGACATTCTTCATCTTTGGCTTCGACTTCGATTTTAGCCCTTTCTGTCTGGTGGTTCACCCTGATTCCTCCGACGATCAATCCTGGCTTCCCAAAGACAGTATGGTGTCGGTCGAGCGATTAAAGATGCGTCAACTGGTGCTAGGGAGCAGCACAGATATGCTAGGACTCGTGGCGGCATTGCAACAAAAACGTGAGCAAGGCTGGAGCCTGGACCGGGATCGGGTTGAGCTTCATGTAATGTCACGGAAGCATACGGAGGCGACATTCACAACAAGCAATGGCATTGACATTTCGTTTGAGAGTGAGGGGAGCATAATACAGACCCGCGTTGGCGTCTTCTCCCACGAGCTCGAATATGCTGGGCCATCCGGACAGGTGGACGTTTGGCATCATGTGCCCGTGGGCCTTGACCAGAGTCACGGTGCCCTGGCCGATACTTAATATCCTCATGATGTAAATGAATGACCAGTCGTGATAGCCGCTGCTCGATCGGCGTCCGAGACATTTCCGAAGGCCGAAATTTGTCGATAAGGGAGCAAGCATATGCCAGGATCGACGCTGAAAGGAAATGTACCGCTTGCCCTATTCGTCACCTCTGTATTATTTCGTTCGAAAGTGCCATGGACCTCCCCATCCAGTCTGCTTATTGGTTGTGAAGTATCGTTCTTGGTTCAGGCGCTGCAGGCAAAGCAGTTATCCTTTCCGACCTTTGTGATCTCCAGCTGGTGGCTTTGCGGTCACCTCGCCAAGGAGTAATATGCTTCCCATCAGACTTTGCACAGCGACACTCTGCCATGACCCCCGGCACAGTGACACATTTGCCATACCTCCATGCAGCGATATGCTTGCATCGGATTCTGCGCAGTGATATGCTTGCCATCAGACTCGGCACGACGTCTGAGCGGTCAGCTTTTGTCCGCATGAGGCGGATATCCATACACTCCATCAGAAATTGATATTCCTTCTGATCATCCTCCCAAACCAGTAGAGATCCGGCCATCCAGCTCTCACATTATCTGACGGCGTCTCAGCGTCGCTTGCTAGACTTGCCTCCTCCAGGTCTCTCACTCGTATCTCCGGTTCCTCCTCGTTTCCCTCCTCGACCATCAAAAGCGCATCAATAGCTCCATCCATCCACCCTCCGACTCTCCAACTCCTCATCACCCTCTTCACCTCTTCCTCATCATCTTCTGTGTCCCCATCTTCTTGCTCCTCAAAATTCAATATCCCATATGGATCTCCGTCGTCGTCAAAATCATCATTCAGCTCGGATTGCACATGAGCCGCCATCTCGGCTTGCGTCTTGGGGTCTGCCCAGTCAGGCTCTACATTCTCCTGCTCTTCTTCCTCCTCGCAGATGCGGTCGTCGCCTTCGACGGCTGTTGCAAAACTGGTCATCGGCGTACTTCCCAGATTCGTGGTCGACGTAGGATGGCCAGCGCCCATGCTCGTCATCTTGAGATCCACAAGGCGACTTCTTGATGCATTTCTGCTCGCATTCCGACTTCCCGCCCTGGATCTTGCCGGCGTAGCCCTCCCACTCCTTGGTGTCCGCCCCTCTCGCGGTCTTCTGATGTCAAAGTATCCATCCACAGGTGTGTTAGCCAGGGAGGTGCTGCTATCTCTCTTCGAAATCCACGATTGACCTTTCGTCTCCCGACTGGACTCGGTCAGACTTAGTCCTGTCTGCACTAGCCACGTCGGGTCGGTGTACAGCCTGCCTAGCTGCGGCTGCGATTTGGTCGGTTTGGCGGTTGGTCTCTGGTGGGCGGTTTCTGCATCTGTATGTACTTCTAATCTGTGCGGGCCTGGTTCATTCTGGGGAATCTGAATGTGGACGCTACTCTTCACCTTCTTCCTTACTCGACTGCTATTCCTTGAACGCGCAGGAGAGTTGGTGAGGATGCCGCCAGGTGATGGTAGCGCAGCGATGTGTGATAGAGAGGCACTCGTGTGGAGTTCTGATGTGTTAGGGTCGTAGTAGGCATGGTAGTCGGCGGGATCAATGGGGTACTTGGGGGTCAGCGGCGCTAAAGAGAGGTGGTGGAGGTTCTGGAGATTGGGATGAGAGCGTCGGTGAGGGCCTGGCGCAAAGGTTGCGGATGGCGAACGGGAGAGCGCCGGCGATGCCATGGCAGTTTGATCTCAGTGCTATGCAGAAAGACAGCATTTCGAGAGAGGATGGCTCAAGGTTCAAGACTTGGGGCAGCTTGTGGCCGGCCGAGGCATGTGATGTCGATCATTGCTACAATTTCACATGCTGCCATAGGCGTCAGCCACGCTGATATAGGAGTCGGATCACCAGACTATCGCGAGAGAACAATCTTTGTGACGACAAGGAACTGACTGGATGGCAACATGCTCGATTTCTTCATCCTCAACCATCAGTCTTCCTGATCTCTCCCTTATTAACCACAAATCCCTCCAAGGTGGCAATAGCACTCCACAATCTATTCTGCGCCTCAGGGAACACCAAGCTCCTACTACCATAAAACACCTCATCGCTCACCTCCTCCTTATGCCTAGGCAAACAATGCATGAACTTCCAGTCTCCCTTCGCTCCTCCCCGCTTTGCCATGTCCTCCGTGACCTGATAGCCCTCGAACGCCTTGAGTCGTTTGTTTGTCTCCTCTTCTTGGCCCATCGATATCCAGGTGTCTGTAACAATAACATCCGCGTGCTTAACCGCTTCCTCCGGGGCATTCGTCTCAGTCAAGCTCCCCTGTCCAGCCTCATTGATCATGCTCCTGATCCTCTCGGGAATCTCGTAGCCCTGGGGCGTGGCAACAGCCATCTCGATACCTAGCTTCCCGGCGCCGATGCACATGTCATAAAGAACGTTGTTTGCATCACCCACCCAGGCAATCTTCAACCCTTTCAACCCATCAGCCGCACATCCCAAATTCTGACTCAAACAAGCAAAATCCGCAATAATCTGCATAGGATGGAATGTATCACACAGCGCATTGATCACCGGTACCGAGCTGTCTTTGGCAAGGTCTGCGATATCCTTGTGTGGGCCGACTCTTGCCACTATCCCCGCCGTCATAGAACTAATCACCACACTTGAGTCGTAGAGTGACTCGTTAACCCCGAGCTGGATATCATCTTTACCCAGAAACATTGGATGCCCACCCATTGCAACGACCGCGCCTTCGGTGGAGATACGGGTTCGTGTTGAGCGCTTGGAGAAGAGGAGGGGGATGGTCATGCCCTTTAGTGACGAAGAAAGCGACCATGACGAGGGTGACGCGGATTGAAGAGCTTTTTTGTGCGCCGTGGCATTGTCAATGAGGGTTTTGAATTCTGGGGATGTGAGGTCTCCGATCGAGAGGAGATGACGAGGCTTGCTGGCGGAACCTTTGCCTGGGTTCAGCGTTGTGAATGACCGTACGGTAGCTCTTTGTAGAGATTGACCAGCTCGACTTAGAGGACGCAAGGGCTGTAACGAAGCCATGTCGACTGTGGCGAAGAATGTGTACAATGCTCTCAACGAGCAAAGAGTGGTGTTGTCCTACATGACTCAGGTGTGTACAAAGTATCAAAACAAAAAAGATTAATTTCTCCAGCTACAAGCTCTTCCCGCCGAAGTCCCTGCAAGTGGATCCAACCTGCAGATCTTCGCTGATGCCTCGGCCGGACAACATGGACATCAAATGAGAGAACTGTATAAGCCCTGCACACTTTGTCCGGTTGACTCTCTACAGCAATGTCTTCACTTCTGGACAAGGAGATTCTTCTCCTCGATGGCGGCCTAGGAACGACCCTCGAAGACCAATATGAAGTGAAATTCGACTCCAGCACCCCACTATGGTCGTCACATTTACTCATCACAGATCCTGACACAATCGAAAAAGCCCAGCAGGAATTTGTGAAAGCGGGTGCTGATGTCTTGCTGACGCCTACATACCAAGCCAGTCATGACGGCTTTGTCAAGACTGTGGTCAATGGCGAGAGAATCGACTTCTTTGAGGAGATTTGCCAATATCTCGACCTCGGGGTTGACATTTCACGCCACGCGTTCAACAATCGACCGGGTCTCGTGGCATTGAGTCTCGGTGCATATGGCGCCACCATGTCTCCCAGTCAGGAATACGGTGGGCAGTATGAAGACATGTGTGATGAGACCAAGCTGGAACATTGGCACGTTGAGAGAATTGCGATGTTTTGGGCAACTTGGGCCAAGGTCGACATCGTCGCATTCGAGACCATTCCCCGGTTGGAAGAGGTGAGGGCGGTCAGAACTGCGGCTAATGTGAATCGTCATGAGCGTGTGTTCAAGCCCTACTGGGTGACTTGTGTTTTTCCAAACAACGACGAGCGCTTGCCAGATGGGAGCAGTATCAAGGATGTCATGGATGCTCTGTTCGAGGAGAGGGTATGGGAGGATGGAATCGAGCTGCAAACACCGTGGGGCATTGGCGTCAATTGCACAGAGGTCCAGAAGCTGTCGGCGTTGGTGAAGGAGTTTGAGAGTGTGGCGGAAAGGTTAGAGATTGCACTGCCGAGACTAGTAATTGCTCCGAATGGTAGCAAAGGACAAAAGTATGATAGCGCGACACAGACCTGGGTTGGTGACAAGGAGCATGATGGCGAGTGGGATGAGCAGGTGTGGGAAGTAATAAAAGAAGTGAAGCAGAGGGGAAAGTGGAAAGGAATTGTTGTCGGCGGATGCTGTAAGACTGGTCCAGAAGAAATAGCCAAGTTGAGGAAGAGGATCGACGGCATATAGTGTACAGACGGCAATAGACATGCACAATGGCCTTGCATTATCTTTCATCGGAGGGTGGGAGCTGAATCACCTTGAACTGTTGCTGAAGGGTATCAACCGCCCCGAATCGTTGACGACCAGAATAAAGCTTGAATCAGCCCAGCGAGCCGATAAGCAAAACCAGGCCTGCACCAGGGAGCTCATTCCCAGCTTAGAATCCAGCGTTTTGGTGTGATGCTGAACCCATTCGTTACAGTCACCGTTCCCTCACCCTCACTGTTTGTGTTTGTTTATGGCCTCCATCCCTTCCACTTCTGGGCATCAGTCGGCTTGACATTGCGTTTCTTCGCGCCGCCTGATCTGCTTTGAACGAACGACTCTTTTTTGGCCTTTGATGGGCCTGAAGCCAACATTTCTCGGAACCATTCTCGTTTTGTTTGGAGGTCGGACATTCGAAGCATCCTCGTACAAACAGCGATTGTGGTATGGCTGGGGTATTGAACATGAGTCGCGTCGGCGAGTGTGTAGTAGCGAGAGTGAGCGGCTTTGTAAAACTGTGGAAACATCCTCATTCCCATTCAGGCTGAAGAACGACAATTGGCCTTCTCATAGTGGCCTCCTTCCGGCATACTCTCATCTTGGCCCTCAGGCCGTCCCTAGCAATGTACAAGACACTTTCCGTTCCTGTTCCGGCAATGAGACATCGGCTTTATGGCATCAACGCCACACGCAACGTCGCCGATGTTTTCACTGTGCTTCGAGGAGTCAGCCGTCTCCATGTGGCAGAGCTTGAATGAATATTGGCTGATCGCCCTTCCAACCCTCGAATGCCACTAAATAGGCCTGTTGACCTAGCCCAGAGAAAGATGGCCTGATGTGCAGTCGTAGTCAAAGTAGATCTGAATAACAGCGACGGAGTGACAAACTGGTGAGCTCTTCGTACATCACCCAAGGACAGAATTGCTGATCTCCCTGAACTTGCTCGAATGTTTGAAAATGTCTCGAATGGCTCTTGGGCGAAGATGTGATCATGAAATGCTTCAACTGTGAGAGACCGCATTCTGATCATGGTGAGCCATTGGTACTGATTCCGACTTCAAACTTCTGAGACCGCCGTATCGAGCTTCCGGTGTATAGGTTCTGGAGGAAATGCGAGATTGGCAGAAGAGGCATATCTCTAAAAGCGTGCATATGGAAGGCCATATCACTGATTGGTACGTCAAGCCACAGCAGCAGGCGGCGGCGATGGCTCGTATGAAAGTTCCCCATCAAACGTCACTGACATAGGCTAATCGTATCTTGATGGTGAATGTGCAAAGGGTGCGCGCCCCGACGTTGATGTCGAAAACTGATGTTGCTGCGGCCTGATTCGGTTGATGCTTGTCAGTCTCCCTGACTTCGTTTGGGAAGGTGGTGGCTCAAGTCAAGTCAACGACTTCCATGCTGACCTTCTGTTTCTTGACTTGCACAATCGTACATTGGTCGTCACCCTCGACAGTGCTAGATTGGCGTTTTTGACCCCGGAGATGGGAAGACAGGGAAGACCGAGATCCGAAACTCAGTTGCCCTTCATCCTCCTTCTCCTTCTCCCTTTTGACCGTAGGCTCCTCCTGCTTGACCTCCCGCATCTGACCTCCTTGCTTTCGATACTGCTTCAACAGCTGTCGTGCTTCATCTAGGTCAAGTGTGTTGATGTCTCGCTCTTCAATCGGCTGTGGTTCAGGCGTAGCATCAATGATGTCAAGCATTTGCAACGCACGCCTTGATCGATATTTGAATATGAACGTGGCCAAAGCATTTCCAACGGGTTGGGAGCTTATCTTCCATATTTTGGCCGTTGGTCGTTTCCTACCGAAGCCTGCCGACATATCGATTGGCTGTCCTTTCAAAACCTTTTCGGGAACGGCTTGTGTTGGTGTCGGCGGTTTGCAATTCAACTCAGATCTTTCTCCTTCAGTCCCGTCGAAGATCTCAATTTTGATACACCCGATTTCTTGAACCATATTCCGTAGCGTCTCCGCTTCTGGTGCATCATCAGTAGTCTGCAGATTCCTGAACATAAACGGCCGCTCGAACCAAGTCCTCCCTTCTTTGAAGCTCACACCCTCCACTTCCTTAAGATATCCAGCCGGCCACTTTTCACATTCCACCCTGCTGAAACTATAACTTCGGACTGGTCTGCCATCAATGGAGATGTTGACAATTTTGCGGCTAGTGGGAAACTTGGTCGAAGGCAAGAAGTGGACGACGATCGAAAACAGGGAGCCTTCAACAGCCTCGATGTATTTAACGGATGTATGTTGGAGATCACTGTCTTCCCGCTCGGGCGCACTGTACTCGCGCAAGGCCCGACTGGTCGCGGAATCGGACGCATGGATGGAGACCTCATAGGACTCCACCTTGGGCATTTTCGACCTTGGTCCTCAAGGAGCAGATTCAGACAATATTGGCAGAGGGCTTAGGCTTCCTTGTTCGTGCACAGAGTGCCTCAATCTATGCTCATCTACAGCAGAGACTGGGGACGAGGTTTAATGAGATTATCTTGCGCACGAAAGCCCTCTAAGCCGGCCTGTAGCCCTTTCCCCAGCTTTAGCTGCAGATACGTGAAATTTGGGGCATGCGCTGCGTCGCCAGGACGCATCGGGCCGTGGTTGAAACACCCCACGCAGGGGGCTAAACTTGAATTGTGGATGTCAAGTTGGTCAGAATGCTCATTTGAGAAAGTTGACAAAGTTGAGTTGTGTCGATCCTTCATCAGCCTCTATTTCAGGAAAATCATCAGCAAATTCTTTTTAAAGACACCCGTGTTTCGTGGTCAATTCACATCACTTATCCCGAGGATGGCATCAGCAGAGAGAACTAGAGTTTGTTTGTGAAGCAACAAAGAACCATACTACCAAGCAGCAGACAGCATACGGACCCAAGATAACGAAGACAGTCTCAAAGTCATGTTCCTCAAACCACCCCTCGACCTTGTCTACACACTATGAATTTCTAACACGTCTCTAGTGGTAGGCTAATTCGATTAGTTTAACGCAGCTTCGGTCTCTTCTAGGCGTTGTCAGTGGCTCGCGGGCCTGGCGAGGTATATCAACCCGCGACGGCGATGAGAAGGATCCTGTTCAACAGGATACAGCAATCTGCCTTGCCCAGTCTGCCGTCAATCCAGCATCGTCAGATCTACAACTTCAACGCCTGCAGATTGAAATGTGCGCTCGCGAGCTTCTTGCGTGTTTTGTTCATGCGTTACATCCCTTTCGTAGAGCACTTCAAAGGAGCCAGAGGTCTCCGTACAGCTTGTCTCTTCTTGCATGCTCGCCATTGGAGACCACTCTGGAGCAGTGATATGAGGCGTATTGAGCACCCTGCAATCCCTGTGCCCCTGCTGCATCTGTTGGGCGATTGCATCGTTCATCGCGTCCGAATTCGTGTTGCTGGAATTGGAGGTGATGCCTAACCAGAAATCCTCGTCCTCACCCCCCATATTTGGGGCAATCGCCAGTGGATTGCAGCCTTTTTCAGTGAGATACATTGGTTCGGCGGAAGAAGACTCCACGTTCTTGACCATACCCAGAATCCTCAACGTATCTGCAGCGGTCAGTCAAGCCACACTTCCCCTCGCAGAACATACCTTGGCTTCTATACTCATAAACAAAGGTTGCCATCGGCCACATGTCCACCTTCCTCGTATGGCGCACCCTCGGCGCCTTCAACAAGCCTCCATCAAAGTCTGACAATCCAACGCAGTTACCGTCAACATTCGCTACCGTGAAGATATCTGGGTGATCCCACGACCCGGAACTCGATGGCCGCCCGCTCTCCCTCCACACCTCAATCTTCAGAGTCCCATGCAAACCAGGATCAAATGACCATGCCTGCTCAATCCAACTTTGGGTATCAGCAACCCAGTATCTCCGCGCCCTCTTCCGAACTCTGTAACTGCCTGACCTTTCCCATCGCTCACGTTTGACGAACCCGCTTCCTATCTTGACATCGTCAAGATATGCGCGGAAGACGATGAACTCGGCTTCCTTGCAGTCGGTGAATATAAAGCCACAATGAACCTTGAAGTCAATCGCAAACTCGTTGCTTGGTCGCTGTGGTGCATCCAGGGAGAGTCTTGTTGATGGCACAGCACCGATATATTTCTGGCAGTAATCAGATCGGCCCTGGTCGATAGCATCTGAGGACGGCGGGTCGTGCTCGGCAATCGGCTGCCATATTGTCATCGGAATTCCGCCAGTTGCGTTTGAGACGACATCCTTGGGTGATAGGACAGTCACTTCGAAATTGCTGAGAATAGCCATGAAAACCTCAGTCGCGGCAGAGGATCCATAATGTCAAAGTGATTTGGAAGGTCGGCTGACATGTTCGTTGAGAGCTCAGATGTAACACAAGTGGGATGCGAGGCGTAAGGCGGGAGCTTGCTGCCTGTCACGAGGTCCTTCCTACCAGCGGATCCATCATTTACACAAAATGCGACCCGATAATTGGAGAAAGCCACGCCTTGAATGATGCTTGGGTCAGCCAGCCCTTTTGATTTGGTCAACTAGTTTTCGATGTCCAATGATACAGCCGATGCAAAACACAGGTTATTAGATGTTTGTGCGTAGTAAGTGGTTGAGATGCAGTAATGGCATGCTATCATGGTCCCCATAAATGCGCTTTTGGACCAATGCTCCCCTGCATTCTTCGAACAACGTCGTCAAACCAGCCTATGCAGTCGACCACTTCTGTACAGGTCCATTAGGATCACATCAAGCCTCCTCAGGACAACCATCAGTCTTCAATTGGGTAACATCTTATGTCCACACTCCCAATGGCACGGCTCATTCACATCGTGACTCTTTGTTCCTATCAAGTAGTAAAACTGGCTGAGTGGAAGCAACTCGCTGTCTCGTGCAAGCCATCGAGAAGAGGGAGGGAGGTCTTGTGCAAGAAGCACGATGGATGATGTGATCGTGCCTGTCCCCTTCTCTTCAAGAGGGAGGCTCCCTTCTGTGAAGAGGTGTGTCAGCTGAAACATTGGTCGACCAGTCTTGGACGTATCTCTGAGATGGTGTGACCAATACTCATCCATGTATGGTTAGCTGCATTGATTGACTTGACGACTCATGTAGTGACACCCACCCATCGGATCAGTACTGTGCTTCGGCGGCGTCGTGAGCAGAGAATCAGAAGAAATCTCAGCGCCGGCCATAGATAACATTGCGTGAGATTAGGAACACAATCACTATGTCAGCATCTTTGGGCGAAGGGCGGTCTGTGGCATGCCAAACACTAGTACCTCTTCTGAGTGAAGTCTGGATTAGAGCCGCAAATTGTAGCCGTCAAGTCGTATTCATGGCCTTGATATGAGTGTGAGTTGTAAAGATATGTCGAGTATTCATAAGGGTCTCCCGTGCCATCGGTGCTTGTCCCGTAGCTGTACTCATTCGAAACCATCGCCTTCGAAAAACCCAACCCGTAGCTCGTGAGTCGTTGGCTTCAATCTGCTCCCCATATTCTTTTGGGGCAAACGGTGCACACATCATCACCTTCCAAACCCAAGCTTATCTGACGATCGGAGCACTGACGCCAAGATCGTGGTGCAAGATATCATCTTGCTTTTAATCTGGAAAGCAGATGCGTCCTTATCCACGCACATGCCAGGTCGCGAGCAGGTCACATTGTGCTGTGGACTCCGCTTTAAGGTATCATACAAGGAGTTTCCGCAGACCAGAGGATTGCCATTCTCATGGCAAATGTGAGCATATGATTCGGCGGTGAGTTGGCCAACTCTTGCTCTTGACATTCTTAAATCTCTCAGAGCTTGACATGCGTATCATTCGATGATGTTTGATGCGCAGCTGCGTGGTTGGTGTCGAGAGGGGTGTCTGGGGACTTCCCAAAATCGTTCGCCGAGTTATCGCTATCAACAAGATGTGCCGAATCGGTTGCCTTTCAGATGCTAGACGGAGAAAATGGGCTAGCAGGCCAAACAAGGCCCGTAGGCCACACCGAACAAAAGTCTAAGCTAAAGCTCGAAACATTGAGGTCTAGCTCTGCCTCTTTCAATGCTGAAAGTGCAGTAGAAATGTCGATGCTGCACCGCAGAAGTAATGCTGCTCCCAAAACACGCCCTGTTGCTGGTAATAGAGATTGTCTCGTGTTGAATGGCGGCACCGGCGTTGATGAAGTACATACAACAACTTCCAAATTTGGACACCAATGACGGCCAAATGTAGCGATGAACGTCGTGAGGAGGCTGCCGCTTCGTACGCCGAGTTGTCAATGTTGATCCTGGAACTGGGCTGTTTGCGACCAGATGATCCAAGCTCCTGTGTAGGTAGGAGTTGACATCCGGCAATCTCTGACGCGTGGTCACAGATGGGTGAAGAATACAGTTCCGATGTTGGCAGGTCGGTGGAATTGACTCTGTAGGAGGGTGCGGAGGCAGTAGGGGATGTATTCCTGGTTCGTTGTGGTGTAGATTTTGAGCCGCTGTGTATGTTTGTTTATGCTGGCGAGGTTCTTAGAAATGCGGTCCAGCCAGAAGGCAGAGGCGGGCATCTCGGATCAGACATGGCCGAAACATGCCTTTCTTCAGCGGTAGAGTTGAGGACGGTCATTGTGTGGGACTGATTAATGAGAATTCAAGTTTTTTCGGTCGAACAAATGCTTCATCCAATTCTACGTGTCTTCAATGCCTGACACGATGGTCTTGGGGCTGGCGTATTAGGATATGCTTGAGTCGTTGGAATCACTGTGGGTCGCGAGGTGAGCTTGTAGATGAATCTGTAGACTGTGTCCAACCAAGTCATATGGTCGCCTTCTGCTTCTGATGAGACGATGAGAGAAGAACCCTCAGAAGGGATTATCAAAGGTTAAGCTGCAGGTCCTTGGGGGAAAGAGGACGAGTTCTGGAGCATTTCTTGGGCTTAAGATGGTGGCTTCCCGCAATCAGCTCTCACAGACTCTCAATCCTGGTTCATGGGTGCATCGCTGAATAGACATGCTGTCAGATAAATCTCTCGAAACGCGAGATGTCGTTTCGAGTGATACGAAAGAAGATTGTGGGGAGGGAGATTACAGTAAGACTTGATGGAGCGGTAGCGGGATTGGGCTGATTAAAATTTACACTTGCGGCATCATCGAGCGGGAGCATTCGAACACTGATTCATGGTGTAGTAGCAAGAGAGGTCTGCGGAACGTCACATTCATGCCATGTCCATTACTGCTGCTCATGGTCGTCGATCTTTCGACGTGTCTATCTATCCCATGCTATATATTTCATCGAATCAAAGGTATTCTTTTGTGCAAGCAAACAGAAAAATCCACCCATCATGCCACTGAACCATGAATCATAAGCCATACACCATAGTCCATCTAATCATGCCAATGTAGATTTGTCCCTCATATTTCCCCGGCCTTCATTTCGTGCTTTATAATATCTGTCCTTGGCTCAGTGACTAAGTAGATCCCTTACACTCATTCCGCCTCCCCTGCCACTCCCACCAGTCGTCCGTCGATCATTGGTTAGCATCATGAGGGCCGCTGTGGCGGTGGCCTCAGCATGCCCCTCTGGCTGTCCGGCTGCAGCACCCATTGGCATGGCAGCTTGAGGCAGCGGCAGGATGTTTGGGCTTTGTTTGCCTAAACTGTATTGATTCGAGTACGTCCGGCTTGGATCTGGACTGAAATGGATCGCATTGAAAGCTGGACTGACACCTGTGGGCGTCGGAGTCTGTGCTATCAACGGTGGAGGGGATGTGGAGTATGTCTTCTTCGTCGAAGGCGGCGGTGGCTGTCGCTGGTTGGCCAGGCTAGAACTCGACATGTCCGGTCGAAGGGCCGGGCTCGGATGTGTTGAGGCTGTCGTTGTCGACGTCGTGGCGGTTGAACCTCGTCTGTAGTCCAGCGCCTCTGGTTGAGGCGATGGAGAAGGTGGCCCGCCTGTTGCGCCATGTTCCTCCATTTCTTCGTCTTCCTCGTCCCGTCGATGATCTCGCGTTCTCCCGTCCTGCAATCTTTCCACGCAACCTTGGAGGTACTTGACATACTCGATTCCCGCTTGGAGGATTGCCAGTTTGTGCATCTCGACGCCCTTGCAGGCAGGAATCATGTCCTTTAGTACTCCAAACTCTTCATTCATCTTCGACCTCCGCCTCCTCTCGATAATGGAGTGCGCTGTCTTTCGTGCGATCTTTCTTCCAGCTGCGGAGGTGGTAGATGGCTGTTTTCGCTTCTGAGAATTTGCTTTGGCTGAAGGAGGAGAGGAAGAGGCTGGGGGCTCTTCCTTCGGCTTCATCTGTATGATCTTTCTTGCTCGACTTGGCGGGGGAGGTAGTTCTTGATTGCCTTTGGCACTACCTGACAGTGTTCGTTTCCGTTGGATCACTGGAGATGTGGGCGGTGAGCGATTCATGGCTGCTGGGGGTAACACAAATGCGCTCTCCATATCAGTAGCTTTGTCTTGTGCGCTGGGTCCAGTAGAAGTCGTAGGGGTGGGAGGGAGTTTTGCGCGAGGCATCGTTAGCAGTCAGCACGGAGTAGAGAAAATACAAGAGCCATGGCGGGTGTTATGGCGATACACATGGAAGTCGTGAAGCGGGCATGCGCATGCGTACTCCGATTCAACAAAACTGTGCACGTGTCCTACCCATTTGGACGTTTGCTCGAGCTGCACCACTCGTTCTCGATCAATGGTGTCGTGTGCTCTCAAGCATCAATCTCATTCGTCAACGCGAGGGGGCGTGGTGGTTAGCCACAAATTGGGTGGAAGAAGGAGGACTCGGGTGGGCACAAGGAAGTGCCCCTTCACAACGTGTGATGCTGCCGGACTCTGATTGGCTACATGGTTCTCTCTGCGCTCTGAGCAAGCTAGTGCTAGTGTGGTGGTAGCAAGAAATTAAGGGACCGGAGGGGGACATAAGTGGGTTGATCCAAGTTGGGATACCCTTAGAACAACTTCCGAGCATGTCGAAGCAGCACTATGTCATCGTTTTGATTTTCAAAGGATGTCTTGCAGCCAGGGTGGAGGCTCTCCACCGACTTGCCTCGAAATGAATGCTATTGTGCCATCTAGAAATTTTGTCGGTACAGCAATTACAATATGTACGGTGGTTGGAGGGGTATCATCGATCATTTCGTATCATGAACACTGCTGTGACCCTCGCCACTCCCGACGCCTGTATCCTGTCCTCCCGTCGCCACGCCCGGGTTCTTCCAGTGCACCTTTAGTGGTCCCCAGCTATGATCATTGTAATACTGTGATGAGTTAGCATGGGCTCATTGATGAGGCTGAACATGAAACAAACTCACCTCTTGAATCTTCGAGCAGGTCTTCATGCCCCAGTCAGTAACGCCAACCATCAAACAAGACTCAAACATAAACGCCATGCTGCCTTCGCCAACCTTGGCCGGCGTGAGTTCCATGGTGCTCGCCTTTTCGTACGTTTGCATATCAGGTCCGTGACCGGACATGGTATTGTGAAGGGACGCACCAGCAGGCTGGAAGCCTCCCTGGCCCGCTCCTTTGGCATCGTAATTTCCGCAGATCAAGCCCATGAATTCAGACATGGTGTTTCGGTGGTACCAAGGGGGTCGGAACGTGTTCTCGGCGACCAGCCATCTCGGGGGGAAGATGACGAAATCAGCCACGGCGGTACCGTGGCCGTGAGGGTGTGACGGGGCCGAGAGCACGGTGAAGATGGATGGGTCGGGGTGGTCGTATGAAATGGAGCCCACGGCATTGAATCGACCGAGGTCGTATTTGTAAGGGTAGTAGTTTCCATGCCATGCAACCACATCGAAGGGGGTGTGGTGTTGCTTGGCTTGGAAGAGAGTGCCGCCGAACTTGCCGTAGAGTGTCCATTCTGTATTCTCAAAGTCTTCGATGAACGAGGCCTTTGGAATCTGGAAATCCCGTGCGTTGGCAAGACAATTCGAGCCAATCGGGCCAAGCTCAGGCAGCTGGAAGTGGCCTTGGTAGAGCTCCAGGATGTATCCTCGTACCGGCTCGTCGTCTGGGAGCGCGACGTGGTAGCGAACGCCGCGAGGGATGACGCAGATTTCCATGGGTCGGACCAGGATGTTTCCCAGCTCCGTTCTGATGTCGAGCGTGCCATGCTGGGGCACAATCAAGAAGTCGCCATCGGCGCTGTAAAAGGCCGTCTTGTCTGGCATAGACGCACCGGCGGCATAGATGTACATTCCGAGGCCTTGCTTCATCTGTGGATCTCCAGCTCCGGCGATCAAATGTAGAGAGTGTATCCACGACACCTCTTTGTCAAAGTCGAACGGATCCCATCGCAACTGGTTCGGAATGGCATTGAAGTGCTTCCCAAAGCTCGGAGAGGGTGATGGCAGCGACTGCGACGAGTTGTCAGGGACAGGCTCGAAGTTCTGATGGCTCGACGACGGTAGAATGCGGTACAGCCACGACTGCTGATTCTCGCTTCGTGGAGCTGTGAAGGCGGTGCCAGACAACTTCTCGGTGTACAGGCCGTGAGGCGCTTGTTGAGGGGAATTTTGCCCTATCGGCAGGGCGCCTGGGACCGCCTCACTCCTACTCAATGGTTAGCCGCAGCCTGACCAAATGGAATCCATGAAAGCCCACTCACTCGTTGTACGCCGCAAACCCATGAGTGTATTCGTACTTTTCGGTCACTTTGAACTGGGTTACAGGCATCTTCAATGGCTTGCTCGTCCACAAAAGTAGTGATGTTTCGCACTGGAAAATGTCAGACGCGAGGTAAACGAAGAACGGTGGCTGAACACACCAGTCAAAGGTGTCTTGTATTTAATGTTAATGTCTTTATTTTCGCGATGTCGCTCGATGGCTTCTTTCAGACGAGTAAAGCCAGTCATTTTGGGTGGATGATCTGCTGTGAGGCAGTGACGCGGAAGTTCAGCAGGCTGGTACAGGAAAAGTGCGGAATAGAGAAACGTGAGGAGCAAGTTGGTGCAGAGAAAAGAGGAGGTGCTGGATTTCCGAGGTGATGCGCGGCATAAGAAGCAGAGCGGTGATCTGAGCTTCCAGCCGAGCTGCAAGGGTTTGCGAGTCAGAATGGGTTCATCCGGCGCCTATTGTATGTGCTCTCGCAAAAGTTCTCAACGATGCAACCACTCCACGAAAACAACGCTGCCGTGTTCAAGGCTGATTTTCCACGAATAGTGAGGGATCATCAGGGCCGACTCGGTGGTCGTGGGTGAGACTTGGGGTGGCCCTCGCACCTCACGACCGCCGATTTGCCGTTCGAATCGACCTACCCGTGCCATGTTGGTGCGCCCATTCACGTTTTGAGCCTGCTACTCTGCCCGCTTCGCCCGCTTCGTACAGGCTCCAAGCGCGATGCATGGATAGCGTGGGCTGCTCCAAAGTCCCATCCAGCCGTTATCACATCAAGAGGGCGTGCCGTCTCCGTCCTGATCATTTGCTCTCTCGGCAAGCTCAGCTTCTTTCTTACGGAAGCCTGGAGGGCGCTCGTAAGCGAACCTCATTTGATCCCTGTATTCTGCAGCCGGTTTCTGGCCGTGGGGAGCATGGCTAAGCAACTGCCAACATCCTTCTAGAAGGGTCCTACGTTCATTCCCTGTTTCGTTTAGGTTGGCACCCTTGCTGCTGCGGAGTTGCTGCGGAATTGCTGCGAATGGCACTTCTCCACCCACCGGATCGTCGTCGGGTTTCGTGCTCCGGTTGAAAGCGATTCTGAATTGTCGCTCAATGACGGCAGCCTCACTCAGCCGGTTGACTTCTGACAATGACCCTCCTGCGCACCAAAAGGGCTAGGACCGTCTGCAGCTAGCATTGAAGGGGCATCGAATCGTCGAGTGGGATGTTATCTTCAGGTGAGGCAACAGCTTCGTTCTGCCCGTGCTCCGAGGAGTTGGCAAATGCTGGAAGTGGAAAAGTATGGCCGAAGGAGAAAAGTTTGATTTCGTGCATGCAACGGAGGGGGTGCAATTCCTGGACTGAGTGGGGTTTTCTCCTTCTCCATTTTGTCCTTTCCATTCGCTCTTCAAGCTTTCGATTGCCAATTTCCTTGTGTCTCCCCATCTTTGTCGCCTGCGTTTTTGATTGATCGTCCGGGTGGGCGTGTTGCAACCGGATGTA
Organism: Arthrocladium fulminans; assembly: GCA_003614865.1. Classification (NCBI taxonomy): domain Eukaryota; kingdom Fungi; phylum Ascomycota; class Eurotiomycetes; order Chaetothyriales; family Trichomeriaceae; genus Arthrocladium; species Arthrocladium fulminans. The sequence goes on from QXWJ01000015.1 coordinate 49,527, forward strand.
ATGGCTGGCCAATTTGTTAACTGAGGCTCGATCATCGTCAACCAACTTCGTGTCCTCCAATCCTGTGGACTTCCATTGTGAAACTTTGGACAGCTGGTCTTCGAGAGGAGGAGTGAACAACTCAAACTATTTGGCGAATACGAGGGGAGACACTAGACACGTGAGGGCTTGGAGGTCTGGCAAAACAAGGGGTGATTTGCTGTAGCACGTTGCGCGATCTGTGTCTGGCGACTTTGGATGGGTTCGAGGACGACGCGAAATAATTTGCAACCCTGTTCGCTGTCTCGACCAAAACTTGGTCCCAGGAATGACTTCTGCCTGAACACTTGTAGTTCTCAATGTCTAAAAGAAATGTCACCAGCACACCGACGAACGAATCGAAGACTGCAGATTATTCTTGATGCGTAGGGCGGACCGGGTGGCGGTTGTCCGATTTGACAGTGCAATTCCCATTTAGCAATGGTATGGAGAGGCTAGGATGGCAAACGACCGATGCTGCTTCATTGACGAGACAAGACATGCAGAGCAACACTCGCCATTCAAACATGCCGCGCTTGTTCCATCAGTTGTCCATACCAAGCCAGTGGCAGTCATAACAGTCATCAAGTATGAGATCACTTAATAATACAAAAGCTGCTGCTAACCTCAGATGTGCGTCGGATTCCACACCGAATCCTCACCTACAAATCCTTTGTCCTCTCCTCGCTCTCTCGAATCCACCTCTCCAGACTCTCCTTGTTCCTGATCCTGAACCCAACCTTGAATGGTTTCGGCTCAGTCGTCAATGCAGTGGCGATACTGTTGCACTCAATCGCATCCAATATCGGCCACTCATTCCGGTCCTTGGCCGGCACAATCTCGAACGCAGTCAGCATCCTGATAAAGACCGTGTAGATCTCCCTGTTCGCGAGATGGCTGCCAACGCACATTCTACTGCCGGCGCCGTAGCCGTAGTGTGGAGTCCCACTGCCTTCCTGGTCATTGAGATATCGTTCAGGCAGAAACTTGGTGGGGTCTTTGAAATGGGTGTCGTCATAGTCGGCGGCCCATGCATTCATGTAGAATACGCTTCCTGCTGGGATTTTGATGCCGTTGTAATCGATGTCTTTGATGCTTGTCCGCGGCAGGCAGATTGGAATGACGGTCCAGAATCGCAAAATCTCTTTGGTCAAGGCGGTGATGTATGGCACCTTCTCTTCATGCAAACATTTCTCCCATGCTTCGCCATCCCCTGGGTACACCTTCATAATCTCCTCGTAGGCCTTCTTCTGAATTTCTTGCCCTTCCGGAGAAGCAAGGTACCCCAGGCCCATGATGAGATTTCCGGGGACCGTATCGATACCAGCTGATACCATCGTCAGGCAGATCGACTTGACCTCGGCATCGTTCAACTTCGCTTCCGGATCCTTCAAGATGTTGCCAGTAATGCATGGGTTGTCTGTGCCGTTTGCTATTCTCTCTTTCAGCATATCGAGGAAAGTCTGCAGGTACTTGTCCCTTCGCGCGCGATATTCGGCTGCCTCGTGGTTCTGTCTGCTGATGAACGGTAGGCGGAGTAAGGGAATGTAGTCTTGCCAGTTATTGGAGGTGCTTCGAAAGTTGGACACTACACGTTCGACGTGGACGACTGCGATCGTTAGCAGAGAATACGTCGGCATGGTCCGTGGCAGACTCACCTTCCCTCAGTAACGTCTCATCAATACCACCGTCAATTCGAATACCATAATTCAGCGTCAGGCTGGTATTGAGCGCAAACCGATGGAAATATTTCCTGGGATCTATGTCGACTGTCCCATCCTTGCAATCCTTGTACATGTCCTTGATGGCCACATTCGACTCGAGATCAACATGCGGCATATAGCTCTGGACTGCTGGCTTGTTCAACGCTGTAGCAGCGGCCTTTCTCCTTCGCTTGCAGCTCTCATCCCATGGGGACGTGCCAATGGTGAATCCTTGACTCGTGCTTACCACATTGTGAAAGGTGTAGAGCGTCGGTCGGGATATGAGAGAGGACTGATTCGTCACCCAGAAATGCTTCACACTGTCAAAGGTGTTGGCGAAGATGATGCGCCTGTTGCCGAGTCGTGTTTGGAAGACTGGCCAGTTGTATTTCTTTGCCCATGCGCCAGCTACTCGAGCGTGATCCGAGCCTAGCTGAAGTAGATTTCCGAAGATAGGTACGCCGGGTATCTCAGGCAGGCCCTTAATCTTGGGCTGGTCTGTTCTGTTGGCGAGTTTGACAAGGACGAATACGATGGACAGAATGAGAAATGAGATAGTTGTCGGATTCAGATGTGAGAAGAGAGACAGCGTCTTGCTAGAATGCACGTCATCCGTCACCTCGAGCGGGCTGGCCAAAACTCGTCCGAACATCTTGTCGATCACGCTGCAGATGTGTCTCAATGGATTGCTATGGATTTGAGATTTGAGAATCGAACTGGTCTAAGCTTTATATAACGGCCTGCGAACTTTGAGCTTGTGACCATGCTTGCCTGAGCAGTTTCTCCCTGTTCAACCTCCCCTGAACCCGCGATGGGTCGAGAGTGTGGACAATGGGGCCTTGAATAGCCGATGAGCGTCCCCCGCAAACAAAATATAGGACGGAATTGAAGCGCACTGTAGGGAAGATGGAGTGTGATTCAATCCAACACACATGATTGGTGGAGCAGAAACGGAAAGTTCGTGCGGGCACGAAGATAAGTGTGCGGAACAGAAAACGATCGAGATCTTAGCTCAGTTGTGCTGACTTGGTGTCATGCAGGATGTCGTCAATTTCAAAGTTCTTTGAGGAACATCACCAGAAATTTTTTTCGCAGAGGAATTGTTTGACGTTGGGGCTGTACACAGTCATCACGCTCTGCGACTGTCAGGACCAAATAGGGGCTGGCGGTGTAGGAATGCCTACAGGGCTAATTGTATTAACGACATTGGCCTGGCTAGTGGCGATGACGGGGACTCACCGCTTGGGGCCGGAGGGGTGTGGGAGCAATGAGAATGCGTAGAGATATGATACGCCAAACACACGAGGTGTGTCCGGAGAGGGTACAGGAAGGGTACATCTAGCATAGGCCTTGATATGGCCGAAATGAATCCTTGCATTATGCGTAGAGCTTCGGCGCAGGCTTGATCGTGCCTCTGCACTCACCAAACCCAACAAGACCATCTTCTTCGTTCCCACAAACGCCTCGCAGAACCACGGCGTCGCCATCTTGCAAGAACTTCCGCTCAACTCCTCCCTCGAGCTTGATGGTTTCTTTCCCCCCCTTGGTGGTCTCTATCATTGCTCCTTCTGTACCAGTCTCCGTCCCTGATATGGTTCCACTGCCCAGGAGGTCACCAACATTCATCGGGCAACCGCCGATGGTGTGATGGGCCAGCATTTGTGGGAAGGAGAACAACAAATACTTGCCGTTTGAGTTGGACACGATTGTGGGCTTGCCGCCTTCTGGCGTCAATTCAAACTGCAGTCGGATGTCGAAGACGTTCTTTGGATCCTTCTCTTGCAGGTATGGGAGCAATTCGTTCTCGTTCTTGATGCCTTCCGCTTTGAATGGCGCCAATGCATCCATCAAGACCACCCAAGGACTGATGGTCGATGCAAAATTCTTGGCGTTGAATGGGCCGAGCGGCACATACTCCCATGCTTGGATGTCCCTGGCGGACCAGTCATTCAGCAATACAATGCCAAACAAGCTCTCCTCTGCTTCGGCGATTGGTATGGGTTGTCCCATCGGGTTGCCCTTGCATAAGAACGCACCAAGCTCCACTTCAATGTCGAGTCGCTGGCATGGCTTGAATACTGGCTTCTTGACCTCGGCTTTGGGATCTTCCAGGACTTGGCCATTGGGTCGTATGACAGGCGTCCCGCTGACAACGACAGAAGAAGCTCGGCCGTGGTAGCCGACTGGCAGATGCGTGTAGTTTGGCTGCAGCGCATTCTTGGGGTCTCGCAATATGCATCCGAGGTTGAATGCATGATTCTTGCCAGCGTAGAAGTCCGTGTAGTCACCGATTTGCATGGGCATGTGCATCTGAACTTGGTCTTGTCGTAATAGGCAGGCTTGCTGAGCCTCTTGGTTGTCCTTCAGAAGGGATGGATGCGGGGTGTCGTCTCTGAAGATGTCTTGGATGTATTTGCGCACCGCTCGATGAGCTGGTCGTCCCAGCGCGGCAAAGGCATTCAGGGTTGGCTGCGAGAACACATCGCCCACATTTTGTGAGCACTGACTGAAGCCGTTACGACTTCCAAATGCTTTCAGATCCAAGCAGTGGTCACCAATTGCCACGGCGGCTCTAGGTGTGGGGCTACTGGACGTTGAGATGATGCCGAAGGGGATATTCGCAAGCGAAAAGCCGCTCGATTTGGGTATCGAGAACCACGACTTGAGTCCCATTTGCAGCGTTGTTTGGTAGCTATTGGTGTTTGATAATGATTCTGTCCAAGACAGCTTGACGGCCCTGGGTGGTTTTGAATAGTAGTCGATGCAGCCCGCTTCAAGAAACGGCTTTGGAGTTTCAAAAGGTGGGCACAGAACTCCACTCCGGAACTGTTCCGTCTCGGGAAACAACAAAAAATGAAGTAATTACATAGGCCAGCTGGCGAGCGGCAGACAGATAGAAGCCTAGCAACCCGACTCAACAATCTTCCGAACTTATCCATCCGTTTGGTGATGGAGAAGTCAAGGTCTATAGATCATCGTTGGGCTTTCCCTGCCCGATTTGACCAGATCTTTTGTTCTCTAGGACCGTCGAACGCCAGCCATGAAGAGCAAAGTTGGACTGGAGCACTGCCAGTTTCACCGAAGCGGAATGACTCAGCTTAGTGGTCAGTAACTTCCGCAACAGACTCGATTGAATTAAGACCATTGAAGACTGTATGATGTGTCTGTCACAAGCCTCGTCGCTTCGCTTCTTGTGCAAAGTTCGTGAGCCATCTCAGCTCTACGTCTCCTTGTTGTCGGCTCAAACACCAGGGCCCTGGTAGAATCGCCAGGCATCTCAGTACATCGCCTTCCTTGGAGGAACCACAAGTTCTTCGTCTGGCCCTTTTCAGCATGTATGTCGCTGCATGTATGTATCTGAAAGCGGGTTTCATGATTGACTATCATACGTCATAGCTCGAAGTATGCCATTGGCATTTCGGCTTCCAAAGGCAACGATGGCAATTAACTTTAATCCGGGAGCTGAAGTACAATTGACCACATGCACGCATTGGCATCTGCTATAACCTCAATTGCATGTTTTGAAGCTGGTCATGGTGATGTTGTTGACTTTGTCGAGCCCGCTGAGGAAAACGATGGAATCTATTGCCGCCAAATTCACAGCCTGTGTCGGGACTTTTCTAGGTCGGAGCGACTTGCAGGATTTTCGAGCCCCAGTCGAGAACATGAAAAATTTCCCAGAGCAAAGATCAAGAGATTCAATTTGGTTGCTCAACCCTCCATAATTACATCCAATATGATCAACGAGTGGATGCTGGATCCTGCCAGTTCCTGCCAAGACTTGGTGTGACTTCATCGGCTTTTCTTTCGCAGAATTTGTTCCGGATAACGTACTGATGTGGTCTATACAAAGGCCTCCCGATGTGGTTCATGAACTCGCGCGGCTGTTTCAGCCAGTTTGGACATGATCAGCAATGCGTGTCAAGTTCTGGTAAAAGGTGAGGGCATAGATATAAACTCGTTTCACTCTGCGTTCATCGAGTATTGCCGTCTTCCCAGTCCCTTTCTACCTGACCAACTCTCTCCCTGTTATTTGTTCTCTTGCCTCTAGTCTTGGCCATTTCAGAGGCACTCAAAATGTCGACGTACAGCACACCAAAATGGTGGAAAGAATCGGTCATCTATCAGGTGTACCCCTCCTCCTTTCAAGCACACCCAGGAGCCAAGAATGAACAAGGCGTGGGCTGGGGCACCGTCAAGGGCATCACCTCCAGATTAGACTACCTCAAGTCTCTCGGCGTCGACATAGTGTGGACTTCTCCAATCTACAAGTCTCCTCAAGCCGATATGGGCTACGATATCGCCGATTACAAGGACATCGACCCTCTCTATGGGAGCGTTGCAGACGTCGATGAGCTCATCGCAGAGCTGAAGAAGCGAGACATGAAGCTCATGATGGATCTAGTCGTCAATCACACCTCCAACATGCACCAATGGTTCCTTGAATCACGATCAAGCAAATCGAACCCAAAACGAGACTGGTACATCTGGAAGGACCCGAAGTCACGATCCAAAGACGGCACCCCCGAACCACCAAACAACTGGGCACAAATGCTGGGCGAAGCAAACTCAGTATGGACCTACGACACTGCAACAGGCCAATACTACCTTTCCCTCTTCAGCGCCGATCAACCCGACCTAAACTGGGAGAACCCTGAAGTCAGAGAGGCAGTCTGGGACGTGATGCGGTTCTGGCTCGACAAGGGTGTGGCCGGCTTCCGAATGGATGTCATTAACATGATCAGTAAAGTACCCACATACCCTGATGCCCCGATCGTGCTCGACCCCAAGACCCATCGCTACCAGCCCGGCTCGCAATTCTATTGCAACGGGCCGAAACTGCACGACTACCTCCGCGAGATGCACGACAAAGTCCTAAGCAAATATGAGACCATCACTGTCGGCGAAATGCCATGTGTGGACTCAGAAGACGAGATCCTCCGAACTGTCGGCGCCGACGCCGGCGAGCTGAACATGATCTTCATCTTCGCGTTGGTAGACATCGACAAGCCGGATATTCGCATGGCTCTGAAAGACTGGGACGTCAAGGAGATGAAAGCCATCATCTCACGATGGCAAAAGGTGATGATCGAGCGCAATGGCTGGAACAGCGTCTTCATCGAGAACCACGACAATCCACGATCTGTAACTAGATACACAGATGACAGCGACGAGTGGCGCGATAAAGGCGCCAAACTACTCGCCCTAATGGAGACGACATTGGGTGGCACAATCTTCGTGTACCAGGGCCAAGAAATCGGCCTGCGAAATGCGCCCATGGAGTGGGACCCCAGCGAGTACAAGGACGTTGAAACGATTAATTACTGGAAGAAATGCCAGAATATCTACAAGGACGACCCCGAAAAATTGCAGCATGGGCGGAAAATCATCCAGATGAAGGCACGAGATCACTCGCGGACGCCGATGCAGTGGTCTTCTGCACCAAATTCCGGATTCTGTGACGCCGATGTCAAGCCGTGGATGCGTATCATGGATGACTGGAAGACTGTCAATGCTGAGGCGCAGATGACCTACAAGTCCGATGACGAGCTGAGCACGTGGCAATTCTGGCAGCGACGGTTGAAGGATCGCAAGGAGCATGCTGACGTCTTTGTATACGGCAATTTCGAGGAGCTGGACAGGGAGAACCCGAACGTCTACTCATACGTGCGGACGAGCAAGGCTGGCGAGAAATGGCTCGTGGTATTGAACTTCTCTGGGAAAGAGCAGACGTGGATGATACCAACAAAAGAAGTTGAGCTCTGGACTTGCAGTAACTATGTCAAGGGGAAGGCCGATAAACCGACATCTGGCACAATTACATTGAAACCATGGGAAGGTGTTTTGGGGAAGATTTCGGCTTAGACTTGGTACGATAAGGATACTGGGACAGGACGGCTTAGATGAGCTTGTGACATGGGATAGAAAAACGACAGCATAATTTCGCGGCGGCCAGTTTGATGGAGCCAAGCAACTGAATAAAGACAATCAGATTTGTGAACAAGGTTGACTTGGTTATCTCGCGTGGTTGGAGGATATCTTACAAACCTTGCTATGAATGCTACTGCCTGGTGCTCCTCCAGATCTTTGGTGTCAAACAAACCGATCGGAAGATTCCCCGTTTCCAGTCTATGGTGGCACTGAGTATTGGCCGCTGTCGTTGACGACGATAGAACCTGATCAAGGAAGTTCGCTGCCTCTACGGCGTGCTTGAGCAGAACCTGGATGTGGGCATGAAGCCAATGCGCTGGTAGCCCGCGAGGCTAGTCATGGGGCGGGTAAAGTGTGAGGTTCATCCTGAAGTCTGAAAATGCGTATGTGGCATGCCGTACTTGCGTTGGGTTCGAAAAGTAGCAAATCAGGACCGAAATATTCGCATGAATGGGAGGGTGCACCGTGAATGGAAGGTATCTTGCTTCTCAGAGCGGCCGTGACCCGCGACGGCATAGCAGTCTTTAGGACTAATTCGCGTCAAACAGAACTTTCTAGCGCAACCTGATCTCCTCATCCTTCAGCAGTTCATCAACAATAGCTTCTCCATTCATGATACCATGTGTGTAACATCAACCAACAAGCTGAAAGGCATTGTCTCTTCGAATAGTGCTTTCGCGGATGACGAACGGCATGGAACAGCCGTGGAACACACAAACATGGTCGCCCACTGCGCTCGTTTTCGGTACTAGACCTGCAAAGCCTCTCTCTGTGAGGCAAAATGTGTATGCTCGAGTGAGTGTATAGAATGGCAACGCAAACTCCTCTGAATCGTCCTCGGCTTTATGAAAGTCTTGGGTAAGATCGGGGTCCTGGGAAATTGTACCTTTTAATTTGCTGTCACAGTCTTCCTCTGCAAGTTCTCGCCTGAAAGCCAGATAGCAAAGCCGCATACGAGATGATAGCGCTGTGTCCAGTTCACTTCCATCAAAGTCCCTGTTCGCGATCAGGACTCGCCACAGCACATCCCCTGCCTCCTCGCCAACAGGATGCCGATAGCACCTATCCAGCAGCTTGTCGCATTGCGACAAGTATCGTTTTTGAAGCTTACGGTTCACCAAATTCCTCTCGCCCCGTCACCGGTCTCATCCCAGAAACAGACCACATGCGATACTCTGTCGAAGAAGCGGCCTCTGATAACCAGTTGGTCCTCTGCTCTCTCGAAACGTGCTGTCATCGTTGTCTCGCCCGCGGACCCATATATTGCGGAGCTGTCCAGTAATCCGCTTGAAAATCTTGATTGTCTCTTGACTGTCCAATTGGGGATCCACGAAGGAAATCTGGATGACTGTGCATCGCTAGTGAGCCCGGCCGTAGCTAACAACTGGGAGCACTTTCCTTGCTGTACGAATCCCGCCGCATACCTTCGAATGACACTCTCGAGGGGCTCATCATAATCAGCATCAAACACGCTATCTTCAGCATCATTTGCCAATGACAACAAGGCGAAGAGCTGATCGCGCGCCCGCTTGGCTTCTTTGTCCTGGAATAGTTCAAATAGCTCCAAAAGCGAGGAATTCGGCCTTGCCGTTCCCTGGTCCCTGACGACTTCATCTCGACCAATATCCCGTGTTGCTAAAGCTAGGCATCCTTGACTGGTGAGTTTATGAGCTGGACCTCCGACATTCAGAGATAGCGCTTCATGGGAGAATGTCTTATCCACAGCTCCTGACAGGAGTTCGAAACCGACTTGCCATGCACCGCAAACCATGAGCACATTTTTGGCAGCGATACATTCTTGCATGATCCAGGCCCTTCTGAACCATGGGCGACTCAGCAGCGCAGCGACAGGCCGCAATGTGTCGCGATTTCTCTCTCGGACTTTGGATGCTGTCGGGTGTGGAGCGTAACTTTTGATGTAGTCTAATAGCTGGGGAACCAAGTCACAGCTTTCTGCCTCCTCACCCAGATAAGCGAGTACAGAGCGAGCCTTGGAGTATATCCCATACATGAGACGTATTTGCCGGCTCTTCTCTTCGTTGTCGGTCTGGTTGATGCACACAGCATCCGCCCACAGCCATCGGGGCTTGTGAGGCAGGCGTAGTGTGACTAGGGCCGAGTGCAAAGACGCCGTAATGGGGACAAGTCCATCAGATGTCTCAAGAACATGTGGTTTGGCGTCAGATCCCCAGGCGTAAGAGATAGCCTCATATTCGACACCAACACTCAAATCGACGTGCTGGAGTCTTCCGCATAAATTATCGTCTTTCTGGCCAGGAAGAAGCTCCAGAATGCGTATTTCACCTTGTTGTAGACTCTCGTACACGTAGTTAGACATGCTGCCTGTGCTCTAACCACGTTAGACCAGTATTCCTGCTGCGCATCCACAAGGTCTGCTCAGCCAATCTCAAACATTGCACCTGTGCTTTGCGTGCCAAAGGCAATGATCGGCACAAAGCTTCCGTAGACAAGGATGCGTTGCAGGATTTCTGAGGGACAAGCGGTGCATGGAGAAGCTCACCATGATTGAAAGGTGGGAGGAAAAGCAACAACGAGGTCTGAAAATGGAAGGTGGAGCGAGAGTTGATTGCCATCTGTCTCTGCTCTTGATTTGGAGATTGGCAGTTCATGGTGGCCGCTATGCCATCTGTCAGCTATTGCGGTCCGGTTGGAGGAGTGCTAAATTTCCGCACACTTCGTGGAGTAGGGCGTCGGATTTGGCCAGTGGTTGCAGGAAGAGGCGGCAACACTTGCGCGACTGTCCTCTGAGATGGTGCAATTCCGTGGGTAATTCGAAAGAGGGTTCCGCAAATGGTATCGAGGGTGGCGGCATTTATGGCGTTGTAAAGGTGCAAACAGCGTCGCTCGAGGAGCATTCGGCTTGTGGACAGGTCTTGTGGCGATGGTTGGAATGTGTCATCGTATTCCAGTCTTGCGGGATGTGAATAGGGGATGATGCTCTCAACCAACTACCTGCACGTCCTCTCACTCATTTGTCACATCCACACATCCATATGGCAAGTTGGAGGACACCAGATTGTTGAATTTGAATCTGAACCGCTTCGTCTTGGTCTCCTTACGAGTGATACGTCCCCCCGATGACCTCCCCTCTCACCTTACCCCAGTCAATGCTGTTGTCCAACTCTTCATCCACCCCTCCCACAAGCACCACATTATCCCCTCTCACCAGGTACAATCCATGCTCCACGCTATTGCTCTCCTCCTCGTCATCCGCTGGACGTATTATCCGCTCGATTGTGCCACTAAGAATGAGATTGGTCTGCTGATCGTATGATTCGAGTGTGCCCAGGAGCGTGCGGCCGTCAGTCGTGATTATGCATACGCGCTTGGAGATGTATGCACTGAGGGTAGTGGACATTGTTTGGCTTTGGTGGTGGAAGTGAAAGTGGGCTGTAGGAGAAACAGGTTGCCAAGTTACAATTGGAGATATTGGAGTTTCACAATAATGGCGACCTTCTCTCGGTGGCTTGGATCTCCCAGCCCAAGGACAGGTTGGCAGCGTTTTCGAGTCAGAACAATGATACGACTCCGATCAGTCAGCATTTCATGTCCGTCCTGAACACAGCTAATATCGATAGAGGACCAAAAATTTGGGTCTGAAGCTTCGAAAACAGACTATTGAAGGCGAAGGAGCGGGTCTCCGAGTGCTTGTGAACTGCTTGGATTCTGCGACCGCTTCTCGCAGGCAGCTCGATGTTGTCTACAAAAAAGTCAAAAGGTCGGAGAAAACTATGCCGACTCCTCTAGGGACAATCATCCGTTATCGATAGCCACCCTCTCGAAGACCTAAAACACTCATGTCAAAAAGCCATTGCTTTTGTCCATCATTCGACGCCCACCAATAGTTTCTATCGAGACCAGGCAATTAAGACTAGCGGAAGCCGTCTTCCACGGATCTCAAAAATAGCATCTGGACCTCAGCCTGACTCATACAAGTGGAAGCCGAGTCGTTTGGGTCGATGGGGGCGGAATGGAAAGCATGAATAAACCATCAACGTAGGGAAACCCAAGTATCGCAACATTTAGCAATCATGACACAGATGGACGTGAACAACAGTGGCGACATCATCAATCTGGAGCATCTTCTCTCCATATGGCCAATCGCATCATCGATCGCAACCTTCACTCCCGCAGGAGACTTGATCTCTCTCGCGCGAACTTCTTCAACCATCCGCGCGCTGACCCATGGCTTCCCCATCGAGCACACCCCCCGTGAGTATTCGAAGGAGAATCCTCGCGATTTCCTTGATCTTCGCATAGGCAATCATCAAACGTCTCATTGGGCGAACCTGAAATCGTTAGCCTCCTTCTCGTGCTCTTCACCTTTCCACAAAGAGCCAAAGAATACTGCTGGCCATAGCAATGTCACCAAGCCCTGTAAATTCTGCTCTCGGCCAGTTTGCAAGGCATGCGTTGTCAGATCCTTCTTCGCTGACCCCTCGCAATCCAAAAACACCTTTCGCTACCGGGCTCGGTACCTATGTTCGAAATGCTGGGATGGCGGCAACCTGAGGAAAGACTTCCGGTATCCCGCCGAGAGCGTTAGTCGTGAGCATATCTGGCGGGGGCGCAGTCATGGACAGAGAGGCGGGTCCTGCTCGTGTTCAGCGAGTGAAGACAACTGGCTCTGCAGGGGATGTCGGTCGTTGCAAAACATCGGGGGGCCAAGCAATAGTTCGCTGGCTGAGGTGGCAAAGGATTCGAGAGCGATGATCGTCAGGAATCGACAGGGAGGTGACAAGGACAGAGAGCCTATCCAGTGTTACGGTCTTGGTTGCACCAACGAAATCATCGACAGCACCAGAGACCGCAGGAGGATATGCCTTTGGTGCTCGAGGTGTCTGCCTAGGCAATTTGGAGGTGAGGATCGGCTGCGGTGGGAAGAAAAGCAGCTTGAGATACGAGCCGCCGCCGCCGCCGCACGATCGGCGGATATTGAAGAGTGGGCTAGAAACAGGTTCAAAGGCTTGACCATGTCGAGAAGGGACATGCGAGGGACGGAGGAATGCATACTACTGACCGGTAGAGATGGTCCTCAGCACGATGAGCCGATATTTGTCAGACATCTGGATGCGTTCAATTACCGGAAGTTCATGAGTGAACAAGAGGCGCCCAGCCCTGCCAGTGTCTACCAAAGCAAGCATGGCAGATGGACTTACTCGCGTGAGTTTTTGGAGTGTGTAAACCAAGATGGATTTAGATCTCGGCTTATGCCTCCAACAGGCGCCGAAAAGGCAGCGCTGTTCGACGTGACTAGGGAGAGTGGTCTGAAGGCAGCAAGGAGGAATTCCGAATTGCTGTGGATGCCGCCGAGGGGCGCCCGAGCAGATATCTTCAGGCTTGCAGCTCAGTTTTATGAAGCTGGGCTGATGGAGGGAGGGGATATTGAGGGATACCATGAGCTGCACTGGAACAGGCCGGAGGATGTGGAGAGATTGCGGGATAAATTGTACGAGCAGTGGGAGAATTGGCAGGAGATGAGTGAACGGGGGAGGGAGTCGTGGAGTCCACTCACGTTCAGCGTCTTGCTGGCAGAATCGAATGCAAAGCGGAAAGCCAAGGTTCCAAACTACCGCGCAGGCTTACGTGGCGTCGGAGAGGAACGATCCCCCGAGCCGTCAAAGGAACACCACAACACGGGGGAGGCGAGCATGGGGCCATCTTCTGAGGCCTTGGAAGGGGTGACAGAGCCAGTGGAGTCCAATGTGGCTCCGTCGGTACCGAGCTATCAGGCGGTCATCAATGCTGAAGACGGTGATGCGAGTCAGCATCCTGATGATAACCTCGAGGCATAACATAAGACATCCATTAAATAGTTTGCACATCTATTTACTCCTGTCCAAAACCTAGCGTCTCCTCCACAGCAGTTGACAATTTTGACTGGAGAGTATCGTACGATTTATACGGTGGCAAGTCAAGGCGGTTGAAACTATGTGGATGTCAGCTTTCATGCTCACTCTCAAGCTCTTGAGGACTTACCATGTGTGTGACTTCGGCAGTGCAATGACCTCGCCGGCTTTCTCGATGGTAAATCGCCTGGGGCCATCGCTACCCTGTAGATCCTTGAAACCGTTGACCGGAATGCGTGAAGTTCCGGTGGCAAATTGCAGGAGTCTTGACTTCTGTTCTGCATCCCATGTTCTGATGACCTTCCAAAAGTTCTGAATAACCTCATCAGACTCTTGGTAGCCACGGTAGTCGGTATGCTTCTTCCAGTCGTCAACGTCGATGTCTGCTATGCCGCCGATGAGCAGCTCCAACTCCCTCTCATCAAAGACATTGACAAGATCTGCTGGGATGAGCTCGTTGAAACCTGTGATGAAAGCATTAAACTGTTCCTCGACTCGCTTCTTGATCTTCCACTCCGTAAGCAGCCTATCACAAGTTAGTATTCCTCCTTATCTCAAAGTCATGCGGTACTTACTCGACATATTCCTGCTTGTTCTCGTTGGTGACTGGGATGTCTCGACCCCCCGGCTTGAGATCAATCGTTATCGTCTCGCCAAACTGTTCATCATCCACGGAGAATGTCTGGTCGAGGATGTCTGTGATGTCATTTTCCAACATCCACGTCAAGTTCTTGTGGTACTCCTCGTCAACGCCCTCCATATCGTTGATGGTGACTTTCTTCCTCAGCATCATCTTGTAAAAAGCGCCGATGAAGAACGAATCCAGAAACCTCCTGTGGAAAATGGCCAAGCCGACGACTCTTCCGATGAACTTGAAGTAGTTTAGATGTTCTGGATTGATGCCAGAGTGGGGGTTGATCTGCAAGGTGTAGTTGTCGTGCGCAGAATATTCGAACAAGCAGTAGAAGGGGTTGAACATTTCGTGGGAAAGCAGGAAGAAGAATTCTCGAGACAGGCCGCCATAGTCCAGCCCATCCTCGCCATCGAATTTGATCATCAATCGTTTCTTGAGATCGGTGGCGGATTGTCGCATAATCTCAGCATACGAGTCCTCGAAAATGTAGCCACGTCGCACTTTGACGTGACACTGGCCGGACAGTATTCGCAATGCTGGTTGTGAGCGGAAGTAAATGAGCTTCCGGCGGAAATCCCGCTTGTATTGCGGAACTCCTTGGTCGAGCGACGATGGCAGTCGAGGATCATCCCAGGTTGTTGTCTTGGTGTTGTGGTCGACGAAGTAGACTCGTGCCGTGTTAGTCAATCGCATCTCCCAGCCGCTGGGAAGTGGTCCCAGTTGAGACACCGGCTGTTGCTGAATCGTGGTGTTGTTTCCGGATGGATTGTTGCCATACATGCGGATATATTGCTGTCTTCTTGGATCGACCCACGTCGTCGTTCTGGTGTTGTGGTCAACATAATAGGGCCGGCCTTCGGGGGTGTGTCGCTGTTCCCAACCAGCCGGTAGCTCTCCCGTTCCAGCAGTGGTGGCACCGGTGGCCATCATAGACACTTGGTTTGAGCTTGGTGAGCCTTGTCGTGAATCTAGGTTGGGCGAGTTGGCGCCAGTTCGGTCTTCGGGCAGCATCCGGTTTTGATGTCGCGCTCGCTCCATGGCCATATTCTGATCCATTCGCGCGCGTTGCTCGTCACCCGAAGCGGAGGGACGAGTCCAGGTGGTCGTTCTTGTGTTGTGGTCGACGTAGTAAGTTCTTCCTAAATTATCTTCTCTTCGTTCCCAGCCAGCCGGCAATCTTCCTTGTGCATCTTCGAAGGAGCTGAGGTGGCCCGACTGCCGCTGTCCGTTAGCCTGAGGGGCGCCGTTGACATGTCCAGTCGAAGCTCGAGCTTCGCCTGCGGAGGTGGCGGTTCGTGAGGGAGCGGGCGAATGTCGAGGCACTGGCGCTAGGGATTGTTGACTGGGCGCAGCCGCTCCTGGATACTGGCTGCTGCTGGCCGTGCTCGACATGGTGTTTGCTGTGCTGAGGGGAGGCCGACTTCCTTGGGTTCCGGCCGGGGCCTGCAGATTGGTCGACAGGTTCACGATAAGCTTCCCGTGCACGACCAGATTGTCGGTCGACTTCTTGAGATCTCGGGTGAGCATTTCTTCGAAAGTATTAGCTGCTCGTCAGTCAGGAAGGGAGATTGTCTGGCTCACCATCTCCACCCATGTCTAGATCGATGACATCCCCAATCCGTACGTTGATGACGCCGAGGAAACCTTGATCCTTCTTCTTAAATTTCTTCTGGTCGAATATCTGGATTGCTAGAACGCTGTCTTCATTCGCGCGCCTAGGCCTGCGTTAGCTGGAGCTCGTTCGAGCGCCGTTGTCCTGCTCACATGTCAAATGACTCGTTCCAATATGGATTCAGAGTCTTTTTGATGACCTGGGTGGTCTTTGTTTGTTCCCCGCCAATCGTCGCAACGGCGAACGGGTCTGGAAAGCCTGGCCCGGGTCAGTAGCTGGGTCCAAAGCTCACTCTCATTGACGTACGAAAGACATCTCGCTTGTATAGTCCATCGGCGGCAATGACTGGACGTTGTTAGCAGGGCGCTGTGAGGTCCAGAAGGGAAGCTCGTACTGGCTACTCGTAGATTCGGCTCCCTGCGCACACAGTGTCAGTATTTGGTTCGTCCTGGAGCAGGGGAGGTCCATACGCAGGCAGATTGTTTTCTGGCATGACTTTGCCCGATTTTGCCGCACTGGCGGCGGGTACCCCTCAATTCAGCAAGCTTGGATCGTAGGTGGGAAGTGATGGATTAAATGCAAGGTGTGCGTATATTCGAGGAGGAACTGAGGATTGTTGACACAATCATTCGTCAGCAGGGAGGTGGCAGATGCCCGTTGCTGCCAGTGTGAGGTTCCGTTTGGTGGTCGGGGTGTCTAGGTATGATGTGCTGAACTCGGCTGGACGAGGCGCAGTAAGAACAGGTAACATTAGTGGATTAACCACACAACTCGAGCAATCGCATCAGACCTCGCTATTCGGGGGTTGCTCTCACGGCTTTGCCATGCAGCCTTAGCGGTCATCTCTTCCGTCCTGCTGGATCATCTTGAGCATCATGGCATAAGCTGAAAATATTGTTAAGCAGGAACTTTTGCGAGTGCCTGCATACGACAGTGCGTAAGCCCGCAGTTGCACATTTTCACCTCAATCGCCTTCCCGCCTAATTTATCCATCATCTATTCTGTTTGACATCATGCGGGATACTACACAATCACGATGCATGGGTTCCGCAGCGAGTAGCAAGGAAAGGCACGGGCTACATGTGGTAGATCCCCCAAAAATGTCCACACGCAAACAAATCAGAATCCTCCAAGCCTTTTCGCAACGTCAACAGAAGTCTTGAGGGTTGTTCCACCTCTGCTGATGTATGGGTCTGGTCACATTTGTTGTCTTGCACGGGTTCAACGCCTCGTAGAACCACACGTCCGCTCCCTCGACTCAGCCACAGCCTGCTCGACACAGGTATGTTTGGTGCGCTTCTTCCCATCCTCCAGCATCAGCCCCACGAGTTGTGCGACTGTGCATCCATGCGCGCCGTGTCATTCCTCAGTAGGGTGCGTAGCCTCTACCACCTCGACCGCGGAAGCCACCCCTGTATCCACCGCCTCTCGGAGCACCATACCCACCTCCATACCCTCCGCCATAGCCTCCTCCTCTGCCGAACCCTCCCCTGGCACCTCTCATGGGTGGTCCACCTCCCCGTCCGCCTCTTCCTCTGGCCATTCCCGGCAAATTTGTTCGCTTTGGCACCACCTGCTCTGGTCAGCTTAAGCTCGTGATTGATCTCGATCCTGGCCATCGCTTACCTTGATGTTTCTTCCTCTGAATTCGCTCTCATTGAGCACCAGTGCCTGGGCAACATAGCTTGGATCCGAGAATTCCACATACGCATACCTGCGATTTTTCATCCATTAGCTTTTTCTGCCCCCTCTTGCCAGGTAGCATTGATTTTGACAGTGGAAATAGAATTCTTGAGGAGGACAGGCCAAGCTCTTGCAGCACATCTTTCTAGAATGATGTTTTGCCACGACAAGCTCGTCAGAGAGAATCGAAGACTTGTGTGCTGGTGCTCTTTTCAAACATACCCTTTGGGATGACCGGTGAATTTGTCTAGGAGGATCGTGACTCGGTTGATTGAGCCCGCTCCATTGTTGAAGTGTGCTTGAATCTCTTCTGGCGTAGCTCCGTAATCGACATTGCCGACGAAGACCGACCTGGCATCGATGTCTTCCCGGTCTTCTCTGCCGCCACTTGAGGGGCCGCCCGGACCGTCTGGGTTGTGGTCGTCAAACTGTTGCATTTCTCGCAATTTGGCTGCTTCGGATTCCATTTCGGCTACGCGCCGTTTCATCGCCGCGATATCCTCCTAAGACCAAGTTAGTACTCATTCCACACCAATGCGTTTCAATGCTATTACTTCATCTTCTGCTTCAGCCTCATCATTCCGGGGCTCATCTTTGTGATCTAATTCGTCGCCCATCTTCGGACACGTCGAGCTGAGTGAACAGAAGGGAGTGGAGAGTTGGTCGATCCGTTGAGTGGCGCAATGCCGAGTTTGGTCAGCCGAGACGAATGCAGGCGAGTGCAAGGTCAGTTGTGGTGTCTAGATGAAAGAATGGGAATGCAATATGGATCGCGTTCAGGCTGCGACATGCGACAAACTGACTTCCGAGACGGGCCAATCAAATGTCGATCTGCATGACCCTTGGTGGGGGGGCAGTTCATTCTGACAAACCATGACTTGTATATTCACGCTGCCTTTTCAACTCGACAAAAGCAGTCCAGTGCAACTTTAAGTTTCCTCCGATGCATTCTGTTTGAATGTCGAGACGAATTGCCAACAGTTGGAAATTGGTCCGTCGACCTCCCCTTGGAGCCTAGAGTGAGGCCGCTCTGGCTCAAACCCAGCTCAGCCTGCCATGGCTCCTGCTTCAACCCGACTTGGGGCCAACGATTGTGGGAGAAGCACTCAACATCGTGTCGTCGAACGTCACGGGGACCGTCATACTGTGAACTCAATTACGATACTCCCTAGGCCAGCTCCTCAGTGAACGTCGAGCCCATGATCCTCCTTATCCATGCTTTAAAACCCATCTCGACGATGAGCTCGTCAGTACGATGTCCAGACCAGTCCCAGCTCGACGACACTGACCCCAGACCATGATGACAACTCTCCAACGTGCGGTGGACTCACAACTTTCTCGCGCGTCAGCTCTTGATTCTACCACCTCACAATTGTCCGAGACTAGGGTGGCCACCATGAACGAGAGAAGCGCGTATTTCCTTTGAGACATCGTCGACGCGGACATGCAATGCCTCCTTCCTAGCTGTGTGGGAGTCTCTGCCCATGGGTAGCAGCAGTAGCTTTCACTCCCTGCGTTCCGCATCTTGCTGGCAATGTCACTGAGCCTGCCTAAGGCAGACCTTTTTGGGTTTTGATCATGAGTCCCAATCCAAAATGGTGTGCTACAAGCACCCCACCAACCGAGCCATTTGCTGTGCCATGCAACTGGCAGCTCCAGAGTTTTTACGGCATATTTGCCATTGGTGTTCGCACTCTTCACCGCGAACATGTCTTATCCAGTGCTTCATATCGCCATTCACAGGCAGATGTTGATCATTGGCAGACAGCAACTGCACCTCCTTGACACAGCCACCTTGGACCAGAGGCTGGTCGAGAGCTTACTTTCACGCGACATAACACAGGTTAGAAAGAGAATGTCAACAGGATGCGAAATACGCAGTGGAAAGGACATTTTCGTTGCCTGTGGGGACTCCAGAACAACTTCCTGCAAGTGCCAGAGGCACCGACGACGTCGGCGTGGTTCGATTGGAGACAGCAGAACTGCCCCCGTCCACTCATCCCCGTCCCCAAGACCCATGGCTAGGGGGAAAGAGGCAATGCACGTCCGTGTCGCCGGTGCGGGTGAGACAATGTGATGAAGAGGCCAATTAGCAAATGCCTTACAGCATCCGAGTTGCTAGCGGCATTGCGAAGAGCGAGAGGCATGGGTCAAATTGAAGCCACTGCTTTGCACGGAGATGGCGATGATCGAGAGTCTGCCTTACACGAAGCTGCGTGACACTCCAGCGCGAGGATGTGGACCGCTGAGCAGGATGTCAAGTAACACAGAGATGGAGACCACCTGAGCCGCGGCCGGCAGGAACTAGCTCGGCTTGAAGGAGGGTGTGGATAGACGACGCATTAGTAGCTCGCAAAGGATGTCAAGCCCGGCCCATCTTCGGTGAAACGGCAAAGGCACAGAGTCGGATTCTGTTCCATCTTCCTTTCAAGAATGGCCTCCCAGACGCAATACTCAGTGGAGCAAGGTCAACCGCAAAATGACTAGAACCCTGGACAACACCAGCGCAGTTCCCGTCAGACGCCAGACGGTTCTTCTCAATACAAGGATAGAGGTGTGTCAGCACCACCGGACGACCAGGGCTACCACAAACAACCCAGCCATTGCTGGCAGGCATGGACTAGTCGAAATCCCTGAGTCTCTGTGTCAAAATGACTGCCTTAACGGCCTATAAGATCTGGGTGACGCCTCAGCCGTGAAACAGGTTCAAGACAAGGCCGATGGCCTTTCAGGCACAACACGGCATTCCAAAGGGCGAACAAGCGTGAATCGACGTGGCAGTTTCTCTCAGGCAGGAAACGAGAATTCAAAAAGCCAGACGATGGAAAGTGGCGGCGTCTCGGTGAAGGTTGCCAAAGACTCTTTCCTGGTTGTGGCCGGGCGTGGCGGGAGACATATCAGGGAACTAAGTATTTCTGCCTAATCTCGACCTGGCTTCGCGAAGATGGAATACCGAATAAGAAAATCCAGGAGTATGACCACCATGTGGCGCGGATCCGCCGTCGGAAGTCCTTGAGGAAGCGGAAGCGAGAGTACAGCTCTGACGGTGATGATGATGATGATGATGATGATGATGATGATGATGATGATGATGATGATGATGATGATGATGATGATGATGATGCAGCAGGGGCGCGGATGCTAAAGAAGATCCGACGCTGGGAAGGAAATCCACCGCAACGGCGCAACGCCAGCTCTAACCATGTCCACGGCACTAGTTTGCATTACAGGGTCATGGGCAAGATAGGCGTCTAGCTGTAAAGCATGTCGCAACAAAGCGGTCATACTCACAAGTTCCCACGTATAGTCGTGTATCAGGACAGCGTCCGCGGTGTGAAGGCTAGACAAGGTTAGATGACCAAAATCCGCAAACGCGCAGGCACTTGCTACGCAATGGAGCGATTACAAGCGGGTAGCCTAATGTCCAGTTGAGGTATGTATGTCGAGACCAAAGGTCCGGACTCCGTTTCGCGCAGCCAGGCGGCCGTTTTCCCTCTCAAGTCTTCGGCCAGCTCAACCTCACTGTGCAACTGCCTCAGAATGCTGCATAGATTCTCACTCCGCTTGCCAATACGGCGTGCCTACGAAAGCAAGAATTGCCGGAATCACAGTACTGTCTCTCTCTTCACGCGTCTTCCAGCAACTGTGTATCGACTTCAGCTCCTGCCCAAATCAAATCTCTCGGCCTACGGGAAGGATGAATGTGTGGATATTGAAGATCAGGTTTTAGTATCTGATGACGGCTTGGTCTATCCTAGAGTGTCTGACAATCTTCCACGTATGTGCCATAACATTGCTCAGGAGATAACCGACTTTTCCAGCTTCAAATGGACCTCGTTTCATGCCCAACACTATCTTAATGCAAGATTTGACAAGAAACGCATTTGATCTATATCGTGAAGATGACAAAACCAGAAAGCCCGTGATCATTAGTATTAAGAAGGGTATATTCCTAGATCCCACTCCACAGCAAATACTCATCGTTGAATAGGGACCATGCTGCCTCCGTCCCATATCGCCTTCCACGAAGACCCTTCTCAATTTTCACTTCAACCGCTGTACACGATGCAGCTATGTAGTAAGCCTTTCCTTTACGCATGCGCAGGTGGGGGCTTACACATCCCGCAGAGTTGAACAGCATCCTCGACGAACTCTATACAACGCATGCCACTATTTTTGATGCTGAGGAGTGGTTTGATCGAAACCCTTTCACGCCGCCGCCGCAGATGCAGATGTGAAACAGTGGCAATAAACTGGAGTGACTCATGCCCAACGTTCAGAAGCAAACGCTGCTCAGCAATAATTCAAGCCTGGCACCTCCTGGCATGTCATGCCGAAGAGCAGACAAAGGTTGATATGTATGTGCGCCGGAATCTGAGCTCAAGAGAGCTCAGAACTCTGTGTTCTTTTTGAGAGAGACCGCGCACATTCTTACATGGCACCTCCTGGCACCTGAAACAATGGCGCTGCGCGATGGAAGCTGGTTTGTACAAAACTATCTGACGATTGTACATCAATTTGAATATACTACAAACGTAACTAGCTCATCCCTACTACTGACATCAGGTTGGTTGGGGCGAGCAGGTATGTATGCAACCATGAGACGAAACCGGTGTTGACTTGCAGCGTCGCCACAACAACCCGGAGCCAAGGGCAGTGGCGGGGAGGAATTTGCTAATCGCATCGCGAGGCATAGGCTCATCCGTCACGCCGTCGCTCATTGCATTGGCGGAGAATCGGCTTGTCAAGGATCTCCTCCTAGAACCGGAGCATAGGTTCCTTCTTACCGCGAGGGATTTGCTGCTCTTGCAAGTCGGCAAGTGTGTGAAAGCCGGCCAAAGCCTTATCTGCAAAGGCCATTGCGAGGAGGAATAAAGTATCGTCATAGATGAACCGGTCGTGTCCCTTCCCGGCGACGCTGAAGACGACGTTCTCGGGGCCCGGGTTATTCTTCACTCATCTTCGACCGATCCTGTTAGATGAAATTCCGGAGCCTCGCCCTCCTCTGAGTGAATTAGCACAAGCTGGATATCCCGTGTGTCAGTATGGGGAGGGTGAGGGGGATCGAGCTGGTCCTTACCGTATGTACCGACGAAGCGTGCGGTCGTGATCCTTTATCGTCTTGTCCATCCTCCTTATGAGCACGCCCTTTAATATCCATTGCTTGTAGCCTGAGCTTCTAGCTCGTCGAGTGTACGAAATCGTGCCATTGGACATAGCCCCCGGGAGGCGGAGGTCTAGTTGGGTAGGGTAAGCGATGGGAGGTTAAGCATCGATAGAGAGGAGCTCAAGAAGTTGACTTGGGACGACTTCGAATGGATGTTGTGGCAGTGGCTTCGTACGGCTCTGCCGCAGCAACTAGAGTCGCCAAATCCATGGCCGAACCCATGGCAACTCGTGGTGCTAATGCACGCATGAACGGGCCGGCGAAACGACGCGATGGCCTAGGTGGGGCAGGTGGTGAGAAGGACGGTGAGGTCAGTGAGTAGTGGATAAGTGATGGGTGAGGTGGTTATCAAAAGCGGCAGCACGTGAGAGAGCGCATGGCGAGTGTGATGGACATTTTCCATACGTTATATTGCCAACTAGCGACGCAATGCTCGTGTTTGAGGGCCGTGGGAGGCACGTCCCCGGCGGACTTTGAGTGCCAGAGACACGGCTTGACGTGAGAGTAGAAACATGAGATGGATAGACCGTCGGACCACTGATCAATCTGTACAAACTAGGCTATGCATTCACACCTTGGTCGTCCAATCCCATTTCCACCTCAGACACGCCCATCTACTCGCAGAAAATGTTAGGCACCCTAGAGCAAGGATGGCACAGAAAAATGCCACCATGGCCTGAGCACCCACGACCTCGACAAGTTCACCGGAGATGGGAATGCACACCAAGGTCGCCAGACTCGCAATGAAATAGCACGAGCCATAGTATCTGCCAAACTCATCCGCTCTACACAATTGTCCCACGCAGGCGGGCACCAGAGCCATCCAACACCCTGTCATGAATCCGAAGATTGCAATAAATGCATACAGTGCTCCAAGGTGATGCTGGCCGAACGGTAGCCAAATGACCAACATGGCAAGGAGAGCGATGACTGCTGACATCAACAGCGTGTTGAATCTGCCAATTTTGTCACTGATGTATCCGGTCAGAAGTCGGCCAACAGATGAGACACCATTCATGACCGAGATCAAATAGAAGCCTGTGTCTGGCGGGTAGTCGGTGCTAATGGTGGCATACGTTGGAACGATTCCCAAAGCACCAAAGAGGACCACTTCGAAGCAGAAGACGGAGACTGTGAAGAGACTGAATCTCAAGTCCCCAAAGATGGACAGTGAAATTATCTTGATCTTCGCATTTCGGGCCGGCGGAATGCGCGCTCGCATAATGATGTTGCCGATCGTGAGACACGCCATGAACACGAAGCCGAGAGTTCGAATGGACCACTGGTATCCAAATTGCGGAAAGGTTGCTCTCAAAACTAGGGGTATTGCCAGTCCGCCAAAACTAGATCCTATCATCGCGATGCCCTGCGCCAAGCCTCGACGTGCCTTAAACCAGTGTGCCACGCATGCCAAACTCGTCGTGGTTAACATCGCTCCGGCAATGCCACCCAGGACCCCAAGACAGAGCATGAACTGGTAATAGACTTTACACTCTGCCAGCAAGAACATCATCACGACATACGCCACTGTGCCGCCCAACGCGATCCATCGTGGCCCATATCGATCGAAAATAGGACCAACCCAAATGCCAAGCCCGAGCGAGAGATAGACGAAGACGGATGGAATCCAACCGACGTCTCGCGATGAGTATTCCGAGAGCTGATGCTGAGTGAGATAATCCTGGACTGGGCCGATACTGACCATGAAGCCAAAGGATGGGAACAGACAAAGGGTGGCCCCTGCGACGACCAACCAAGCCCGAAGTCCCCCCTCGGGGAACGCGTCTTCAGGATCAATCACGGCACTCTGGCCTTCAGCGTTCACTTCTGCCGCCGCCTTCTCCTCGTTACTGGCGGCCGCCGTCGGTGCACTCGAATCATCGTTTTGCTTCGATTCCTCGATCGTGGTTAGGCCAATGCTAGGTTGTCCGACGGAAGGGTTCGTAGCAATATCCATACTGCCTGTCAGTAATTACCACAAAACGATGGGGAACCCTCAACTTCTTGACCATGTTCAACCCAATTTTCATACGCCTTGTTACATTTTGCTGACAAGAAGCTAGACTGCGGAGTACACCTTTGAATTTTGCCGCACGCCATCTCCCATTGGCTGGAATCGAGTGGGAAATGATGCCTATTAGTCAGTCACTTTGACTCGGTCGGCAATCAATCTCCGTGGCCATCCTCGTTTGGCTCTCGAGCGGATTTAAGAATTGGCCGTTGGCTGGTTGCTTGCCGGTGAATTCCTATGTAGAAGAGCTTCCTTGATCCTTTCCCACCAAAAGGCCCGCACCACGTGATTGTAATTTCAAGCTATTCCAGCCATTTCTTGTGGTGACATAGACGTAGACGTAGGCAGTGTAGATGGCGACGAAGATGTAGCCCTTGAATCAGCATGGCCTCACTCATTTCCGCAACAGGTAGCCCAACTCGCGAGATTGAGCTAGCCGCAATACACGTCAGGGACGGTCCAGTCAAGCTGCGAATCGAAGTCAGTGGAGTGGGACAGAAAGGAGTGCTCCAAGCCTTGGCGGAAGTGTTCATGTTATTGTCAGTACAGCATGTAGACTCGATGCCGACCTGAGCGTGAACAGTGCGACGATCTCCTTTCAAGGAAGGCCTCGTACCTCCTTTCGCGTAGCATAGCTCTCGATGGACGCCACACTTTCCTTCAATCCGCTGATCCCGAGATCCGCAAAGTCGTCAATACCGACTATCTCATATGCTGGCCATGTGGCAGCCCTGCAAGACATAAAGCAGCCACCAGTACATCTGGCGCGATGCGTTCAATCTAGCCGAACCAGCATCCAATCCTGCAATCCTGCCAGCCTGCCAACTGACGGCAAGTTGAATATCTTCGAGTTGTTTGCCTTGTTCTGCCAATTCAGCAGCTCCAATACGGCTTCTGTCTAGGTTCGATAAGTCAGCAACGTGTCGAATCTCGAATATGGACGACGGCGGACCAAACTCCAGGGTCGCTGCCTTGACTCTGATTGGTACCACAAACAAAGCGCGTATCCATTTGAAGCAATTCGAGAAGCTGTCAGGCTTGATGAGCTTGTCTTCGTCAATCGAGGAACATGCTGCGATATTAGTGATTCATCTGGGATCAGAGACATCCACGTTCTTCGAGGAGGGCATCATCAACCGGACTGAGGCCAACAAGCGACAGGGAAAGACATGTCCAGAGTGGCAATAGACTAGGAAACTCGGCATATGCTCTTCCCAGCCCGCATTCGCAAGGGAGAGATCGCAGACTGGTTCTTGAACTGGATGCTGTGATCACGAGATGGACAGAACGCCACCAAGAACTTCATGGTCAATGGGTCACCATTGCGTGATCTCGCCAAACATAACCAGCATCTTCCCAGGATTGCAAGCAAAGCTGTGAGAATTTGTCCAGCACATATGGAAATAATGGAGGTGCACATAGCACTGCCGCTGCGTAAGAGGAAAGCACTCACGGCCGAGCTCTATTCAAGACGGCGCGGTCGAAGAAATGCTATCAAGTCGCAGGCCGACCAACCCTGCAGTTGACCCTTCTTCCCTGCAAAAGCCTCACCCTCTGCAGGAACGTTTTCGACGGTGGGCAGCGACAATCGGAGGGAGAATCAAAATCAAAGGATCTTGCAGTTCTGGGAGAGTCCATATTGCATTTACCTCTTGCTTCCATGCAAAGTTTGACTTCCTCGACCGCCTCTGAGCCGCAGCCCACGTTCATATCTGAAAATCGCTCATACATCCATTGACTGTGCTGATTTGAAATGTCGAGGTTGGTGATGCATTTAATAGAACGACCGTGTATATAATAGAATCAATCGCGCTAAAGTGATGGGCATGACTAGTGTGACGCACATTGTGCAGAGCTCCGAAATATCGGGGTTGGTTGTCCACAAGCTGTAGGCATACGGGTTGGGAGGGTCATGAAACAGAGAGGATGATGAAGATCCAGCTACGAGCGATGTGAGAAGAACGGGACTGTCTGAATTTGGGTTGGCTTACCTCGCCCGTGAAGGAACTCTTCTTCCTGTGATTGGCGGCCTGCCCGTTGCGGGACAGCTCATCTTTTTCCACCTTCATAACTTCAAGCCTAAACATCTAGCACTGCCACCTCATCCACTCCAATCGTCCGGTGAGTGATTTTCGAGACAGCCAATCGCTAGAGCACCGACATTGCTGTGCCTACATTGAGAAGTTGGAAGCTCTTCCTGGAGCACGCCTGTCCCAGACAGCGAAATCCCAAAACAGAGACACTTTTATCGAAAATTGTCAAAGCTCACTGTCCCCTGCCTGGCGCCAACCAGCCCAGGCCTGCTAGATTCCGCCGCAAATATGCCCTGATCGTGCGTACACTTGACTATCACGAATCCAAGTGCCCTTGGCTGGTGAGTGGCTACCAGGTCGAGCATGTGCTGCTGATCCTCATCATGCCACAAATGAGGAATGAAAGGTGAAGAGTATATAATGGCATATCGACCACAGTCATGGAGGGTTTCCCTTGCGTGCTCACTCATCCTCCTTTTCTCTCCCCTCAGTTCCCCTAGTCTCTTCCCGACTTTCGTTCCTACCTGCTCATCATGGCCGACCAAGACGATGTCGAAGCCGCCAAAGGCCACACCGTCGTCTCCGAGTCTGATCTTCCTTCATCTCTAGCTGCAAAGCGCCGTACTAGATATGTCCGAGACGACCAAATCCAGGAGGCTGGCTTGCCCCTTCACCGCACCAGATCGACGTACTCGACTCACTCGGTGCACAGTGCTCGAAGTGGACGCCGCTCAGTCGATCCCGGCGTTGCTCTTCCCATTCAATACCGCACTTTAAGCTTCAACATCGAAGACAACCAGTCAAAGCTCAAGACCAAAAGAGACAAGAAGGACAAAGCTACCGATGAGCTTACCGAGACTGACTGGCACATTCTTTCGGAAGCAGAAATTCGCAAGAAGCTTGCCACAGACCCGAGCGTTGGTCTATCCGATGGTCAGGTCAAAATTGCTCAGTCTCAATATGGCAAAAACGTTCCAACGCCACCTCCATCACGACTGCTACAGAAGCTCTTCTGGTACTTCTTTGGCGGATTTGGCTCTATCTTGCTGATTGGCGGCATCTTGGTCTTCACCTCATGGCGGCCGCTCGGAAACCCGCCGGCTGAAGCCAATCTGGCGCTCGCCATCGTTCTGATCGTCGTTTTCCTTATCCAAGCTGGCTTCAATGCGTGGCAAGATTTCTCCAGCTCTCGAGTCATGAAGAGCATCAGTGGCATGCTTCCGGAAGAATGTCGTGTGCTTCGAAATGGTCAGCAATATACCATTGGAGCGTCCGAAATCGTACCAGGTGATGTCCTCCTTTTCAAGGCCGGCAGCAAATTGCCAGCTGATGTTCGCTTCACCAAAATCTCAACAGATGCCAGGTTCAACCGAAGTATTTTGACGGGAGAGTCCGTCCCACTCGCTGCTGTGACTGAGTCAACGGACCGCAACTATCTTGAGACCAGGAACATTGGCTTTGCAGGCACACACTGCACATGCGGCAGCGGTGCTGGCATTGTCGTCTCTACCGGTGATAACACTGTCTTTGGCCACATCGCAAAGCTTACCAGTAAAGAGACGACTGGCCGCACTCCCCTGCAGAAGGAGGTTGTTCGCTTCATATTACTTATTGTCACATTAATGGTCACCATGAACCTCGTCGTCGTGGCGGTATGGGCTGGCTACATCCAAAGTGCGCATCCTGGGTACATGCCAGTGGCTTCTCTGATCGTGAACATTGTTTCTGTTGCTATCGCCTTCGTCCCCGAGTCAGTATTGCCATCCAAATTTCCCTTTGATCGGCACCGACCTTGACTAACATTTTGCAGGGGCTTACCAATTGCGCTGACCGCAACCTTGACCATCACTGCGAGCATCATGAAAAGAAACAACATCCTCTGCAAATCCCTCAAGACGGTTGAGACTCTTGGAGCAGTTTCAGTGTTGCTGTCCGACAAGACTGGCACATTGACAAAGAACCAAATGTTTGTCACGGATGTTTTGGCTGGCTTTTCACAGTTAACTACCGACGAAGCGACACGAGCATACGGCAGCAACACGCGCAGTAAAGCTGCCATCGAACAGCTCAGGGTTATTGCAGCAATTAACAATGCGGGAGAATTCGATCCAACCACACTACAGCTTCCGCTGGCGCAGCGCAAGATTATTGCAGATGCAACGGATGCTGCAGTCTTGCGTTTCTCGGAGACAATAGGCTCTGTTCCGGAAGCTCGCAAGTTATGGAGGAAGCACTTCGACCTAGCATTCAATTCGAAGAACAAGTTCGCCATCTGCGTTCACTCCGCCAGCGACACCCATGCGGTCGGACTTACACTCAGCGAATCGGAAGCCTCTAAATTCGACCGCATCACCGATCTTCTCCTGACGATCAAGGGAGCACCAGATATCCTCCTCTCTCGGTGCACATCCTATGTCGGCGAGGACGGCAACATCCATGCTCTCGAGGAAGCTATTCGCACCTCCGTCGAAGGGGTCAAAGATCAGTGGGCAGCTCAAGGCAAACGAGTACTTCTCCTCGCGCGCAAGGTCCTGCCCAGATCATCCCTCCTTTATGACTCTGCAGACGGAGAGTTCGAAGGTGAAGCGCTTCGTCACGCGTCCACAGGTCTCGTCCTTGTGGGCCTGGTTGGTATTGTCGACCCTCCTCGAGACGAAGTACCCTCAGTAGTCGCCACCCTCCATCGCGCAGGGATAAGGACAATGATGGTGACGGGCGATTTCAAGCTGACCGCCCAAGCAATCGCACGCTCCTGCGGAATCATCACGGTCCCTAACGACCGAATCGACGACGTCTCCGCCCTCCCACGCACACACGGTTCCTCTCAAAGGAACCTCTCCTCATCCCGTCCACGTGAAGCAATCATCCTCTCGGGGCCGGAACTCATCAGCCTCAACGAGACACAATGGTCCATCCTCACCATGTATCAGTCCATTGTCTTCGCCAGGACGAGCCCAGATCAAAAGCTACGAATCGTAAAGGAATTCAAATTCCGCTCCAACATCGTCGCAATGACCGGCGACGGCGTAAACGACGCCCCGTCTCTCAAAGAAGCAGACATTGGCATCGCACCCGGCTCCGCATCCGACATCGCCCTCGAAGCAGCAGACATGGTCCTCCTCGACTCTTTCCGCGCGATCATTGAGGCACTCCTCTACGGCCGCGCCGTCTTCGACAACTTGCGCAAACTCATCGCCTACCTCCTCCCCGCCGGCTCCTTCTCCGAGTTCTGGCCTGTCATGGCCAGCGTCATCTTTGGCCTGCCCCAGATCCTCTCCAGCTTCCTCATGATCATAATCTGCTGCTTCACCGACTGCGCAGCAGCCATCGCGCTGGCATTCGAGAAACCAGAGTCGGACGTCCTGCTCCGTCCGCCACGAGACCTCAAGCGGGACCGACTCGTCGACTGGAGACTCATGTTCCAGAGTTTCGGATTCGTAGGCATCCTGGAATGCACGGCGTCCTTTGCGATGGGCTTCTGGTACCTCCAACGATCCGGCGTCCCGTTCAGCGCTCTGTGGTTCAAGTATGGAGACTACAGTGCTGTGCCGGTTCTGAGCAGCGACGAAGTCCAGGAGAGATTGAACGTGGCCAGCAGCATCTACTTCGTCACACTGGTAGTGATGCAGTGGTTCAACGTCATGGCGCTACGCACCAGGCGATTGAGCATCTTTCAGCATCCTCCGCTTTTCCATCGGCCAACGCAAAACTGGTATCTCTTCCCAGCGATCGTGTTTGCACTGGTGATCATTTTTATTTTCTGCTATATTCCTTCTGTGCAACAGGTGATTTCAAGCGCAGATGTGCCGGTTGAACATTGGTTTTTGCCCATGACGTTTGGTGTTGGGTTGCTGTGTCTTGATGAGTTGAGAAAGTTTGGCGTGAGACGGTGGCCGAAAGGCTTCTTGAACAGGATTGCTTGGTAGGAGCACCCAAGTGAAACTACAAACAATTCAACAACTTAGAGAAGACAAGAGAGCAATGCCATTTCGCACGTAGGAGTGGTGAGAGGTCAGAACCAGCGCACTTCGTGTTGTGCATCTGGACCCCTTGGTGTATTCTAGAAAACAAGTCTTACATATGGTCTCTAGAGCATCGTTCACAGTCCTAGCGACAGGCCGCCGACAACCCTCATGCCGCACCCCATGGCCCTCAAGGCCTTCCCACTTCGCCAGACTGATTGCAAGATGTTCTTTGTCTCCTTGCAAAGTGTCGTTGCTTCTGACCTTGTGACTCCTTCGCCACTGTTCCGCTTTCTTCCCCAAGAGCATGATCATACCGGAAATCACCCATTAAACTGTGGCTTCGATAAGCCCCATAACCGGGATCGCTCCGTTCGATCTCTATTTCGCCACCTAGGGTTTCCCATCACCGCTCTCGCTGCCATGATGCGCAGCCTTCACGATCCGACAGCAATCCTGGACGAATTCTCGAGCCTGGGGAACGACAGAGTCCATATGCTGGAATGGATGGGGCACACCCTCGTACCGCTTGATCACGACACGATTCCCATTCTGCTCCAGTAGTTTTCCGTACGCTTCGCCCTCGTCTCGAAGTGGATCACAGGCAGCGGTGCCGATCCAGGTTAGCTCTGCGAGGTCTTTGTACGAGGGAGCGCCAAATGCGTCGCGGAACCAAGAGATGTCGCGCTCTTGCTGCTCGCGCTGTGGCGTGCCATCGGGCGCGAGAGATGAAGTCTTCAGGTTGTCGAACCACTTCAGTCGTTGCCAGTTTAGAGTTGGAGCGAGCGCCAGCTCCGACATGGACGGGTATGGGGATTGTGAGGGTTCGGAGAAGGACGAGATATCGCTGAGCACTGGCGTACCGGCTACGACGGCCTTGATAGGGATGCATGGATTGTGGTCGCGCGCTAGATGATTCGAAATAAGCGCTATGTTTGCGCCCGCACTGAGTCCACCCATGGTGATGCTTTGTGGGTTGATGTTATGTTGTGCTGCGAAGGTCGGGCTTGTATGTACCAATTTCAGGACTCCGAAACAGTCATAGACTGCAGTTGGGAAGGGAAACTCGGGTATGAGGCGGTAGTCAACGTCTATGACTGCCACTGACGCGCTCACGCAGATGTGGCGGAGAATATGGGCTTCCGTTTGGAGATCACCAAGGCCCCATCCACCGCCGTGGAAGTCGAGGTGGACCGGCCAGCCAGTGGAGGGAGGTGTGCCCGGGGGGACGTAGATCCGTATCTTGATCTTGCCTGGATAGCGTTCCCATCCGTCGACTTCGAGGTCGTATTCGCGGGCACACTCTGGTGCTGGGGCTGTTGCGTAGGAGTATTGGGTGCTGTAGATCTTTCGGAGGAGGGCCAAGTCGGGCGCTCGCGGTGGGATTTGAGCGAGATTCTTGTTGTATAGCTCCACGAATGCTGGGTCGAGCTTTGGCAGGACGGAGGGGTGGATAGGATTCACCGCTTCATGTGGCTGGTCGGCCATGGCTAAGGATGATGCCAGTTTCGTGTCTGAGGGTGCAGTATCTGTGGAACGGTTATGGGAGACTGTTCGAGCCAATTTAAACCCTACGGGCGTAGAAAGATGGGATGCATTTGGGGAACCTCTACCCGGTCAAACTGTGCCATGGAGGCGGAGAAGCACGTGGAAAGAAAAGCGGGATGGGACCGTCTCGCGGGAGCGATTGAGCATGATTGCAGCAAGCCTTGTGCATGGCATCGCGAAAGTCTCGTGTCCATCAATGCAGTCTATGGTCATCATCGGCGATGAGGGCAAGTAGAAGTAATGGGATTGATTAAATATGCACCTGAGTCAGGGGACGTAAACGGATTTGGGTAATTAGCGGCGCAGAATGCAAAGCGGTCACCACGGGTACATTTTTCAACGTCCAGCACTCGATCCATACATGACAGTGTGAAGATGGTCAAAACAAAAACTTCTTTCCATCACTCATCAATACGCAGCTGAGGCCCTGAACAGCATATTCCAACATCAAAATCATCACAGCCTGGCTTCTGTGAGGTGGCGAGAATTCCTCCCCACCTTGTTGCATCGGATATGGGCGCATGAAACGAGCCGGTCATTTTTGCTCCAGATGGGGATACTAACACCAAAAGCATGATCAAAGACCATCGGATATGGGCGCATGACCCGAGCCGGTCATTTTAGCTCCAGGTGGGGATATTAAAACCAAAAGCCAGGTCAACGAGCATCGGCATCTTCGTTCTCGGGACTACAAGTCAGGACCAGAAGTTTGCCGCCAACTAGCACGTTGCACCCAAGAACTGTCGCGTAGACGTAGCCTTGCAAAGCCGACAATTCCATTCGACCAACATTGACAAGATGGGCTCCACGGGCTTCAAGAGCCTGGACATCGCCATCATTGGCGCAGGACTTGGAGGGCTTTGCGCTGCGTTGGCGTTGAGAAGAGCTGGTCACAATGTTACACTGTACGAGCGGTATGACTTTGCAGGAGAGGTAGGTGCATCTCTCTCGGTCGCTTCCAACGGCTCAAGATGGCTTTTGAATTGGGATCTTGACGTCGATGCTGTCAAGCCCGTTGTTTTGAGAAAGCTGGTAATGCGCGAGTGGGAAAGTGGGAAGGTCATCAATGAATACGGCCTGGGTGACTACAAGGCCAGGTTTGGAACAGACTATTACAATTTCCACAGAATTGATATGCACAAAGTCTTGCTCGAAACGGTTCAGCGAGCTTCAGGACGAGGCACTCCTTGCAAGCTCAAGACCAACCACAAAGCCACGGAAGTCGATGCGGCTGCCGGCAGCATCATCTTCGAAAACGGTGCTACCGCTCAGGCTGATCTGATTGTTGCAGCGGATGGCATCCGGTCAATAACCCGTCGTCAAATTGGAATTGTGCCCAAATTTGACACTTCGACTTCCTGCTGTTATCGATGCATCATCGGTGCCGATAAGCTGAAGAGTCTCGGCCTCTCAGAATTCATAACGAACAATGCCATCGAATTTTGGGGCGGGTTCTCGGAGGACAAAATCGTGCTGTCGGCCTGCCATGACAACGAAGTCGTGTCGTGCTACTGCTTCTACCCGGCCTACAAGAATGGCCTAGACAAAGATGGCTGGAACATTGGCGCGACGCCACAAGAGTTGTGCGACACATTCCCCGATCTGGACCCGAGAATTAAGACGCTCTTCCTCAACGCTGAAGATATCAAGATGTGGCGCTTGTACGTCCATCAAGAGTACCCGTACTGGGTGAAAGGCAAGGTCGCTCTCCTCGGCGATGCTGCTCACCCCATGCTCCCTGATCAAAGCCAAGGATTTTGCCAAGCCATCGAAGACGCGGCCGTGCTGGGGGAAGTCTTTGGGGACGAACTTTTTACCGGTGATGTCGAGCGCGCTCTGATGGTCTATGAGAAAGTGCGGAAGGGTAGGGCAACCAAAGTCCAGACCGCGAGCGCAAGGGCAAGAACGGATCTGAATGAGCGAATCGGATGGAGCACGGGTCATGAAGGGCCTGAAAAACTGACCATCGAGGAGGTATGCGAATACGATCTACCTGCCCATGTCCGAGAAGTCATCCAAGACCTCCCAGCGCGGGAGGAAACCTCTGCTCCACCTTCTTCGTGATGAGATGGACTCGCCCCATTATGGAGCACTGGCGTTGATACGGGGTGAAGCAAACTGCGGGTCACGTGCTACCAATTGGTGAAGAGTAAATGTGGCAGCCTGTACATAACGAGAAGCCAGCCAAGGCAGCAAGTGATATGCCTCCTGAGTCAGGCAGATGCGAAAAGCGAACAATACCATCGTCTTTAATCCTCAAGTCCAGATCCAACTTTGCAATAGCTATCGCATCGCAACCTCCGGCCCAGCCACGTCCCTCCGAACCTATCAAATCCTCTCTGTCTCTCTTCGACATGTCATCCGATAATTGTCCAGTTTACTCAGTAAGACACACGAACCAAGCACTGATGGACTGATTCTGATTCATGACTAGCCGTTCTTCGGCGCCATGGGCGTGGTGGGAGCCATAACTCTGGCCAACTTCGGCGCATCCTACGGAATGGCGAAATCGGGAGTCGGGATCATGGCTGCTGGAGTTTTGAGACCGGACAACATGGTGAAGAGTCTAACGCCGACAATCATGGCTGGGATTCTTTCCATCTACGGCCTTGTCGCCTCGATTCAAATCACGCAGGACGTTTACAAGCCGTCTGGCACCCCACTCGCGGTCAGCTTCATTCAATTTGGCGCTGGACTATCAGTTGGTCTGTCTGCGCTCGCGGCAGGGTTCTCAATCGGCATCGTGGGGGATGCTGGCGTGCGCGCCTTCGCTCAACAGCCTAGGCTTTTCGTCGCAATGATCCTGATCTTGATCTTTGCTGAAGTTCTTGGCTTGTATGGACTCATCACCGCTCTCTTGCTACTTAGCGGTACCGGAGCTGCAGAAGGGATGTGTGGGTAGAGTCTGGTATGGAATGGCCTGGATGTCACAATGAGAACTACTTCTGGCTCGGCACCTCCAAATCGTACTCATCAACCACATAAAGCTATCAAAGTTCCTTACACTTCACTCACTCTCATTTGTCGTCAACCTTCTCTTTCCCAGCCCTTTTCTCCACTCTCGCAGTTCCTTCACGTCGCATATGCTTTCAATGATCTCGGTTCTCTGCCCAGCAGCGGATTGTATTCCCTCTCAATCTAATCCTTCGGGCACTGCTTCCTTGTGTTATTAGTCCAGATCACAGGATGATGCCCCTGCTGCAACTGCACGCTCACCACGGTCCCATCGTCCCCACATTACTCGACTGATCTAGTGCTCCCACAAATCTCGAGTGGCCCACGAGCATTTTGAGTTCTCAGACTAGTGAGAACACGTCCTACAGCTGGCGTCAGTGCGTCCACAGGAAAGACGCTAATTGTTGCCTATTCCACTGAGAGACCTTGTTGTGGCGGGCTTGGGGCGATCTTTTGTCTCCGGCTTCTCGGTGGCACATTGTGCCTTTCATTGGCGGTGCCATTGTTCTTCCCAGGTATAGAAGCGGTTGTGGCATTTTTGGTAGCACTTGTTGTGTGGGTGAGGCTCTTGGCTTACTGCGTTGAGGTCTTGTTGTGTTCTCCCAATGCGCCCTGCTATTTGCAGTCTGGCTTCCAACCCTACTCTGGAATACATGCTCCTGAGCTTTGAGATTCCGATATTCCAGCCACAAGCCTGAAGCTGTACACCAACTATGCAGAGACGTTTCTCTGGCACGTCGATAGATGCCCACGCTTTCCGTTCCTGATGGCCAGTGGCAAGGTAGCATCGATGAACTTCAGCATATCTCTAGTAGTCTTCTGCCACTGTTGGAGCTTGTGGGCAGACGTCATTGAAGAGTGCGGCGCACCGGGCACTATTCCTCATGTTGGCGGTTGTTCCCTGGAGATGTTCGAATGCATCTTCTTGAGACGAGTGGCCTTTACCACTTTCCTCGTCGTTGAGGCTGACATAGCCGGTTCCGTCTTTCGGATTGTAGTGATGCATCAACTCTGGGTTGACGGTGTAACACCGCAATAGTCCCTGTTTGCACGTTTTCATCATGGCGATGTCAAAGGCCTCATGATGCAGATTGCTTAACAGTCTAAGTATGTTCTGCGCACCAACACGACTAACGGCATAGCCAAAAGTGCAAACAGTCCAGACCGTTTTCTGGATTGCTCGATGTCCTTCCGGTATGTTTGTGAGCCATTTCTTGGACCAGCCAGCATACAGCTCCCTCTCCATAAGGGATGAGTCTGGAAAGATCCATTTTGTGGTGTCTGGACGTGTCATCTCGCCGCAGTGGCCGATCCATAAGATGTCCCAAGTAGGCCCGTACGGAGTGGGATCCGTGCTCGCCGTCCTCGTCAGACTTCGGAAGCTGTCAGAGAATAATCTCATCTGCTCCTGGATCGTGACATCCCAGTCCACATCATCCTCAACAATAAGCGCAGATTCGAATCCTGAGGCGACGACAAATTTGATCATGTCGAGATGTGCCAGCCAAGCTTTCGCAGAGCCATGACTGGGGCGTTGTGCGGCTTGGGCGGCCAGGTTCTCAAACGCTGTGACCATGTCGTCCGAGATAAACGGTTGCTGTGGTACGGTAATGTCCAGACCTGTCAATTTTGCGGCCGCCTCAAGACCCCTTGTCCGCCAGCTAGGTTGTGAAGAGACCGCGAGAATCTTCTCAAACTGTTTTCACAGGATATCAGTCACCCACTTATGAGTTAGGAGTCAAGGGCTTACACCAAGCGTAGCATTCCCGGCCGCTTCTCGAGGGGAGAGGAGTCTATTGCTATGTGAATGCGTCTGTGGGACTGGAATTGAGCTCATATGGAAAGTGAAGTACACAGATGTCATTACGATGAAAGCTACCGCAGTTACAAGCCATTTACGCTGCTTTGACAGGAGCCTGTAACCCGGGAACTGATTCATAATGGCATAGGGTCCGGCAGGCACAATAAACAACCAACCCAGTAAAGGCGTCTCCGTTCGAAGTGAGATCTAGGCTGAAAGGCCAATGTATGTTACTAGGAGGTTTGAGATCGCGAGGGTCCAATGCTGTCCTGTGCTCTTCACAAAAGCTATTTGGACTCGGAATGTCTGCCATGGGGTTGCCGTAAGCAGGGCAGCATTTCGAGTGTCAAAAGCAATACTGACAGACTCGGTAACCGCATCTGGGCTAACAAAGGTGCAAAGCTTGGAAACTGGGAGAATGTGAATAGGGGCTGGATACGGAGCATGTTGACCAGGATGGATTTCCATATCCATGTGAACCAACGGATCTCGTTTTGGCCGCCAGTGCCACTACCAAACCTGCTAAGATTGCTCCAAAGCAGTCTGAAACGAGCGGACGATTGTTGGATCTGATGTTTCACTCTGATCAGCGAGACCGCGAACCAATCTTAGCAAATGATTCAGAAGAACCCACCGACGTATCCATTTTTGGGTCACACTATTATGGCGCTTGCCGACCGCGTTGCAATGTAGTGTATCGTGAGTTGCAAAATTACTGGCGGTTTTTCCGTCTCGGCGGGCAACGCCTCCTATTGCAATTGTATTGCTTGAAGCCGTAGCTTGGTGTCAGTAGTTGACAATGAGTTAATATGATTCAAACCCGTGATCCAAGCCAGCGTACCCTATTACAACGTGCCTCAAGAGCTGGCTTTCAGTGTATGGTATCTGTTGCAAAAGAAAGCCGAGACGTGAGCCAAGACGGAAAAACCGCCAGTAATTTTGCAACTCACGATATGACGTTCGCGAAGAGGTATGACGATGCTGCTGCTATTTGTGTTACAGATGTGGCCGACGTCAGTGAGCAGAGTTTTTGTCAGCACGATGTGGCATAATTTCCGCACTTCTGCCGCTCATCCACAACTTGATCTCCATCTTCAATCTAAGGGTGCAAGCTGATGCTCAGGCTGCTGGCAACGTTGAGACACTTTTTCTTTGCATACAAAGCCCTTTTTGCATTGAGCTCCGCACCCGGCAAGTTTTCCGACAAGACTCACGACTCCACTAGATGAAACACGATGAGAGATTCTAAGCCGAGATGACACAGCCCTGTGAGACGTGTGTTCGAGTATCTCAGACACTGCCTTGTCCATTTGGTATTCTAGTACCCGCCCGCTTGCTTGTTGTATTGGGAGAGACCTTCTACGGACAATACATTCGCAAAATGCATCCTCTCGATTAACCCGCTTAGCCATGGTTAAGGACATCGTATGATCCAGTCATCTGTGTGGGAATGCTCGCCGGAAAGCTTGCTCAGGGATAGGAGCGGACTTCTCTATCAGAATTGCCAAACCGGAACCCAGGGAAATGAGAGAACGGGATCGCCTGTCCTTTGAGCATTCTTCCCTACCAATGAGGTACCGGCAAAGACTTTGACCGATCTAGGCTTGGCGGAACCGATGTTCGGGAAAGCCATTAGATGACATATGGGATCGCAGCAGTCAGGTTGGTGTGTCATACATAACAGTGCTTCTGAGCACAGCAATATCGTAGTTCTTCAGGGCCTCTGTGAGTTTCTCGACCACCACATCTATGAACTATTCTAGCCCGCACATCCGCAGCCATGAAAGATGAAATGCAACTACAACCGGTTGAACTTGACCCCTTATGAAGCACCTATTCTCCCATAAATTGGCCCACCTGTCTAAGTGGCAACCAGATAACAGGAAGATGGTTCTTCATCACCATTGCGATCCCATGGTCCTATAATTTCGTCTAGGATCCAGTGCAGGGAGCCATCTCTACCCAAGCAGGTTCAGACTACCCCTGGCGGTATGAAGTCAGAGGAGCGTTGCCATCGTTTCTTGGACTCATTGACTCAGTGTATAAGCCCGATATCGAGCAAACACAGAAGCCACAAGCGCCAATCATTTAAGCTCCCCTCGCCAGCAAACATGGTTTCATAATCGCCAAAGAATGCTCACCGCTCCAACCTCTTGGGATGTTGAAGACGGTGAGTTAGCTGTGGTGTAGAAGGATTCCACTCCCCTTTTACTCCTCTTCATCGTCATCACCCTGAAACTCAACCCAAGTCTTCATCTTAACCCGTACATGATCACCATATAATATTCCGTGACCCTTCTCATCATCCACACTGCGAACGACACAGCTCTCCCCTGGCTCAAAGAAGAATGGTACACTAAACCTCCCAAATCCACTTGCATCAGCCTTGAGTTGGGGTGCGCGCACACGGTGCATCGTGGCCACGAAGCGTCCGCCTGAGACCTCGGCCATCAAGTCGCCAATATTGACAACGATACTCCCTGGTACGTATGGTGCGGGGATCCACGTGCCAGCCGCGTTGCGGACCTCGAGTCCACCTGTGCTATCTTGGTGAAGGAGAGTGAGGATGCCGGAATCGGTGTGGGGCGTGCAAGAGAGCTTGACGTCGCCAGTATCGGCTGAATTGATAGAAGCGGAGTCGTTGGCTGAGGCGAGCGTGCTTGTTGACCGATTGCCCTCGTCTGCGTTATTCACGGGATAGTGCAGAAGTCTCAGCGTACTCAGCGAATCGTTGAGATAGTGATCGAAATAGTCCGCTGGTTTGTCAAGGGACATCGCAAGCAGTGAGAGGAGTTGAACTGAGAGTGCTTGCAACTCATTATACAGCTGTTCCAGCTTGCTTCTCGATTTGAAATGCTGCTCATCAGGCCAGACGTTAGACTCGGCAAGATTGATCTTCTCATCAGCCTTCGAAGGTGGCACGGTTGCGGAAGGGCCCTGCTCGAAGCCTTCCTTAAGATTGTCCGACGCTCGTAATGGTTGAGTTGGAAAGTAGCCGCGATAGGTGTTATTATTTAGCGGATTGAATGTCTTTTTGGCTAGCCTGAGTTTTTCAGACTCCGGCATGCCGAAGAACTCGCGGCTCAGGTTGAAGATGTCATCGTGGTTGAAGGACAATGGGGTATTGGTAAGATAGGCAAATCCGGTCGTAGCAAAGACATCATAGAGCTGGTGAGACAATCTGTTGGCGCCCTCGGGGCTGAAATGACCGCATTCTGCTTGCTTGAGCGGACTAAGGTCCACGATGGGGAGGGACGAGAATGCTGTTGTCATCTTGGCTGTTTGGCGCGAAACAGTGATTCTGGCAAGGAGTGACCAAGAAGATCTCGCAAAGGACACTGAAACCGAAGACATCGAAAGGAGTACCACGATATGGCCATTTTGAGGCGGCCTCAGGTCGAGTTGGCGTGTTCGACGGGATCCAGGGACAGGATGACCGCGTTAGGAAGGAGGTCTCGTGCCCCTGTCACATGGGATCGAACGTTGCATAAAACGTTTCCGGCAAGGGGCGATTCGAGCGATAGATCGTAGATCTCCCTGACATCATAATTGGCCGAAGTTGTGGTCTCCCCTCTCCGCTACTGCGGGTAATTCTCACTCGTCACTCCGCTTGGATGTTGACGGTGTCCTCGTCATCCGATGTAAATGTATTCTCGCCAAGCAGCAATGCATAGTGCAAAATACTGCTTCAAGTATCGTTTCCGCTGTTTCCGCCAAGCTTCACATGGCCTGACAGTGAGATCGTAAATGGCCTTTGTTCGAAACCCATGGGCTCAGGCGTGGGGCTGTGGGCTGTTCAAGGATGGTGCTCTCTGCCGAGATCCGCCAAATGTTCATGAATTGTTTTTTGCAGCTTAACAGCCAGGGGTTTCGCGGACAGCGTCCGCAAAGCTGCGCGGCGCCAAGTGTAGGTAAAGTCCAGGACGCTCACAGCGGAGGTGGAGACGAATCTGATCTCGCGGACACCGCATCTTTCTTGCGCGGGTTCTTAGAAAAGGTTTTGGTGGCGGAACCCAGACTTCTCCTGAGAAACCTTGGAAAAGAATAAGCTGCTTTGGATGCTATACTGGCAGGGCCAGCTCTGCGGTTCAGCTTCGTCTTGAGGGACAATTCGCTTAATCTGTATTGATGAGCGGTGATCATCGTCGGCATAAATGTCGTCTCAAGGACTCTTCGTTCTTTGTATTCTCCTTGTCCGCCTCGATCTAGCAGTTCTCGCACGATCAAGAGTCTCTTCATAGTATCTTCGTCATCCTCGTAGACCCGGAACGTGGACACTTCATCAGCTAACTGAACATCATTGCCCACAAGAAAACGAACGGTCTCCACGTTCAATTTACTGACGGCTTTGCCCAGCATGATGGATCCAAGAGTACGATAATTGTGGTCTTTGCACTTGGAGTTCACTCCGACCTCCTTCGCAAGCCATGCCCAGAGGTCCAACTTCCGATCGAACTGGCGGACAAGTATCTTTTGCAGGTCGGTTTTCTGATCCAGCAAGTCTTGAGAATAGCTGACTATGAGCTTCATGACATCCACTCGAGCACCATCATCACGGTCGAACTCGTTGGAGAGCACAAGGCGGCGCATGCGCATATGCTCTTCACCCGTGGTATGTGGCAGCAGAAGGCTTTGATTATCCAAGTACAGCTTGATCAGTTCCAGGTTTCCACTGTCAACGATGCTTGCCAGAGGT
The DNA here is from genome assembly GCA_003614865.1 of Arthrocladium fulminans. Lineage (NCBI taxonomy): Eukaryota > Fungi > Ascomycota > Eurotiomycetes > Chaetothyriales > Trichomeriaceae > Arthrocladium > Arthrocladium fulminans. Next base: position 91,151 of record QXWJ01000015.1, read on the forward strand.
TGGGAAGCGTGAAACGATCCTTTTGCACCGCGTTCATGGCGAAAGAAGTGTTGGCTTTTCAATACCTCTATTGCAATTTCCAGAGGGCGCTGCGCCTTTTCCTTGCCTATTTTCATCAGAAACTCTTTCATCTCGGCAATGTTGCGCCACGTCTCCGTCCAGTCCAGCGCGATACGCAGCAGCCTTTCACAAGTTGCTAATTCAGCCTGCTCGTCATCGATGCAGAGCTTGAAGTAAAAGATGGACTTTATGCACCTGATGTACGGCCATTTGCTGTTGTTGAACTCCCATTTCCATTTGAGCAGGTTCTCGAAGACTTTGCAGTGGCCCAGGAACATCGCCTCCATGAGAGAATTGGAATTCGCTGGGCGATCCCCAAGTCTTGCCGGTATGTCCAACCGTTCTTTTGACTCTTCGTGGAGTACATTGATCATGTCGGGATAGTTCTCGCGTGTCGCTATCAAAAAGCATTCACAGAACACTTTTGCAACTGTGCTCTCCGTGATTGATTCGTCAGACATGAGATCTTGCAAACCCTCTCGAACCTGGAACTCGTTGTTGCGGTAACATTCTGCAAGGAGTCGCCAATAGCGCACGTCCTTGGGGAGGGCACCGATGTAGCCTTCCTCAGTGTCAGATCCAAAAGCAAAGACTGAAGATCCGAATGCTGAGATCATTGCATTGACCATGTCATGGGCTTTACAGCCACGGCTGTGTGCACAGCTCGATGGTCCTATCAGGGTTCCGAGACATTCTTGGCGTGGCCGATAGGAGAGGCATGATTCGTCGATGCTGTTTGCTTCGTAAGGATTGTGACCTAGCGCTCGGAGAATTGCTTTCCGAGCTATCCTCTGGGATTTGAGAGATATGGTGCGTTTGCTGAAGAAGCCTTGAAGTTGTAGGAATGCTATGTTGCGAGGTACTCGGCAGCCGCTGACAAGTCTTCTAAGATCCTTGATTTGAAGAATGAAGAGTTGGCGGAGGACTTCATCGTTAAACCACGCTGCTCACTGTTAGTGGTGAAGATTGCCGTCTGGAGGAAACGTCATACGATTGACACGCCTTAGATCAAGTGATTCTCTTAGATTTGACTCAAGGAGATACTGCCGAACGACCTGTGACCATACATCGTGAGGCAGTTGAGGAAGAGGCATGTTTGCCCAAATGTTATGGTGTAGAACCTGTGTCCGACAATAGATTGGTTGTGCCAGATGGGGAATAAGTTCTTTTGAAATCTCAAAAATCAGTGAGAAAGCTTCAGGGAGTCATGATTCAGAGAAGTGCGGAACGAATGTGCCAGAGCGTTAAGTGACTCTGGTTTGGCGACAGCTAATATGTAAGGCACTACGCGAGGCAGAAGAGGGAGTGGTTGGCTGCCTAGTTAATGAAACCGAGCCAGCACATGCATGTTGTATCTGCACCGCACTTTGCTCGCAATTTTAATTGGTCAGTGCCGGGAGTAGCCTGGACAGTTGTCTGGCACACTTTGAGCTGCACAAGTCTGATAAAGTTGTGCATGGCGAGGACGACTTGCACCACGCAACTACTTGCAAACGGAAATATGAATCGAAGACCTTGAGTTTGTTTGGGGTCTCAATTCAGGCAAGGTTAACTCCACACAAGCTCGATTCCGGGCGTACACTAGGTTAGTTTTGGGAATGGCCTCCCTGCCACACCGGTCGTGAAGGCTGGGAGACAGGATATGGCGGTGAAAGAGCATCGTAAAGCAGATAGGAGCTCGAGTCAATATGATAAGCGAACTGCTGCCTCACTGAACCCCATCCGCCTGCTTCTTGATGGCTAACTCTTTCGCGAGAATGGCTTCCATCTCCCTTCGTACGGCAACGTGGCTGATTCTTTCTCCACTGAATCCACACCCTGCAAGGCACGTTTCTGGGCTTCTTCGTCGGCCCCTTCCCCGCTCCGTGCAACCCCTGAGCAAGTCCAGTACGTAGGCTTTCGATACCTCAGCAGGCATCAGCTTCCCATAAACGATAACCCCCTTCCCTATCCTTCTCTTCCGCCTTCAATTCCTACTTTCTAGATTTTCTCCTCCAGCTCCCTACGACACGTGTTTCCGGCCACCGACCTCAAGGCGCGAAAACAACTTCACAGTTCCAGTCTCTTCGAGGCGCCCACCTTGGCCCTGTAGCTTGAGCACAGCAGGAAGGTCAAGTGCCCACAAAACGGAAATTTGAGGCCTTCAGATATTGGTATCGATAAATCGTATTCATCTGCTGGATAGCCGATGCGGCTCAGCGACGCCATGGCGTGCTGAGAGTCGAGGCCCGCTAGGGACTGCAAGCGCATTCCTGGAGCGCCATAGCATTGTGATGAGAGCGTCCTGCCGAACTTGCCAGCGCTGCCAAGGCCGACTCGAATTTGCTTGCTCGTCGAGAGATGGCTCATCATCTCAGACCTTGTTCTACAGGAAACGTATGGATTTGTGGTTATGTGAGGACGATGAGGTATCGATTTGCATTGAATTGGGTACTGAATGTGCTGTGCATCTGCCTGGATCTTGCTGGTATCCTTTGTCTCATCTTGTGCCATCTATCTTCACGCGGACGGTTTGAAAACCAAATCGGCATATGCCTGAGCATTGCCAAGCAAGCTCAAAACGTCGACTGTCGAGATTGAGGGTGCTCAGGCTTGCCATCCACGGACGACTTCATACAACGTATCGTCAGACCCAACATTGCCAGGAAAGACAATGTAAGGTATCCCCGCCCATTTGCTGCTTTCTTCAAAGCACTCCCACAGGGGGACACCTGGCGCAGCCTGGCCGACGACAGTCGCACACCTCATCTTCAGCCCCTTCGTTGCCATGTCAGATGAAGTAATCCCTCCTTTCGCAATGATATACCTTGGCCTGGTGCTGAGGTCCTGCAGGAATCTGACCAAGCTCTTTGCCACAACACTGCCGATGTTTAAACTTTCCCTCTCATCTTGCCCAACAATGAGCTCGCGGCTGGTCATCACCAGGACGTCCTGGCCTCGTTGGATCTCGCTCTCTGCGATGGCGATGGCTTTGTCAATGGCAGCTTTCGCACTCTCCTCCGACTTGAGCAAATCACCCACCTGCACCTCGACCGTGGTGAGCTTATCAGCAGCCTTCTCTCGCAATGTTTTCAGTTGCGCAGTGGTCTTCGGCACATATGAGCCAGCAATGACAAGTCCACCCACCTTCTTGTCGAGATGCAACGCATCTGCAGACTTTGGTGCGATAGGTTTGATTCCCAGGCGCGACGAGACGAGGGCGGCACCCGATCGGTACAGGAACCTGCGTCCTTGACTTGCTGCTTCAAGAATGCCTAGAACCACAACATCGATATCCTCTTCTGCTGCTGCGTTGACTATGACCACCGAACCTTTGGGGAAGGACATGAGCTGTTGGCAAATGGTGTCCGGTCCGCCGCTCCGGATGTCATTGAGCGTCAAGGACTTGACGCGATCAGCAGTGATAGCACCCTTTGATTTTTCGACAATCCAATCTCGCAAGTTTGAGCTTCTGTATCCGAAGGTGGCATCTCGTGCGAACTGTGTTTGGCCTGCTGGCACGAGGTTGTCGCCTTCGGCAACGTAGTGAACATCGTCAATGGTGTAGCGGCCACCTTGTAAGAAGAATGGAGTAAGGATCCATGAGTCGGCTTGTCGGCGCAGTGATTCTTCAGTGACATCAGCTTCCAAAGGAAAGTGGCCTCGTAGAGTGGAATCAGATCGCAAGACGACCTCGAAGTCCTTGCCGGTTGCCTTTGATGCTTCAAGGAGATTGTGGCAGATTTCCTTAATTAGTGCTTCGGCGTCCGGAGGATGTAGTGCTCGCGAGTTGGTGAGAATGAAGAAACCGCGAGTCTTGGTGGTCAAATCAGATGTGAAGGTGGATGTCAAGAGCGGGACATCCCACTGGGTGAGCACGCTGATGTCGTGACACGTTTGGGTGCCCGTTGGGTCATCATCAAGCACCACAAGCAGTGGTATGTCGTTGTTGGTGAAATTGATCTTGGTCTTGATCAGTGATCTGAGGTCGCCTGCATAGACTGGTGGGAGGGATGAGAGGGCGTCGGCAAGCGACCTCGATTGCGGCACATTCATGATTGAGACGATACACCTCGCCGGAAGGTTGGGGCCGTCAATAGAGCTGAAGACGAATACTTACCTACCCTGAATATCTTTTTGCAGAATACAAGCGTACTATTTTACGATTGAGACTTGAATCATGTGCTCAGTCGACGAAGTCATTTGTCGTGGGGAAGGTCGAGGTCAAGTTATGCCTGAACATAGCCGGCTTTCCTCGGCCCACTTCCGTACGATCAACCACCACGAACGACAAAGTCTTCGAGAATTTCTTTTCTGACGGCATTCCAACGGCAAACAAGGCGGTCAACTGAACGAGCAGACCATCAAAATTTGCTCACAACACTCTGAAGTCTGCTTGTTAAGAGCTGGCGGGGCTCTAGACGTTATGTGGTAGCTCAAGAATCCAAGTCATGCAAATCTGCGTCGAACTCGTCCTCCGATCTGGGCCAAGGGTGATGCCGCTCTCGCTCCACCTCGAACTTCAATCTAATATTAGGAGCCCTACGACCCGCAAAGACCTCTTCCAAGCGCTAGCATGAACTGCCCGTCGTAATGTATAGCTCCCGGTAGTTTAGGCTCTTGTTCTACTGCGATTGAACCAGTGATTAAAAGCAAAGCACGCCGTTGGGAATTACGATACAAGAATCGTGTGGGAGGGAGGTAAAGTCAATCACATTTTCGTCGCTTATGCCATTGATGAAGAGGTTTTGCCTACCGAGCTTGGCACTCTGCGAGCTCTGTGAACCCATGCCGCGCAGGACGAAAGTCGGAGAGCCCGAAATTTCTTGCCCAATACTCGCCCATAAGCCTGCTTACATAATTACTTATAAAGGTCCTGGTGGGCCGCCTTGATCAAGTCAGCTCCCTTTTCACCAACCATGTAGACCGAGTTTTGAATGCGGCAGTCGGGGATGACTGGGATGACGGAAGCATCAACAACGCGGAGGTTCTTGATGCCATGGACTCTGAGCTGAGGGTCAACCACACCCTGGTCGATACTCTTGGAGAGTCGATTGGTACCGCAAGGGTGGAATGCAGTCTGGCAGCGGTCCAGAACAGCCCTCTTCATCTCCGCCTCCGAGTCGAGAGGCATTTCCCAAGGGTACTCGCCGACGACGACGTCCTTGAAGCCTTCGCCCTTGGTGAGCACGTCATAGGTGAACCGGATGCCCTCACGCATGGCAATGATGTCCAAGTCATCAGCAAAGAAGTTCAGGTTGATGTTGGGCTGCACGAGAGGGTCGGCAGAGTTAAGCGTCACCTCACCGGGTCCAGACACAGGTCGGACCAGGTCCACGACTATGGTGATATAGTTACCTTTCTTAGGAACTGGGAAATGCCATTGGAAAGCGGAGCCAAACATACAAACAAAGTCGAGCTCGAAATGCGGCTGTCCCTCCGGTGAGAAGGGGTCGACGCCTCCATTGGCAGCCTTGGCCTGGCGGTATTGCGTGTCCTTCTCCAGATACTTGTCAATGCGTGGGAAACCTACCAGTTCCAGGAGGCCTGAGCCAAAGGGCCCAGAGTGGTTTTTCTGATAAGCCGAAATGCCAGCCTGCTGCTTGGGACCCTGGCGAAGGAGATATTCCTCCATGCCGAAACCTTCCTTGACCTCAAGAACAAAGGGGACGCCTGGGTGGTCAATCAGGTTTTGGCCGACGTGAAGAGAGTCGACAATCACCGGGATGCCGTGCCTTTGCAGCTCGCGGCCAGGCCCAATACCGCTCAGCATCAGCAGCTTGGGGCTCTCAAAGACTCCCTGGGAGAGGATGACTTCGCGTGTGGCGTAGAAGCTGAGCTCTCCGCCGGAGGGGTCAATGACAGTCACACCCTTGCAAGTTTTGTTGGCGTCATCAATGATCAGGCGCTTGGAGTGCACCTGAGGCAAAACAACGATGTTGGGCTTGTTCTTAACAAACAGGTAGCTGCCTGAGCGCTGGCCCCTGTAGATGGTGTCGCAGCAGTGGGTGAGGCCGATCATCTCGCCGTCATAGATGTTCTCGGTGATGGGCTCGCCCATAGACTTCCAGGCCTTGGTTACAGCCTCGCGGAAGGGAGCCATCTCATCGAGGAGCTCGGCATGGGAAATGGGGATGGGACCGCCACCGCCAATCTTCTTGAGCTCGGGCGAGTAGAGCTTTGCGTCGTCATGGTAGGTAGCGCTCTTGCGGAGGTATGGGACGAGAGGATCCCAAGTCCATTCCTTGCCACCAAACTTCTCCCACCGATCAAATGTTGGTTTGCACCCCGGAACCCATGTGAAGTAGTTGAGAGAGGAGCTGCCACCAAGAGCCTTGCCACGGGTGTTTGGCTTCTCAATCCGCTCATAGTCGTCACGCTTGACCATCGTTGTCTTGTAGGCCCAGTCATGCTTGCTGCCGCGAAGGTCCATAGCCAACGCAGGAGTGGTAATCTCCGGGAGCTCATCAGAGTTGGCGACACCGGCCTCAACAATGAGGATGGTGACATTGGGGTTCTCTGCGAGACGGCCGGCAACGGTGTTGCCTGCAGTGCCTCCGCCAACAATAATAAAGTCAAAGTGAGCTCCGTTAGTAGTCGCCATGGTGAACAAATGGGGCATTGATGGAAATGATGCTTGGATAGATGAGGATGCGAGGCCTGGCTTGTCGTATCTCCTCCTTATATGTTTGTGCTCTTGGAGTTTCTGAGACCTTGTGCCTCACTGCCCACATGCATTCCACGTCACTAGACAACTCATGATATGGAGGTTTGACCTTGTCTTCTGCAGCAGAAGCTACACGTACCGTTCTTGCGAGGTCTGACTCGTCGCCTGTGCACATGAGACGTCAGGTTGCCGTAGTGTCATTGGTGTTCTCCATTCGTTGGCTCGTTCGCGCGAGCCATGCTTCGTGCGAGAGACGCAAGTGTTGTCCAGTCATATTCTCATCTGCAGGTTTTGTAAGCAATTGGAGATCCACTCGTCGTTCAGCATCATCAACACCGTCAGAATCTTCAGTATCGTCAGTGTCGCCAGCATCGTCAGCATCATCACCACCACCACCACCAGCATCGTCATTATCGTCATCATCGTCATCACCATCACCACCACCACCACCACCAGTGCGGCAGAGCCTGCGCAGACGACCGCTTCTACTCAAAGGACCCAGTCATCGCTGCAGTCTCGATGGTTCCCTCAAGATGGCAGGTTTGAGGGTAGATGTTCGTGCGTTACGGGTCCAGTACAGGGTCTTTGCAGTAGCGTCATTTCACATGACTCGCAAGAGGTGATGAGGTTAGCAATGACGACAATGCATATCAATACAGCCGCAATATCCTAGATGGATATGAAATAGCTCGCGGAAGCCGGGACAGAGCGCTCTATGTTCAGAGCACATGGTTGGCGGTGCTGGCATTGAGGCATTGAGGCATTTATCGCATCGTACATTGCTGAGGGGTTCTGAGCGCTTGTGTCAGACCTGGTCTAGGAGAGGAGTGGAAAACTGGAGTTTGACAGGGGATCAGCAAAGAGGTACCTGTGGAAGGCATTTGCTGTGGCGTTGGTGCGAGGGGACGACGTTGTCATCGCCACGCCGAGAGCTAAGACAGGCAAAGACCAGCACCTTGATTAGCATATGCAATGCAGAAGCTCCCAAAGCATTTCACCACGACTTCTGCGAACCAAATTCTATTGGAGTCATTTGGATAGAAAATCTGCTCCCTAATGCAAAAGTCCTAGATTTGCGGGCCGATTTGGTGACTCTGCCCACAGAGCCTCTGTTTGGCTGGCAAGCGTCAGCTGCAGAATCATTCCCCCTCTCCTCCTCGTCCCTCTCCTCGACTATTACCTCAGTACCAAGTGCTTGGTCGGCTATTAACACAACTCTTTTCTTGATGCCTCCTCTCGGCCTGTTGAAGGTCTGCTCGGAGACGATTGCAAATTCCTCCCTCAAAAGCATCAATTGGGTTGGTTGACTTTACCACTCTGACCCAATCCCAATTTCCTGGCGGCTGTTTGACAGATTCTGGGTTCTTGTCACATTCCCGTAGCAATTCTCATTGTTGAAGTTATACCCCTTGAAAACCCGTCTCGCCTAAGTCATGGATCGGCGGCACCATCCTTGATCAGGAAAGGTTTGCTCGGAGCACTTGAGACAGCGAAACACGAAACATTTCGATACTGATCAACGAGAAATCCCCGACGCGGAGATCCGGATTTGCTAACGTCAGCCACTAGCCCGGTAGGGACGATCAATGGTCAGTTTCTGTCAAATGGGAGATCTGTCGAGAGCACGGACAGTCTCATTCGGAAATGATGTGACCTGGGATGACGGGCAAGGCATGAAGCTTGGGATGATGCCAAGTGTAAATGCGGCGCAGATTCTCCAACAATAATCCCGGCTCATGCTTTCGGGAGAGCGTGGGACGGGCATTGCTTCGCACGAACCTGTGCGAACCATCTCTTCAGCCTCTCTTCTCCAACTACACAATTACTCTGTAGAGTAATATTCCCAATGCTCATCACTTCGTACGGGGATGTTCATCTCAAGGCACTCAACAGCCCTAGCACGGCGTCCCGCCAGTTCCGGTTCAATGAATGCTATGCAGTTGATTGCCCATTCTCCGCTTACCGTAACGTCCCTGGGTAGTCCCTGATTTTGCCGTCCTTGTGGCGCCCTATGACTTAGCTAATTGGCATTCAATTTGAAAGACGTGAGTTCCAGGCCTTGCTTGCTCTCCTCATATGCAGCCCCTTGTGGCCATAGTCCAAGGTTCTACTATCCAGTGGCAATTATCGACAAAGTCAAAGGAAAGTGGATTCAACTGGACCTTCCTACACTCTGGTTGAGGGAGTTCCTCCGCCAAGGAATGATACGATTGAATAATTGTCGACGAGGTCCGGCAGTGACCATGTGCTGTTGACCAGTGCTCAATCAGTCGAATAGCTGGTCCATTCGTCGCGTGAAGGGATCCCAGAACGGACTGTTCAGGCAAAGGCTTCCGTAGCGCGTGGATATTGTGAAGTTACTAATGATGTTTCCGACACTACAGATGCAGATTGCCTTCATGGTATTAACAAAGAAGCCCGAAATCTTGATGAGAATATCAACTGTAAGTCCGGAACGTGGCTCTGCGGACACAGTCAGAGACTGCAGAGGTTTTGCCGTCAAGATCAAGACCAACTAGGGCAACCAAGGCATTATCTTTATCAATCAAGTAAGCATATTTGGCCATGAAAGTGTACTCCCGATGCGTTGACTTTTGCTGTGACAGCCCGTGTTCTTCGTTCGAGATCCTGTCAAGTTTCCCTCCTTGAATCGAAGTCACAAAAAGAAATGCTGCCACAAACAGCCCTGATGGCAACATGTTCTGGAATTTCCATGTCTGTAGCCAAGAAGTATCCACGCTCTGATGTTTCTATTTGGAGATAGAGGTCTTTCCGCATCGGTGCGGCATATGAATGGATATTGTAGAAACACCTACAAGTTTACCAAAGAGGACGGACCGTTTCACTACGTCCGACTTCACTTCAAAACCAATCAAGGTATTCGCTAATTCACGAATGCTGAAAGCTGCACAAATAGCAGGCAGCGAGCCTGATCGGCACACCCCGAATCTCTAATATGCTGTCCGAAAGGGCGATTTTCCCTCTTGGGATGTGTATGTCCAGGTGATCCATCCGGGCGATATTTCTGGAGCTCCGGTCAATGTCTTCGACACGACCAAGGTCTGGCCGAAGAAGCAATACGCCCATTGCAAAATGGGTCGCGTCGCACTGGACGGGAATCCTTCCAATTGGTTTGCAGAAATCGAGCAGGCAGCATTCTGCCCAAGTAACAATGGTTCCGGGAATTGCCCTATGCATCAGACTAGAATGTTTACTTATCCAGATGCTGCAAGATACAGACTCGGAGTCAACTATCAGTCCCTACCAAGCAATGCTGCCAAAACTGTAGTTTATCGCCCGATTGAACAGGACGGATTCATGAACTTCACCAAGAATTACGGAGCAGATCCAAATTACGTCGATATGAAATTGAAGCTCCTGAATTTCGCTGTGACAAAGAGCAGAATGCTCCTGGGGGCCGGAGAAAGCAAACTAAGGTGGCGCGAGTTCTGAGATCACCCCGGTCAATGCTCCTGACCGTGCCCAAATCAAAACAGCCACTGCGGCTTTCACGACAGTCAATGACAAAGATTTCGAACAAGCGAGAGCATTGTGGAAGATCATGGAGAATAGGACAGGGCTCCTTTTTCGCTTTGTAAACAATGTCACAGCCCACATTAGTGGTGTCAACGAGACATGGCTGAGAGAGGGAGTGTATGGTAGGTTTGGCTCAAGAGGAATTGTTCACCTGAGTGCTGAATGGTCTTCTTCTTGCAATTTTTGGCAAAAAATCAGCGATAAGCTAGGAGAGAGCATCAGGAAAGCCGCCGAGTCAAAGATTAGAGGAAGCCACGCACGTCCACATAAGATAGCCTGGCATTGAAAGACATCCTCAGTTTCGTTTCCACCTTACGGAAACGGTGCATGTTGGGTATTGATAATAGAACCTCGACTTGAGCTGGCTAAATGCGGTTTTTCCACATCATTGTACAGAACGATGGTGCGAACAACTCCCTGCGCTTTTTGTGATTTGGTGCGCTGGTAATCCCGACCTTCGCTCGTCCGACTGCATTCTCGTGCGAGCCTCTCGCGAGACTTAAACCTCTTTCCGACAGCCACAGCCGCACTAATTGATCGACCACTATACTTGGCATCAGTTGGATTATTTCAGTGAGCAACAATTAACTGACCTAGTTAGATTGAATTGGAGCCGGCCAAGCACCCTGGAGAGTTCATTCCCTGGTGTTGATGCCGATTCCGTCTTGTCTGGCCTGTGATCCATCCATCTACGCACCGCTGCCTCTTCCTCTCGCCCTGAAAGTCCGTTTTCGTTCATTTCCTTCCAATAGGTTGCCTGTGGTCGCCACCACTTGCCTGGAGACTCGTCGTGTAAGCGCTGCAGATGGAGAAAGCGGATCAGGAAGAAGATGCACTGGTTGGGGTTTGCGACCGTGGCGTTGCTAGCGTAGTGGCGCCATGGGTCTCGTCGATATCGCTGTTGCCATGGGCTATTGGTAACGGTTGGAGGTAAGTGTCAGTCGAGATGGGCCGTATCAGTAGACTATTGCGATTGCGGCCATGCTTGTTCAATTGCGTCGTCCTTCGCTTACATTTCTCGAATCATTCGCTGGGAGTCTCGTCCCTGCTGTTTCACTGCTATCAGTAAGGGAGGTGTTCTTGAGTGGGGCGTTTTAGAAGGCAATTGACATTGTTTCGTTGGTAGTCGTCATTCTAACAGCACCCAGAAGAGGGAATCGTAAGCCATTTGATCGAAAGGTGCCATCCACAATGGTTAGAGCATCGGAGGTGAATCGCTGGACACATGGCACTGATCGGTCGCTGTAGAAAAGATTGGATATGAATATTTGATGGACTATAGCATCATATTTTGATTCTATTAGCGTTTGTGGCCTACAGTAGAATTTTCGCTTCTGCAGAATTGTGGCATCCCTGATTCCTTGCGGTATTAGCCGATCCAGATTGCAGTGTGGCGCCTTTTGAGTATCAGGCCTTCTTCTCTGCCTTCGGAGGCGTTCGTGCTCCTTGTAATGCCGTGCCGTGGCTAGTAGCGCTTCCCAGATATTGATTAATGAGATATGAGAGTCGACAGTGAAAGGAGGAAGGAGCTACATTGTGGCGGAGGTTCCGAAATGAAAGCTCGTTGAACTCTCCACGCTTCTAGCGATCTGGGCCAGAGTCCTGGATGGAAAGCCCTCAGCCATAGTGGTTGAAGGATTCTGTGAGGTGACGATCGGACCCGTAGCTGTCCAGGCATTTGACATTGACAAGGAGGAATAGACGTACTCCGAAGGCCCTTAACAACGAACTTGTTTTGTTGGCATTCGCTCTATGCCATGAACCCAATTGATGGCCCCATGGCGTGGTCCCAGGCACGCCAATCGAAGTCCATCTGGCCCAGGATCCCTGGTGATAGTGCAGCTTGCTCCACATTAACATCGTAGGGGTTGGCAGCAGTAGATTGTTGCACAATCGGTAACGGGTCTCCGCTCCAATGTTGCTGAGATCCCTGCTCATTCGGATTCTCCTGAGCAATCTTCTCACCGCAGATGCAAAAATTCGATGATAGCATCGACGAGGGATATAGGACGTGGTGGTCCACACCAATTTGTTCAAGGACCTTCTTCCGAGTCCGGACCAGCATTGTCCAAGCATCTCTTCCGGAAGGCGAGAGCTGACGCTGCGGCGGATCGTATTCACTGAGCATACCTTCGCCCACTTGATACAATTCGAATATCGCATCAACCAACCCGCGAGATAACGAGGCGTCGTCACTATGCGGACGTTGTAGAAGATCTACAAGGAGTAGCGAGACTGCTTGGAGAGGTTGGTAAGTGCCTGGGTACATCCAGTGATACGGCTTGGATATTGGGTCGTTGCAAACGCGAATGAAGAGCTGTAAAAAGGCCTGGGCGTGTTTGACAGCACTGCAGAAATCATTGTCAGTTCACCTCATCACAGAACACCGGGCAGAGTCCTTACCTTAATCTGACTGACTGGTGTGCACCAATCAAAGGGTCTCCGAAAAGTGGGCGATAGAGAACGCAGTAGGCCTTATGAACCATCAAATGCAACAGCAAGGCCGACCAGGCTTGAAATTGGACGACTTCTTGATCGTTGGCGTCAGGGTTCAGTTTCCACACACGGTCAAATGCCTGGGCCACTGTCCCTGAGTTCTCGACACGTGCGTCTGCTGGACTTGAAATATTTGAAGGGCTTGATCTGAGAAGTATTCCGGTAACGGAATTGGCCCTTTCTGCGACATTCCTGAGTTTTCTGGCAACACTATTCACATGGTCAAGGGAATGGAAGTAGTCCTCAAAATGGTTCTTGAGCACCCCTCTAATCTCTCTCGTGATTTCGTACCGCTGGGATGCCACCATGTAGCGTATGTCAACTGTCCGGCACAGTTAGCACATGAATTCTAACAGTTCGTTTGTCAGTGTTTGCTACCTTCTTTATTGGAATCAGATTCACCGTCCAGAAGGTCGTATTGGCATATGGCATCTGTGTTTGCCATCTTCTCGTCAATAAAAAGCGGTGACAACCCTGATGACGCTGAAGACATGACATCAAGATGCAAGATATACCACCAAAGTCGGCGCCGAGTCTCCAACTCGGCAACGGTGAACCCAGCATCTGGAAAGTGCCTGTGTAGACCCATACCGAGGGCGACCCGAAAGGAGGTCGATATGAAGTCTGGAGCATCGGCAAACTCTTCTTCCCTGACGAACTGGCTCTGCGAGAAAATGTATGCAGCAAGCGAGTATATGCTTGGTCGTCGGGGAAAGCCCGTCACCGTCGCCGACACCACGGCAATGAAATACATATCACCCGTTTCAGGAACATTTCCCTCCCCTAATAGGCCTCTCACTCGAGACTTCGTTGCTGATGCCAATGCGGCAAAGAGAATCGACAACAATAGACATAGAAAGCCTGGTTTCTTGCGCAAGAAAATATTGGGCTCGCTGTCGTGGATATTTCCCGGCTTCACTCCATCCCAAAACTCTCGAAAATCCTCCCCGAAGCCCCGAAGATGCAAAATGGGCATGAGGGGGAACACCGTTGTGAAGAAGAGATGGCACAGTTTCTCACAGATGGCTCGGCTGGGCAAACGTGCCATAATGCAGGAAATGTTGTACTTTCTCCCGCAAAGCTTGCATTTGTTGGACGTGTCCTTGGCCCACTGGAAGTCGCCGGAGCGAGGCAGTCGAAACTTCTGTCCACCCCATTCGGGGTTATCGTCTTGTCTAAGCGGCCACTTAGGAAAGGGACTCGGGTCCCGTGAAACTGCTTCGTGGTAGAACGGGTCATTGTCATTGTCGTTGAACTGGCTGCAGATTAGGCCACAATTCACGGACTTTGTAGAAGATATGATGGCATACCTCGGGAGGGATGGGGTTTGCCCAATAGGTCGATCCAACGTAGACGGACCGTCCACCGGCATAGACGGAGAGCTGGCCTTTTTCACGACTGTCTGTCCTCTCTAACGGTTCTTGTGCTAGTCGTGGTGAGTAAACGCCATGTGACTTCCAAGGATGCTTACGCTCGTTTTGCCTTTCCAACTCCCTTGCTTCTGTTGTTCGGGAATATTCAGAGGCTCCAGCTGATGGAATCTGGCTTCTTGGAGCAGATGGTCCACCCGAAGATTCAACCGTAGCACTCTCATCATACACGCATTCAACATGGCCGGTAGCACAGCGGATACACGCGGGACGTGCCTGTCAACGTAATCAGCCTCGAATTCTCGTGCTCCGGAGTTGACTTACCCTATCACAACGCACCCTCCTTTTTCGACATGGGAGGCAGCTGGTAACTGGACGCTGCCGCTTCATGGCTGGCGCCTCGGATCAGGAGCGAACTTGGTCTTCGAGCAGCAAAATCGCAAAAATGCCACAAGTCTCAAATGCTGAGCTGATGTCGGAAGCTGAAGGGTTGGACTCGAAGCTGCATAGGCTTGAGTGTTAGAATGGATCAATGCCTAAAACTTGGCTCAGCCATGCAGCCTATTACAATCACTGTTGATTCACTTGTCTGTTCTTTGGTTGTAATCAAACTTCTGTCGTTTCAACATATGGGTTAGATTGTGATGGTTGAGGAGTGGATCACTCAGAGGGGGGCAGGACTTTTTCCCATCCACATGCCAGGGAGGCACAGAATTGCGGTCAATAGGCTGTGGCGACCCCTCTTAGAATTTGCCAGACCAAACCCTCGTATTTCGGCTTTACTACTTCTACGTATTGCCGCATGCCATGGACTCCGTTAGGCCTGATTAAGGTGATTAGTTCTAGAAGGGACCTCAAGCTAGACGAATTTGCTGTGGCGAAATTGTGTCCTGAAAATGGCAAGGTTGAAAACGAGCCCCATGCCTCGGGATCATTAGCCCTCGAATAACACCACAAACCAACACTCTGGAGCGCCCTAAACGGTGCTCTACTTGGCATTTCTTCGTGCGACACCTCCAAACCCCAAAATTACCTACTCGTATGATTTTTACGGGAATCTGCGGTCAAAGTTTCTCACTCCACAATCAGGAGAATCCTGAGTAGATACGGCATTAAACAGCGGCTTTCGAGAAGCGGCCGCTCCTAAGTAAGGACTATGCACAGAAATGGCGAGCGTAGTGCCTCACTAGGAATGACTGATAAGGGAGTAGAGAGCTTAGATTTGAATGAGGCTCCGGACCGCGGCAGCCCAGAGCAAACGGTGGTCCCATAGGTTCCACTACCAGGGGGAAAGAAGAGAAAAGGATATTTCAATTATGATCCGGGTGCAGTCTGGATTGGCGGACGCCCTAATATTGTGTTCATGGAGCAAGATGGAAGTGCATCTTTCAGGGACATATCCCGTCCGGTCTTACCTCCAAGTTTTCGAAGACCAGGTTCAAAGAAGATTCCACCATGTATGAGGTTTCAGCAGGGTACTGCAGCAGAAATCCATGAATGCTTTGAATATAAGGGTACAGGCGTCATGGTTTTCTACTGAATCCGCCGCATCTGGACTCGGTTGAACACCGCTGGCGACCGTTGAATCACCATGTCAACCAGAAATACTTCTTCCCTCAAGGCGACCAGCAAGGGCAAGCAGTCGCCTATTAGGCTTTACAATGAGCAATTGCTATGGAATGGGATCCCATTGATCGGGACGAAATTGACAAATTGACATGGTTTCACGTCCTCGCGGTCAATGGATGGCATACCCATATTGGCAGCGCAAAAGTAGCTCATCGAAGGCAGCATACCGTATGACAATCATTAGCCTTTCGGTAACCGAAGTTTGGACAGCATCCGCAAGGAAGCCGATATGCCGCAGTAAATTTGATGGGATGATAACTTCGTTGCTTCTGCGTTAGATGGATCACAAGATGCTGCGTAGCTGAAAGGAAAGAGAGTCATGGTTCCCATTACCTAGCCCTGGTAGTGCCTATGGGAACACTGTGAAGGGACAGGCCTTTTTGGCTAGATGGAAGGGCGGCGAATCTTCAAGGGAAGCTCGGATCAGCTTGTCATGGTTCCTCGGTGCCTTTGTCTTGAGGCAGCTTGTGTAGAGTCATGGGCTGACACGGACTGAAGATTGTCTGGCTTGATGCGAGTGTGACCCAGGCCGTGTTCGTCGATAAGATGGTGTTGAAGCTGCACACCATTGCAGAGTCGCATTGCATAAAAAGATTTGGACATGTGCGTGGCCAGCAAGATCCTGCCACATGTTTCCAATGTGCTTCCTGAGTGTGTGGTCACAGCACCATGACTCCATCTATTTGCCGCCGGCAATCCCATATCGCCTAGGCTAAGAGTGTGGCACGTAGGACGACAAGGGTATGGCAGTACGTGATTTGCCACATGTTTTGCTGGAAGCCAAGCTTTCAATATGTGGCCAAGAGTGATTATTCCACTCTCTGGTGCCGATGATCGATTCAACACAAGAGTAACAATGTTGGACGTCCGACTGTACACGTTTGATTTTGCTGGTAATCTCTTGATGGGCACAGGTTGGAATGTGCTGATGGCATGGTGCTCTTGGGAGTCTGTGAGAGTTAGTAGCCCTAAAGGGCGAAACGAGAGTCGAGAGCCTACTTGTTTGATGCAACTCGACAGTATTTCAGTGGGCCGAGTCCATTGACAGCCCTATTACCTTGTGGGTAGAGGAAAGAGAAATAACGAGCGCAGAGTGTATAGAGGCCAACCAGAGCGACTTTCTCGAGTGACGGCTTTCCAATCTCGTGGTGCATGAGTCCATTGTTCTTGGTATTCACTGAGAGTGCATCGTTTCAGAGTCTTGAGGTGGCCGGCCAACGCAAATTTCGTTTCTTTGAGTGCTGTGAGTTCGTTGTACGAGGTCTAGCAGACCTCGGCCGCCAGCGCTTAGAGCTAGGGGAGCGGTCCTCGATGCTGACAAGCAAATGTGCATAGAAGTTCCTTTTCACTGAACTTTTCCATCCCCTGAAAATATCTAGCGTGGCTGTAGTCGATGGAGCCGCTGGGAAAGGCGGCCTGGCTGTATAGGAATGAGGCAGTTGCACCATGGCTTTGACTGTGTGTGCGAGGATCAGTCTGCGTGGGATGCTGGAATCGGTTGGACATCCGTCTACAGCTCATCAACCTTTTTATCACTCTGGTGGTGAAAGTGTGGATTAAAGGCGCACAAATGTAGCCGGCATTGCGAAGCGTGCTGTGGAAGATGTCGATGAGTGCAGACTTGGCATTGGCTCGTTGGTAAACCTTTCGGCTGTGGTACACTTGCGGAGGACGGGTTTATCGAAGGTCGAATTTCGAAACTGAAGGACAAGTTCGTTCCGACCGACGGGGTTTCCTCACCCAAGAGACCGTTGAGGCCGTCGTAGCTGAACAAGGCTTCGTCGGTGATAGCCATTTTGAGGAGGGGCACTGCGTCCTAGTAGTTAAACTCGTCGTGGTCTCGGCCTACTGTGACGAAGATGGCGCTCTCTGGATCTCGATTATTCTTCACCCATCTCTGATCAGCCTTCGCAGATGGGCCTCCAACGGCCAATTGGGGGTACACTGAAGTACGAGAGTGACAGCTCGACAACAGAAGCTGGTTGTGAAAGAAGTCTGCAGCCTCGCATCTGTCCAGCAGGAGACCCGGATGCAAATCGAACTCGACAATGTTCGTAGACGTAGATACGAGTTAGACCTCGAGGTACGAAGTTGTGCTTGGGCCGTCTCATGTTCGCCATCGGGCATCCTAGCGCACCTACTGCGAAGGTCAGTCTCTTTACTCAAATCTTCGTTTGGGGAAGTATGATTGACATTGCATACCTCACATCTCTCACCCTCAATGGCCTTTATCCCAGTCACGCGCATCAGCCCTGCCAAATCCTACCCTGCCACCACGTTGAAGGAGTCGCAAATGGGGTTGTCAGCCGGCTTAGAACAACTAAGTCACGTAAAAGCAAAGGAAATCCTTCACGGTTACCAGTCCGAGAGCAGCAACGCCTGGTTGCAGACATGCTTCCAGCACCATCTCTTCGGTGGGTAGAAAAAGACCATGGTGCTTGGAGTCACGCTGCGTCTCAACAAGATGCCACCTGGCCAAACAGGGCCAGCTGCTGAACAGCCTCGGCAATGGTTCTCTTGGAGAAAGTAGAGCAGAAGAATAGCATCTTGATCCCTTCCGGCCTTTTCATGTGCTTTCACGACCTCTGGCCTGCTTCTGTTCCTGGAGTCTCCCCTCCTGTAGCCATTCGCCTCGGCTGTGAGATCAGCTCTTGGGTCGTAACTCCTCGTCAGCACGTTCGAGTGGAGTGAGAACAACAAGTTTGCCGTGCGTGTAGCCAGAAAAGGTGTAGGTGTTGTCAAGGTCCCAATATTGAGAGAAATTTTTGCAGTGATAAGAAGAAAAGGGCATTCAGGGGGAATGGCCTCCTAGCAACGCCTACCAGAGAACAATGGTATATATACCCACCATTTACCCACCGAGCCACAACACGTCTCACTATCAGGTCAGCAGGGTGCCATCGACAGAATGACTGACAAGAGCGAGTGGAAGGACTCCATCGACGCGGACGACGGCCAGGATGTTGCGACACTCATTGTGAGACTCACCCGGCGAGGATGAAATGGTGAGTTGAGGTTGAGGGAGAGAGCGAAAAGGTGAAAAGCAGCAGCAAAATGACAGGAGGAAGGGAGAGTGCATGGCAGATGTACCTTTTTGGGTGTACCAGGTACTCTCTGAACATTCTTCATTCGTACTCTCCTTGGTCAAACTTCTCCTTGGGCCAGAAGATCGCTTTGATCTCATTGCCGTTGAATATCCGTCCTTCCAGAGCATTGACAGCCCGAAGGGCGGAAAGCTGGTTGGTGAAGTGAACTAGCACCAGCGGGCCTCTGTCATTGTCGGTATTGGAATGGATGTATACTCTTTCGACGTTGCCATATTTCTCGCCGCACTCTTCACCAATCTCTTGCATGATATTACCGTCCTCTCTCATCATCTCAGCTTGGAGATCCATACCGTTCAGCATTCCTTCAAGGCGAACGACCTCGGACATGGCACCGAACTTGCCTTCAGCGTCCTTGCCTGCTTTCGACTTAGCCCCGCCCATTATGCGGCCAGTCTGTGTCGGCGTGGCGTAGCCTCCTCCTTCAGCATCTGACCTTTTCTTACGCTTGTCGGCCTTTGCATAAAGGGCTGTGGTGACTCCGGTGCCTTCCTTGCCCAAGCCTTGGCCCTTTGACCAGCCATATTTTGCCATTAATCGTTCGGCGAATTTGGCTTGACCTGGTCGCAGCGATTTTGGTGCCTCTGCCTGTTCCTCGCCATCGGCCTCCATTTCCTGCAGTTCTGCTTCATTGGCCGGTAGATCTGGATCAGGCGCAGGCAGGTTGTATCGAACAGGAGCGCGAGAGATTTGACCAGCTGGTGGATTTGGCGGCTCGTCGGGCGGTGGTGGGGGAATTTGCATACCGCTCATGCGCATACGCCTGGCAAATGCATCGTCGCCAGTCGCATCATCCGGGACGTGGCTAGCGGCCGGCGGAACGTATTCTTCGTCGTCATTAGGAGGTGGAGGAGGGGCCTCGGCGAATTCTGGCGGTGGAGCGAAGGACATGAAAGGAGGAGGTGCGAATTGTTCTGGTTGGTCAATATCTGCATAAGAGAATGTCTCGGGTGGCTTACGGTTTCTCTTCATGTCGGTGCTCCGGTCACCGTCGCTCTCATAGTCGCTCGACGTCTTTCTAGGCATGCGATGACGATACAGCAGGTCTTTCCATTCTCTGACCTCCCGAATCTTCTCGTCACTGTGCTTGTACTCTTCGTAATTGTTTGGTCGCGTAGGATCGTAGATGTCATCCCAATCTTGCTGGACTTGCTGCGTAGATTCTTTGTTCTTCTTGCGCTTCTTCCGTCCGCCTCTTTGCCTCGATCCAGCATAGTAAGCATTCACATCTTCATCATCGGACGCTGTAGCAGCCCAGTCGGCAACGGTGCTTTTCTGCGCTGGCACCGGGGCTTGTTTCGCTTCGGTGAGCTGCTCTGCTTCCTGCTTTACTTCTTGTGCCGATGACTCTGCTGGCTTCGGAAGTGAAGATAGCCTGCTTGCGATGGCTTTGGCTTTGGCTTTCTGAGCAGCTAATTGTGGTCGCTTAGTCGGTTGAAATCGTAGAGAGGCTGTTCATAAAGCATCGGGCACACGTGAGTAAATCCACCCTGCAATGGTCATCTGCTTACGGGCGAGTCATTTACCAGCAAGAGCTTGTTGCTTTTTGGCAGCCTCGTCTTCGGCGGAAGACTCAGCGGGCTTGTTGTAGGTAACAGGCGCACTGGAAATTGTGCCGGGAGCATTGTTCGATGGATCAAGAAGATTCGCGTAGAGGGAGAGGCCCGTTCGAGGAGGAGCAGGCGCATCATTGGCCATGTTGAGGTCTCCAAGGTTGGGGGTTCAAGCTGCCGAGATAAATTTGTCGTCGAGGAAATGATTCTACGACAGGGTGGCCGGCCAAGTCCATGTGTGGCTACTTGCAGCTGGTGCGGAAAGCCGTTGCCTCCATATGTGCCATCAGTGAGGTCATTCTCCGATCCTGCAGCGGAAAGCTACTAATACCTTGACCTCTTGCTAAATTACGCCTTTTGATCAAAACAAGCAATAGGTGCTTCGGTTGGTCATATCTATTTCTCCAATTGCTGCCAGCTTCTCCTCATCTCTCCGCCGCCGCATCCGTCCTCCCAAAGATGTTTGCAACAGGTATAAGAGCAGGCTTGCAAACGCAAGTAACGGCCATTCCACGGCAAGCTTTCAGATCCTTTGCAACCACTCGGATCATGTCGACATCACAATTTGAATGGCTTGTCCAGATTCCGGACAAGCCAAATGCTCTGCAAAACCGTCTCAAGGCACGCCCAGTCCATCTTGAGAAGCTAAAGCCTCGGATCGAGGCGGGTCAGGTGGTGTTTGGAGGTGCCATGTTATCGGAGCAGCCAGCCGTCGATGGCACGCCGGACATGATCGGCAGCGTCATGCTTATCAAAGCCGATTCCGAACAAGAGGTTATCGAGCTGTTGAAGAACGACGAATACACTAAGCAAGGAGCTTGGGATGTTGAGAAAGCCAAAATTACCCCTTTCCGGTGTGCCGTTAGGACTTCGATGTGATCTTCTATCTACGGGGAACGCTGAAGGTGAAATGATGGCACGGAAAATCCTGGATTGGAGGGAAGGGACCAAGCAGCGCCGGTTGGCATCACGGGAGAATGACTAGGCTGCTCCTGACGGATGGAAAACGGTGCGAGCGTGGCCGTTAGTGCGATCCGTTGGGAAGGGCATCGTACAATGCAATGACATTTCAAGATTAACATGATGTATGAATGTCCCGAGATAGCAAGGTAGCCGTGCGTCGTATGTTACATTCGGCCGAACATGGACCTGTGATAGATGAGGCCGAGTCGAGCATCAGAAAGGTCAGCAGCACGTCAAGTGCTGTGCAGAGATAGAATGAGCGGGCCATCTCCCGTCGTTGTCGGGGTCGAAGCCTTCGTCTCCCCTTTGCCAATGAAATCTAGACTGTGAGTCGAATTGGTGGCACAAGGACGATCGTCGAATACATCTAAGGGCCTCGACTCCAGGAGCTACCCCTTCCAACTATCCGGCAGCATCTGGTTCCGTCACATTCCTAGATTCCCTCCGCACAGGACGAATCCTGAGGATCCTCTCGAAATCTTTGTGAGCACCAGAACATCCAACAATATGAGTGCAGAGAGCATAGCATTACTGCTGGTCGTATCGAAGGAGTCGTTGATACATCGGAAAAGCGTATAGGATGGGCAGAAAGTCTATTGCAGCTAGGCACAGCTGAGATTGGGATGTGCTGCCAGCAGGACGATGAAGGACGTTGTTGATTGCAGGAAAGTATGTGGTTGGTCTGGGGCAGACACGTCATGAAGGGTGAGGTGGCTGCACGGTTCGCCCAGGCTTTGCAGCTGACGCCTTGCTCTTTCGAGAGTTCTCTCTATTAGATTCGACGTGCATGCCAAAGACAGTCTTCAATTAGGATCAGGTTGCAAATGAGAGTCAACATAGGGCGAAAGAAACCATACAGCAATTCTACAGTACGTTTGCTGCAGACCACCTGCATCACGACCATCACATCATGCTGAACGACAGCTCCATAAAACTCTCGATAGGCGATAGTGAGGCCAATCCAAGCCAGAGGCCATGAATAGCATCAGAATACATTGTTACAAGACGACGGCGCATGGGTACGATGGATCTGCCAGTGTAGTGCCGCAAATACGCAGAATATGATTTGCTGGTCTAAGCTTTACCCCACGTTTTCCCTCCACAAGAGCCCCAGATTGCTTAAGAACTTTGCTCGGAATTCTTCCATCTCTGACGAACAGCGCAATCTTTCCGCTACCGTCAATTAATCACTGCATGTGGCTCGTGTCAACTTGCCGGCCACCATGGTCAATGCTGGGAGTCCATCAGGTGACTCGGTGAATGGTAGCAGTGTCACGCAGGGCGAGAAGCGAAAAGCTGAGGATGTGGCGAGCCCACAGGCCGGCCAGACACATACGCGGTCGAAGAGGAGCAGGTACATTTCGATCGCATGGTATGGTGCGCTCCTGGACAAGCGGTAGATGGAACTCTGACGACGGACAGCAATGAATGCAAGCGACGGAAGATCAAATGCAATGGGCAGACGCCATGCCAGCGATGTGGCAACCTGTCACTTGAATGCGTATGCACCACTTGGTCCTCACCCCCAGGCAAACGGCTGATGAAATGTCAAGATTTACTCTCCGAACTGTTGCACAAACTCCCTGAAGGACTCACAGTAAGCAGCGCCAAATGTTCAGGCAGGTGCGCGAATTGACAGGACTAGGGAATTCAAGCAGACGCAGGAACACATTGCGGCCCTCCAAGACCAGGTTGCTGACCTGTACAGCACAATCAATGACCTGCGAGCGCAAATGCAATCGCAATTCGCACCGCAGAATGAGCAAATGTATTCCCACCTCGACCGCCGTTCCTCAATGGCCGTGTCGCGCACTCTCCCACCACTGGTGTCTCCCCGGACAAAGGAACACCAACGATCCCTCCCTCGATTTCATGGCCCGACCAGCTCAATCTATGGCTTTGACGTTGCCAAGAGCTCGCTGTCCAACATGGGTATTACACAGCCGCCTGAGGCGGAGGGACAGATGTCGAGAGATCGAAGTCAGGCCGCCTCCCCGGTACACCTTGCGCCCCATCCAAATAAGGACCCGATCTGGCTACTCGACCAGCACGAAGCCATACGACTGGTAAAGGTGTATGAAGAGGAATGCCACATTATGTATCCGGTCGTTGATCTGGACAGGTTGATTAATCACATCCAGGCGTTGTATACATTTATTGGAGCAGCCATACGGAGCGGGCTTGGACAGGTCGGCTTACCTGGGGAAGATGCCCTCGACGATGAGATGACGACGCAACTCAAACTGGTGCTTGCCATTGCGCTGATCCTTGAAGGCCACGGCCAGCACGAACTTGGCCAGAAGCTGTATGACTCGGCAAAGAAAGCTGTCGACCTTGTAATCGTGGGGCCTCTGAGTCTCAAGGCTGTCATTTTAATCATCCTGACTGCAACCTTCCACTTCCAGAAAGATGAAGAAACGCAAGCCTGGAGATTCATTGGCATCGCTGGTCGGCAGTGCGTGGAGATGGGTCTGCATCGACGTGATAGTCTTATGCGCTCTTTCCCCAATCAAGCCGAGTTCAAGCATGCCGTACGGGTATTTTGGGTCGTCTATGCTCTGGATAGGAGGTGGAGCTTCGGTACAGGCATGCCCTTCTCGCTGCAGGACTCAGACATTGATCCGATGCTTCCGGAACCAGATAACACCTATCCCTACCTCAAGCACATAACGACCTACAACCACATCGCGACAAAAATCTGGCAGCACATAGCGGCGTTTGACTCTGGCGCGCAAGGAGTACGCCGCGATGAGATTGGGTACCTCGACTTCCAAATCATGCAATGGTATCAGCAGATACCGGACCAGCTCAAATTTGACAGCAGCAACCTCCAAGTCGAAAATGATGTGCAGGATCGAAAGATCCGTCGACTGAGGTTCTTAATGTTCCTCCGCAAGAACCAGGCACGCATCTCAGTCTACCGACCCATCTTACACTCTGCCACAAGCATCATCGAAAACCGCCAACACGCGGAAACGGTCATCCAAATTGCGAAAGACACAATCAACACCATTATCGGCATTGATCGCATCAGCGACATCTACCGCACCCAACAAGTCTGCTACAACTACTTCCTCGTCCAAGCACTGGCAGTCATATTTCTTTCTGTAGCACATGCGCCAGCCGTCTTCTGCGATAGAACACGAGAGGAATTCTACGGTGCCATTGACCTTATCAAAGGGTTTAGCACCAAATCTCACACGACCCGCAGAATGTGGAAGACGGTGAGGGGACTTAAAGAATTGGGCCACAAGATCGGGCAGTTGGCAAGTAATGAATTGCCACATCAACAACAGCAAAATCCGCCGATGGCGCAACATGACGATGCGCATTCGACCGCCGCGCTAGCTATGGCGGGGCTGGCGGGGCACAAGGTCGACAATTACCCTCCTTTGGGACCGCTGATGAGAAATGGAAGCACCAGCCTTGAGATGTCTTATTCACCGGAGGATGCCAGTCAGATGGGGAATGAGTTGACGGCACTCTTCGAAATGGCAGGCGCATACGGCCAGCCGAACGGGAATGGGAATATGGCCGCGCCGGGGATGGAGGCATTCGGTGCGTTCGGTGTAAATGGTGGTGAGGATGGTGATGGGATGGGCTTCAATGCTGTATTTGGAAATGAGCCAGAGTTTAGCAAGATTATGAACGAGTTGCTGTGAGGAGAGCGTACAGTCAGCAAGGGGCAGATGGAGCTGAGGGATGGAGTTGTAGCCCTCCGTCCTCAATTAGCAGCATCTTCAAACTGCTCAATGACTCTTCTTCTGACTTGGCCAACGGTTGCTTGATCCCCCTGCTTTTCAGGTCTCTAGCCTCGCCGACCTTTTTTTGGGATGGCGTTCACAAGGCTGCCATTTTGTTCGGCACCTTCCCACGTGTTGATTGATTTGCCTTGCCAAGCGCTAATGCGATCGTAGAATGAAAAGGCCCAACCGAGTCGTAGATCACATTCACATGCATACGCCATCGCACAGCTGAAATATTGACCACAACAAGAGCTCTATCTAGAAGATATCCGACGAGCAGAAGCATAACGATCAGGTCAGATCAGATCTTCTCGCAGTCCGAGGACATCCCTCCGAACCACCCCTCTTCGGCGATAGCAAATGCAGTGTGATTAAGGAAGCGATTTGCTCGATAACCTCACGAGCGCCCCAGAGCTGCAGTATGGATCGATAGTCCACGACTTCCACCACCTCTTTGCTGTCCATTTGATCGAGCCATACCACCATCAAACACGTCACCTGCCGCTCGTTTATCGTTGACTCACCTTCACTCCCCTTCTCATTGTAACTCCTGCATACCATGCCCGATTTCGATCCCTCCGACATGTCAGCCTCCTCCTCCCAAGGCGTCGACAGCTGGATCGCAACCTTCTGCAGTCTGATGGGCCATGAGTACTTCGCTGAAGTATCGGAAGACTTCATCGAGGATGACTTCAATCTCACTGGTTTGCAGGCGCAGGTTCCCATGTACAAAGAAGCGCTAGAGATGATACTGGACGTCGAGCCTTCGGAGACTGGAAGTAGCAATCTCACTGAAGAGGACGAAGAAGAGGAAGAGGAGGAGGAGGAGGAGGAAGACGGCATGTTAGGCGAGGAATTAGATCATCCTCCTGAGGGAGGTGTGCAGAATGTCAACGGAGGCGCGAACAGGAGGGGACGAGGACGGAGCAGTAGTGATACCAGCGTCATTGAATCATCTGCAGAGCTACTATACGGCCTCATCCACGCTCGATACATCACGAGTCGACCTGGCATCCAACAAATGATGGAGAAATATGAGATGGCACACTTTGGTTATTGTCCCCGGGTGTACTGCCATGGCACCAAAGTCTTGCCGGTGGGAAGAACAGATACCCCGGGTCAGGAGACGGTGAAATTGTTCTGCCCGAGCTGTCTGGACATCTACACCCCTCCCAACTCCCGATTCCAAGCTGTCGACGGCGCATTCTTCGGAACCACGTTTCCTGGCTTATTCCTCATGACATTCCCCGATCTCGACATTGCGCCTGCGAAGAAGAGAAGCAGAGACAATGGCGTCATCGAAGAAACGGAAAGTGTATTGAGCCCCAACGAGGCACCACAACAACTGAGAAATGCGTCACGGAGTTCCAGCCTCACGCTACCGTCTGCCCCGCCAATCCCGGGAGTGAATACACAAGCAGCGAAAGACGAGCGACGAGCGGCTGAAGCTGCAGTGCTGGCTGCATTACCACCGCAGCCAGCCAGTATCAACGGTGTGTCCACACAGAATTTGGCACCAGGACTAGGGAGAGGCAAGATATACGAGCCCAAAATCTACGGGTTCAGAGTTTCAGAACGAGCAAAGAGCGGCCCACGAATGCGCTGGTTACGATCCAAGCCGCTGGATATTACTGAACTGGATGAGGCACGGATATACCACGAAAGATATGGTGGGAACGTCGATGGGGATCCCGACGAGGAAGATGGTGATGAAGAGGACGACGATGGCTTCAATCAAGAACAGGCCCAAGAAGAAGCGGATGGTGATAGAATTATGCAGTCACCTGACAAAGTCGCCACTTCCAGCAAACGAAAATCGAAGAATGGGCGATCGAGGGTTGGTGGAGCTCGCGTAGCTGCCGGCGCTGGTGGTGGTGGGTAGAGGATGACACTAATATTTATGGTTGCGAATGGACATGAGTACGAAGACAACGATAATTTCAATGAAGAACGGCCACCAAATGCAGATGGTGATTATCTAGGTGGGAGCACACTTGAGTGAACGAGCCGGACTGCAAATTGGCGGAGGGATGAAGAAGAATAGGGCGAGAGGAAAGGAGATTAAGGTGCGATCGGGTGTTCCGTTTCGGCGGGGAGGTCCCTCCTAGTGGTTGGAGAGGCCGAAGAGAGATAATATTCACCAGCGTCGGTTTCAAGAGGAGCGAGAAAGTTTGCAGTGCGAGGAATGAGGCCAGTACCCTTTCTCTTCCATGGATACTTTATGGATTGGGGCAAGGCGGGCATGGTATGTGGGGGGCAAGGTGTGGCTTACAAGTACAAGCGATCAGGCACACTCCAGTTCAATATATTCGATTGATATCACTTTTGCATGGTTCCACAAGTGCACTTGTTTTGAAAACAAGTCCTGCTCCAACACGTCCATAGCAGCAAACCTACGCCGCAGCAGTCTGGCTTCCCCTTCAGCCTCCCAGTCTTGGTCTAAACACACCACATTTTCCAAGCCTTCTTGACAGATCTTTTCTTTTGAGCATCCAAGCTACTAGAAATTTCCCCTAATGACATTCTCAAGGTCGATTTCTGGCCATTACCCCGTACATTGATATTGCCAGTGGCCTCTGCTCCGCCCCAACCAACCGAGTCCGTTGAGAAAGCCAGAGACGGGAACCGACAAACCTGGATACCTCAGCATGAGCATGAGCATGAGCATGCGCATTGCGATGGTGGAGACTGGGAGACTGAGAGACTGAGAGACTGAAGGCGGAAGGCTGGCTTCTGCGGTGTGTGTTTGCCGCGCGGGCAGACCCTGACGTTTCGAATGGTGATTGACATTAATACAACGGCTAAGAAGTCGGAATTAGGAAGGTTAGCTTTCCCAACATGAAGAAAACAAAACACATAAGAGGAGCTCTGTTCATCGCTGGTTGAGGTATAGCTTCAAGCAGACAATGAAGTATCCTGGCTCAGCCCACCATCACTTGAGCATTTTCCGCCCGAAGTTTTGTCATTTCTGCGCCGCTTAACCAGCTTGGGTGAATCATCAGGACAAATCCTTTGGTGATACCAGTAGCGAGCTTGTTTGTCTCCGAGGGAAGTATCGTAGCCGCAGTGCTCGAGAATCAATGCCTCTTCGTGCGAAAAGTGTCTCATTCAACTTCTTGAAGCCTTTGCCGATGGTGCTCTTGACTCGATCGGTGATGGACTGCTTTGGCTTCCGCCGGCGAGTATAAAAGTGGGCTGGTGGTGCCGGCCAGCTCACCAGCGCAGACGGGATTTGAGGCCACATTGGTGGTCGCGCCGAGTGAAATGGGGTTCGAGGGTAGTCCTTGGGAGGGACTGGAGGTGGTGTGTCTTCTGAAGATGGATTTCGCCCGCCGAAGTGCAGAGATTTTAGAGCCAGATTTCCTGGAGACATTGGCAGTGGTACATCTTCGGAAGCCAGGGGTGGCTCGGTCTCGCTGTTAGCTCGCACTATGACCCTGCCGCTGCTACATGAGCCTCTCCTTCTGGTGTCCCCATTAGCACCTGGATTATGCTGCCGTAATATTCCGTCCGAAGTCCAGGCGCAGATTTCCGCCAATGTCTCTCCGGAATGCATGGGGACAGGCGTTGCCGGTGGGTGCTGGATGGGTAGATCGAAACTTACCTCGCTGAAGATGCTCCTCCTTCTCAGCTCGCATCGGGAGCCTTTATAGTTGAATATGCCTCCCGTTATGGTCCACTCCATAAGACTGGAGTCATCATCGGCAAAGATATCGGCGGCTTCATGGAAGAGTGAGTAACTCATTCTTGGCCGTTGGTCGATCTCAGTGTTGCTTGAGATGGCCATTGGAAATTTGTCACCGCACAACAAAGCAAGGCCATCGGATATGGTACCGCTTCCTTCCTCAAGATCGTTGTCAGATTCGAGTTGGCTCACGATGGTGCGATATGGATTGAAAACAGCGTCGTCATTGCCAGACTGCGGAATTAATGGCCGAAGGTCAACAGCCTTGCCTTTCTCGTTGGAGTCGTACTTCTTGGTTGGGAGGACGCATGTGTCATTGTGTATCTCAAAGTTGTCTCTGACTGCACAATCCGGCGCTGTCGGCTCATACTTTAGCTTTGGTAGCATGTAGGTGCTGCTTGTCTCAGATGGTTGGAGAATGACGTCTGCTGCGCTTCCAGCTGCGTCCCAGTTGACGCTCAAATATCGATCAGGAGATGTAGCAGGTAATTCGACGTCAAACTCACCAAAACTCCTCACCTTTGTAAGCTCTGGAACTTCTAGGGCTTCTAGAGTCTCTGTCATTTGTTCGCTACATCGTACGGGGCGTACGAGGTCACTCAACCTCAGCGCCGCCGCTTGAGCGGCAACGGGATCTAGTGCAAGCAAAGCCATGGAAGCGCACTCGGCGCAGCGGTCATTTCTGGTTATCTTAGTCTTTACTGGAGCGTGGTTAGGCCCGGCGGATATGAGAGAGACAGACGCCTGCCCTTTGTCTCTGCATGATTCGAGCCTCGGGAAACAGTAGCCGCAAGCCAATCCTGTGAAGTTGATATTACCATCACAAAGTACCGGACTTTTCGGGACGGACATGCTAATGAGTAGCGTCAATGGTTTTCCTTCGGCGTATCCCGCTGTCCAGTATTTCTGATTTCACACCACAAGGTACTGAGATTGATCCGAGGTCCAAGGATATATGTACACTGCTTGTAGCGGACAAAGGGTCCAGCAGACAATGCAAGGGCCGTTGTTGAAAGATTTGGTGTTCATGTGCGTCGTCGCACTACTTTGTTGATGTCTTGCGTTTGACAAGGGAGATTCTCGTTGTTCTTGGAGCTGTTTTGCGCAACACAGTCTTTGTTCAGAAACCAGCCTTCACTTGGATCTTCGTTTTGCTGGATAAAGACCATGTTCCAGGGCCACCGAAATTGGTGAAGGAAATAACGCACCATGGACGAAGCTTGTTTGTAGTTAGCTAACACCTCCCCGGCTCATGTACTTCCACCACTGTATAAGCCAAGGACATCCAGCAAGCCCTTCTCTCTCAGCTCCAGCTCCTCGGCGACCTTCCTCCATACCCTCAACCTCGCATCTCGATCCTTGCAATGCGGCATAGGATCCTGTTCCCAGATACGGTTGAAATATCTTCCGCCCCCTTTACCACGGAGATCCTTCCCACCTTGAGTTTTTGGATCAGGCCCACACTCAGGGGCGGTAGCCACATACATCATGCCCATGCTTCCTTGCTTCGCGTTGATCCCAAAAAGTCTAGAGAAGAACAGTAGGACAGAAGTCAGCAGCCAAGCCAGCCAAAAATCTCTCTGAATGGTCCAGATTCCGGTCGTCACGTAGCCTGGATGAAATCCATTGACTGTGATGTGTTTGTACTGGTCGTGTTGGAGGAGCCGATGTTGTAGTTCGGTCAGCCAGATCTGGAAGTAGAGCTTGTTGTTCTTGTAGTAATCGACGCCTTCTCGGCCAGCATTACCTGGGTCACCATTGAAATTTGAGATGCTGTACCGGCCAAGGTAATGGAAGCAGGAGGTTGTACAGACGACCCGAGGTGCTGGCGCCTTTGCTAGGGACGGGAGTAGATGCAGAGTCAGAAGAGCATGTGAGAGGAGATTGATCTATTGAATTAGCACCGCACTTCCATGATTGGGGGGCCATACCTGATGAATAAACTCGAATCCATCCTTGGTTTTGAAGACGTCGCTGGCTCCTCCAGGGGAGCTTCCCACACCGGCATTGTTGCACAGAGCATCAAGTGGTCTGCCTGTCTGTAGCCACCGTCTAGCAAATGCTTCAACACTAGCTAGATCAGCACAATCGAGCTTCCACCATTCTACCGTGCTATCATGACCATTTGCTTTGGCTGCTGCCAGACATCGCTCGACAGCATCCATTGGGTGACCTTCTCGCGGGGTAGGATGGCGACAACCCAGTATGAGGTTAGCGCCCCAGGAAGCAAACGTGATTGCTGCTTCCTTGCCAATGCCATTGTTAGCACCTGAGATGATGACCCATTTGCCTGTCAGGTCGACGGGAGGCACGTCTTTTTCTGTCAACGTTTCAGTCCGGTTATTGGGCCTGCCGCCCATTGCTGCAGTCCATGCTTTCGACGGTGATGGGAATGACAGCGGTGCATCATAAGGTATTTTGTCGATTTCGCTCGGCATATCCCGAAAAGAAGACATTCTCCAGGCTGTGCCAAGCTTCAGCTCAGCGAGAGACCAGAGGCAAATGTTCCAGATGCTGGCAAAGAACAGGCCCAAGAAAGCACCAAGTGTCAATATCCTGGGGACGGTGCGCAATGGGCATGTGTCTATTTTCAGATGTGGAAAATTATCATCTTGATGATGACTAAGGGCTTGCACGTTGAAGCGACTCCCAAAAAGAGAGCGAGCAAGTGCTGAAAAAGAGGTTGGGCGCCATGCGAAAGCTGACCTGACATGCTGCAGTTCGTGGAGGTCCAATCGTGGCGAATTGCTCCAAAGCTCAATGCTTGGCGGACAAGGCAGACGTTTCTCTTTCACAAAACCTCCTCCGTATTCTCACACAACACTTGCCTGGATTACATTGTTGGCGGCGGTCGTTGAGCCTCCCTGAGCTCAGTCGTCTCCGAACTATTACTTTCATAGCAAAAGCTACACCAAAAGAACCAGCTTATTGCTTGAAGACCCTGGCTCGATCTGGGTCTTTGCGTTGGCAAATATGGCCCAAAACGATGCACCACAAATCTCCTGCCTCAACCATGCGCAGGAGAAGGCCCTCAAAGAATTGACGCGAGCGATTCAGAAGCCTCTGAGGAAGAAGGATCTCAAGTATGGTGTGATATACATAGCCAAATCGAGAAAAGATGAGCCGGATATGGTGAAGATTGGCTGGTCGGCAACCGATGCTAATGGTCGCCTCAAAGCTGTTGAGAGCAAATGTAAGGTTCTCACAGATCGCACATATGAGACAGCCCCGTTTCGAGGAGCACATCGCGCTGAGCTCATCCTACACAAATACTTGGCTGTTGAAAACCATCATTTACACTGCTGTCATTGTGGGATGGAGCACCGTGAGTGGTTCAAAATAAAATTTGACTCAGCAGTCGGCCATATATTAAGTGTGAAGGATTGGTTGACGATAAGAGAACCTTACGATTTCAAGGCGGCAGCTTTGAAAACGAAGTGGACCATATCTCTGGAGATGTTCATAACAAAAATTCGCGGCCCCAACCCAATGACGCTCTGGGCATTTTTTGCTCTAAGAGCTGACTCACTCAACGATAATACTTTGTCTCCGTCTTCGGTTTCGACTGCAGATGTGTACATGCCATCAAGCAAACCTCTGACAGATCGCTCGAAGGGCCAAATGAGGTCCGATGGGGAAGAGTCCAGTGCCGAGGTCAGCTGCACAAGTGGAGGATTGCAAACCACAGAAAAATTCGGCGGAAATGAGGATGAGGGTGAGGATGAGGATGAGGATGAGGATGAGGATGACGAGACTTATGTGGGGGATGATGAGGATGGAGACGAGATCGTGAATGAGCATGAAAAGCATATATACGGTGATAAAGACGAAGATGAAATTCAGGATGAACACAAGAAGCATGGGAATGAGGACGATGAGGGCGATAAGGATGAAGATGCCGAAGATGCCGGGGATGCCGAAGACGATGAAGATGCTGAAGAGGAAATTCAGAACGAGCACGACACAAATGCGGTCGATGATGAGCTTGCGTCACAGAGTTCAAGTGCTAGCGAGAGCACTTATCTCTCGGATACCTCTAGTGGCACGGACCCCGAAGAGCTGGACGAGTACGAGTCGGACGACGGTGAGGAAATTGACGCCGAGTTAGAAGACTTGCGGGATGAATGGAAGCAGGTAGGTGATGCCACGCTTGATGGTCTGCGCCAAATTCTGGATCCACCCACCAACTTCAGTGAGGGCGAGATGGCGTTCAATGTCAATGCCTCTGGAGGCTTCGACGGCAGTGCATTGCAGGCAGCGTGTCGAATGGGTCACCTCGAAATCGTGAATGCGTTAATACAGGAAGATGTAAGGGTGAACCAATCTGGCGGCATCTATGGCAATGCACTACAGGCCGCAGCTGCTGGTGGTCATCGGCGTATTGTTCAGACACTTTTGCAACATGGCGCGAATGTCAATGCTTTGGGTGGCCTATTTCATACAGCAACCCAAGCCGCAGCGTACTACAAACACGATGAGGTGGTACGAATCTTGATCGATGCCGGAGAGGATGGCACTGCGCTGTCCGTGTCATCGCACGCTGGTGATGAGAGCTCAGTACGAATTTTGTTGAAGGCTGGTGCGGATGCCAACCTTCGACCAACAGGCCACGAACCCCCTCTATACGCAGCTTCTGCAGGCGGTTTCGAAAGAATCGTGGAAATGTTGCTTCAGCACCATGCTGACCCCAACTCCAAAGGCGACGGCGATACAAGCGCGCTCTATGCAGCGTGTTCCAAAGGTTATGAGAAGGTAGTGCAGATATTGCTTGAAAATGGGGCAGATCCCAACGTGGCAAATGGCATTTTCGGCACTGACAGACCTCTTACGATTGCAGCCAAAAACAATCATGCAAACACTGTGCAAATACTACTGCAAAATGGAGCGAAAGATTGGCATTCGACGCTCTTCCATAGTAGTGCGCTGTATAAAGCAACAAATGGAGGATTTGTGAGAATTGTTGAAATGCTTCTCAAAGCAAATACTAAAAGTGCCAATGCAAGCAAGATGACCGAAAATGCTCTATACCTTGCATCACAGCGGGGGCATGCACAAGTGGTACAGACAATTCTCGATAATGGCGGTAGTGCCAATAGCCGACACGGTCCATTCAGTAATGCTCTGTGTGCTGCCGCGGCCAACGGCCATGACGATGTTGTTGAGCTCCTGATCAAAAACGGTGCGGATGTCAACGAAGATGGCGGCCATTCCGGAAGTGCACTTTATGCAGCATCTGTTGGCGGGCATACTAGGGTCGTGAGAACGCTGGTGAAGTACAAGGCTGCCATCAATGCTTCTAGTGGTAGCCGGATTTTTGGGAGTGCTCTATACGCAGCAGCGGTTCATGGCCACAACGAAACAGTTCGTGTGCTGATTGAGGCTGGGGCGAATGGATCTGCGCTCCATACAGCGACATGTGCCGGTAATGAGAAAGCAGCGCTGTGCATGTTGGAAGCCGGCATATGTGCCGATGTTCGAGGAGAAAGCGGCGAAAGTGCTCTTTTCGCAGCAGCGAAAAATGGCTATGGCAACATTGTGCAGTTACTGGTACAGCATAAAGCAGCTCTTAACGCACAACGCGGAAAATACAACAATGCGTTGTATGCTGCGGCAGTGAGGGGATATCGCCCGGTCGTACGTACGCTGATCGAGAGCGGTGCTGATAGCAGTGCGTTATGTCTAGCGTCTCGAGACGGGGACAACAAGACGGTGCAGCTCCTTTTGGACGTAGGCGCCAGAGTCAACGATCATCATGGAGAGTGCAGCAGCGCACTATATATGGCTTCGCTACGAGGACATGAAGAGGTTGTCGCAACCTTATTGAAGGCAGGGGCTGATGTCCATACTACCGGTGGCTGGTTTGGTAACCCGTTGCAGGCTGGCTCGGTGAGCGGTAATTGTAAAGTGGTTAAGCTACTTCTCGAGAGAAACGCGGACATGAAGCGTCATGGGGGACATCATGGCACTGCTCTGCAAGCTGCTTGTGCCGAAAACCATGACCAAGTGGTACAGCTCTTGCTCCAGTGGGTGGGGGATGTCCCTTTATCTGGCGACCAAATGAGCGAGCCGCTTTGTGCAGCCTCATATAAAGGTAATCGAAATGTTGTCGAAATGCTTCTCAAGGCTGGTGCACCGGCAGATTCTCGGGGTGGCAGGTTCGGAAATGCGCTACATGCTGCTTGCGTTGCAGGTCATACGGAAGTGGTACAGATACTGCTCGAGTATGGAGCAGATATCGATGTCGCCGGCGAGTTCTACTGTGATGCTCTCGAAGCTGCTTCGGCTAGTGGCCATCATGAGGTCCTTAATGTGCTCAAGGGCATTCACCATCGGCCATGACGGCTAGTCGTCGCATAGCGACTGGTCCCGAGAGGACTGGAACGCAGATTCAAGTACTCTCAATGTCAGGTGTCAAAATGTGAGCACGATTCATTGCTCCCAGTCCGCACGTATTGGATTCGGTAGATTTGCCGCTTGCCGGCACTCATTGCAACAACACAAAAAGCTGTGGTTTGCGTCTCCCCTTGTATCGACAATATTTCCCATTGAAAGTATCTCAACCAGAAGCGTCAACTGGAATCAAGATCGATCAAGCTGCGGCGCTTCAGGAAGGTAGTGATTGAGGCCGATGTAGAGCTCGCTCGTGTCATCCTCGACCTCGTCGGCGCTGTCCATCACCCGTAGATATCGAGCCAGCTTGACCCTAGGAATGGCATCTCCCACCGGAATCGTCGTATTGTCATTTCTCACGCTCGGATAGGGTCGCTTGCGGATCTGCTTGTAGATCTGGACGTAGTCTCTAGTCTCGCTCGATAGTCTCCTTCCGGCCCGCTTCGACCCAAAACACCACCTTATAGCGCCGCCGATGCCCTTGTACGTGGTTTAGCACCAGCTGCGACTTGCCTGCACCGCCTAGACCCCACGCCACCACCGTGCGCATCACATGGGCGTGGGTATCGGGAAGCACAGCCAGTTGCTCATGCAGCCGATGCTCTAGCTATGATAGATGGCAGTTGCAGCAGGAATGGGCTGGGGGGTCAAAGTTCGGCCAGGAGCACATGTAGGAACAAGGACCCCGTGCATCTGGCGTAACTGAAATAAGCCTTTGAAGACGCTCAAAACTAGATCATGGCTAGGCAGTACAGATGAATGCGAGAGAACCATGTTGGGGAAGTGCTCGATGAGCCTGAGCGCGGCCTGGATTCCAAGTTTGTCCAGCACGCAACAAGGTCTTGGCAAGAGGACGGTCCGTTCGCATGCAGGTGAGACATCGCGAGTTTGGCGTAGGGCAGACCTGGAAAGGTAGTTGACGTGATTCGACAGGTCGGGCCAAGGTCGTAGAGCCTGGCGAGATTGGTCATAAGTTGGTGCAGCTCGTCGCCGCGGATCTACCTCACGACGAAGCAAGTTTGAGGGTTACTGGTGTGACGGCGGTCGAGAGAAATGCAGGGCTGAAGCCATTCGTGACTGTCGACCGAAGACATTTGTCGTCGAAGACCGGAAGGTGAAGCTGTGATACTGTATCGCCAAAGCCCAACGTGAATGTGGTTTCTCTCTGAGGTAACGAGAGAAGTCTGGGTTCATGGACTAGTCCTCAGGCGTACAAGTGCCGTCGCCGTTCTTGACTGTTGGTCCATGAATCATGCTGATTGGCCATCCTGGGTGAGCTGGTTTGAGTCCTTGCCCCTAGGACCGGCACCCTAGTTGGCGCAACACTAGGGATGGCTGCTTGGAGTGGATCGTTAGGAGTGAGCGTCGGGGGATGCTCACCTACATGATGGTGAGCCGGGGTGAACTCGATGGAACTCGATGCAGATTTTCTACCT
This sequence comes from Arthrocladium fulminans, assembly GCA_003614865.1. Lineage (NCBI taxonomy): Eukaryota > Fungi > Ascomycota > Eurotiomycetes > Chaetothyriales > Trichomeriaceae > Arthrocladium > Arthrocladium fulminans. The sequence goes on from QXWJ01000015.1 coordinate 127,766, forward strand.
CTTGGCAGCTTTGGCTATGAAGTATTTCATTCCGGCGTGGAATATTCCTCTCGTGCCGAGGAAGAGCGTTTTCTACACTGCTTCTCGCTTGTATCGTGATGTTTAGTACTCTTGCTTGGGAAGGGAAGTAGAAATGATATTAGTGGCACCAGACTAGGACGGAGAACATGTCCGGCATTGTTACCACTAGAACACACCGCGAATTGAAGGCGCCATTCTGTAGAGGGAAGCCGTTGCATATGCTTCTCGCGGTTGCTACCTCCACCAGGAATGCGGTGGAAAAGCTCGTTGCTCGAATGAATGACATAACGGGGTTGTCACCCACAAGATCGTGAGCCTTCGAGCTCTCTCCAAGTGTATGTATCAGGTCCGTGCCCACCATAATTTGCCTGAAATCAATACCGGACAGTCTTTGCTCCTCCTTCGATCTGCGCGAGGCTAATAGCTGAACCTAAAGCTTGGATGATCATCGCCCAAGTTATTCAGCACCTCCGGCGGCAGAGTCAATCTATCGTCTCTCTTTCCAGCATCTCGAAGTCTATTCTCCCTTCTCAAATAAAACAAAAACACAACTGCACATCCAACGCACATCCACAAGAACGCCAGTCCGAGCCCAAAACCCAGCGGATACCTCGGTGCCTGGCCAGGTAGGTAGATATTACTCGCGACAATACCTCCGATATTCCCAAATCCGATCTGTACGGCGGATGAGACACCCCGCTTGTAGTGACCCGAGACGTTGTTGGAGAGCCAGACTATGACGACAGGCTGGGCGATGTAGCCACCGCCCGTAATGAGAAACAGGGCAAAGTATCTTTCACCAACAGGGACAGATTCCATGCTCAGCAGTATTGAGTATCCGATTGTAGCGACGCAGCACCCGGCAACAACAAATGCGAATCGATGCTTCAGTTTGTCGGTGAGCACGGCAGTGCTTAGTGCCAACACAGTCGCAACGATAAAAATCGGGATACTCATAACCTGAGCCTTAATGCTTGTCCACCCCAATTGCTTGAGGATCGTAGGTGTGAAGAAACTTGTCGCATACCCTGTCTGCACAATGCCCATGTACATGAACGTGCCCAAGTAGACTTTCAGGTCACCAAAGCAGCGGGCGGCAGTGTGTTTGTCCCAGTGGTTCATTGTTGCACGTTCAACATCGAGGGCAAGTCGTCGTGAGAGCATGGAACGCTCGTCCTCGTTGAGGAATTTGGCGGTGTGGGGCCAGTCCGGGATGATAAAGTATGAGCATATCGCGATCAGGACTGTTGCTAGGCCTTCGAGGATGAAGATCCATCTGGATGTATGTTAGTGAGTGGAGGGTTATGGTCTGCAAGTTGGGAATGCTCACCTCCAGCCGCCGTAGCCAGAGATGCCGTCCATGTGGGCAATTGCATAGGCAAGTAAGCCCGAGAAGGCGCCAGCAATGATGGAGGCGCAGAAGAAGAGATTGACGCGCCATTGGAGTTCATGGCGTTTGTAGTCTGCAGTGGTGTTTAGCTGGGATTTTAAAGGCAGAGGGGGCCTGATCATAGGAGGCCCAAAAGAGACACGGAAAGGTGGAGCCAACACACTTACACATTGAAATCAGGTAGATGCACCCAGGGAAGAATCCAGCCTCGAAGAACCCAATGAGCAATCTGCAGACCACAAGGCCAGCAAAGCTCTGTGTGCAACCCATCCCAATAGTGATGCATCCCCAGATGCCGATGATGGAGCTCAGGAAGACCGATGGACGCAATTTCTTGAGCAAGATGTTGCTTGGCACCTCAAACAGAATGTACGTGATGAAGAAGGTGAACAGGGCACTGTTCCTGTCAGTGGTCGTGCAACGAAAGAGTTTTATTTCGAGCTCACATGTTGTAATCGGAGCCTTTCATGCCAAGGTCAGCTTCGAGACCTTGAATTCTTGCATTTCCGATGTTGATTCTGTCGATGAAGGCGCACAGGAACAAGAGCCATAATATGGGAATCAGATGCAAGTCAATCTTGAGAAGGAGTTTCTTCTCAGCGACCGGATCGACTGCCGCGGCCTCAACGCCAGCATTGTCGACAAAACCTTTGTAGAAGACATCTTCGTCGGTGGCATTGGCACCCAAATTGGGTTTCTCGATGGTGACAGCATGCGCTTCTGTGCTTAGGTGCGATTTGTTGTCCATTGCATCGGACTTCTCAACACATCCGTTTGTCTGTATTGATTTCTGTGTCAAGGGAGTAGCGGACATTGATGTGAAGTCGACGAGGTGAAATATGAGTAATTGTGAGGTTATGTGAGAATCCCCATATCGGTTAATGGTATACCAAGCTGCAGCAGTAAGTTCAATAGTGCATTCATCATGCGGCCAAGGGCTCGACGACTCGAATTCCGCTTTGTATCTTGCTTTCCGCACAGGCCAACAGGAGCTAGGCTTGCCGCGCCAAGGGAGGAAAGGAGGGCTGGGGTAAGGGAAGTTGGTGGCATTCGCTTAGTTTCCGCTTTCTGTGAGTGGTTGTAATGGCAATGGCGTTGGTGCTGGAGTTGGCGCTAGTCAAAGGATCTTCCTGAGCTTTTGTTGACACGAGCAAGGTGGAGAACACGTCTCACAGCAAAGATCCTGGGGTAGCATCCAGTACGGAAAGGATTCTCATTGTGCAGCAGGTGCACGTTTGGCCTCGGACCAAGGTCCTTTCGGCAAGTGAGAATGGCAATCAAAATCTGACCAAATATGGGTGTAGTCGCGATGGCAGTTGGAGCGCTACATCTGCAAAGTCAGCCGTATTCTCAACGCACAGACTCAAGTGAGCGGAATTGAAATTTCGAACATCCTCTCCAGCTTAAATTGGCAGACTACAACCCAGGCCAGCCTCAGCATGAGATCCAAAGAAGGTCGTCGTAGCGCAGGTTTGAATATGCGAGTACCAAAATGGTAGAAGATATTACTGGGTAGAGGGAGGACACCAGGCACAGGGACCAGAGGGCATTCCAGCCCCAGAAATTCCTTGACCGTCATTCTGTGGCGGTGCTTGTGGGGCGTCAACTTGGCGACTTTATTTCCGCAGAGCGTTGGAACTAGTCGAAGACAGCCGTCAGGGAGGCGGATTGTCATTTTCAGAGGGACCTCTATGTGCATGAGCGGAAGAGAGTGCTTCACATCTCGAATAGACATTGTGCTTTTGTACAACCATCCAACTGTGGGTACAGTTCTCCAGTGCTTCCAGAGCAGCGCATTGCATGACGAATCTGGCAGAGTCTGACTGAGCCTTCAGTCACTCCATGTTTTCAACGACTGCGGGTGATCGAGGCAGACTCCTGGCCTTCTCGCATATGCATTCAGTGTTCCTGCCACTTACTGACCTTTGGCCTTCTGCACCTCAGCTAAACCCTCCTGAAGCGCCTTCAATGCCTTCTCGACCTCACCTCTATTCTGATCATCCGTGACCGTAACACCCATATGGCCAAATCGGATGTATCTCGAAGCGATCTCCTTGTGCAATCCACCGGCAAATATCACCCCTCGTTCCATCAATTTAGGCAGGATCTCCGGCGGCGTCATGCCATCAGGGAGGTACATGGCCGTCATGGTGTGTGCTTGATCGTCCGGGTTGGAGGCAAGCTGTTGGAGACCCAGTTCGGCGACAACCTTCTTGACTCGGTCGCTGACTTGCTTGTGCTTTTCGAATCGCTCTGCCAGAGAACCTTGGAGGAGTTGCTTCAGGGAAGTATTCAGAGCATGGACTAGCTGGGTGGGCGGCGTGGCAAAGTATGAAGGCTTCTTTGCTTCGTAGTTCTGCATGATGGGTTGCCAGTTCTTGATGCTGGCGTAGTATGAACCGGGGGGAGATTTCCGGTTTTTGGCGACGTTCATGGCTCTCTCTGAGACCATCACGATGGAGAGGCCTGGTGGACATCCGATGGCTTTCTGTGAGGCGGTCACGACGGCATCGACTTTCATGTCGTCAAAGTGTAGGTCTTCCGCGCCAATCGAGCACACGCCATCGACGACCAGCAAGGTGTCTGGAGAGACCCTCTGGATCAGTTCTGAAAGGGGAGCAATCTTGGTCAACACGCCCGTGGAAGTGTCAACGTGTGTGACTGTGACAGCCTTGTACTTCTTCTCGGTCAACGCCTTCTCGACCTCGGAGAGCTGCGGGCTTGACCCGATAGGGGCTTTGAGTTGTGTTGCATTTGCGCCATAGGTCTTGAGGCAGTCGGCGAACGAGTCCCCGAAATAACCAGTGTGTAGCACCAATACATCTTCACCGGGCTCCACCAAGTTGGCTGCAACGAGATCCCACCCCAGTGTGCCGGACCCAGCTATCACGAATGGCTGCGATGCCGGGTTCTTGGTTTGGAAGAGCTCTCTGACCAGAGTCAACGTCTCTCCAAAGACATTGACGAAAGGCTGGCCAACATGCGACTGCGAATAGTAGGCCATGGACTTGGTGACCTCATCCGTGACCTCGATCGGCCCAGGGATCAGGAGGGTGGGGTGTGCATCTTGGGTGGATGGAGGTGCCGACATGTTGCGCGAGGACGTTGACAAATTTCGTGTGAAGGGGGTGTATGGTAGATCGTCTGAAGGGTGTGCAGCTCGATCAATGGTGTATGGTGTATTGATGCCAGAAAATAGTCTCGAATCGAGGTGTCTTGATATCAAACTCAGTCGAGACCGACCTGAAGCGCTTGAGGGAGCCAGCTTGACAATTGTTCGGGCGCTCGCGGGGTAAATAAACACAGACGCTGGGGGAAACTGTACTTGTGAGGGGACGCAAGGCTGTCGAAAGGAAATGCGGCCGGGACGCGTCGAAGAGCGAAGTGACCGTCCAGCGAGTGAAAATGCAGCATTTGAGGATATTCCTGTCGCCATAATGGACTCGATATGAATTTTTCCGTTGCTCGCCGAAATCTCCTGCTCCACGCTCAGCCTGTTTGTTGATATCGGCCCAGTTCTCACGTGTAGGCCAGACCCATAACCAAGAGAAATCCGTTTCTGCTCAGTACTCCTCCGGGGTTGCTCTATCGCCGCGGAGCCCAAATGCTCACAATTGTTCAAAGACAAGATCAAGAAAATCGAGGTGGAAACCAAAGTAATAGGTGAGTTCCGTGAGCTTACTATAGCTACCCTCGACATCACGTTTCTGGCCAGCAATCCGTGCCGAGACAAGCTTGTGGCAAGGCTGTCCATTGCATGACTGCGTCGGGACGGAAGAGCGACCGGTCTTCTACGCCTGTGGCTGCCAATTCTCGAAGATCTGCCAAAGTTTGCAGCGTTTCCCAGCCAATGCTGAGCAACTGCTTCGCACTAGTTCTCGGACTGAAAGTTATTCATTACTTGTACCATGTCGCAGTACGTAACATCTCGACATGGTTCTGGACGACGGCGTTCTCCCTGCTCATTCACGACACTACCTTTCAAACAGAATCACCAACTGGCTGTGCTTTTGGATCCATGGCTTAATTACATCCATGCACGTCTTTCTCGGATACAATTCCCATCCATGTTCAGACAAAGTTGAAATCTAATGGCTGGCCAAGTGAGCGTTCTGGGCCCCGGCTGCAGCATCAAGGTTTGCATAGACGTTTTTGTATCGTCTCTAGACGCTCTTACTGTGCGAGAGGTGACCTCCTAAGGTCGATCTGCGAGACCTCAACGCCTATCTTGCACATTCATACTTCACCAGGTAGACAACATGAGCACTCCCACATCCCACCATAGAGCCATCTGCATCTCCGACTCTGTCCAACGGTGCCACTGAGATTGGTACATCTCTTCAGGAGGCGGGCACCGTTCCCACCTGACTCCCCGCGGCCTCCTGCGCTGCGAGCTCTTTCGCCGGATCCAGCACCTTTGCCCTTTTGCTAACAAGCGGCGAGTCAGAGTGTAGATTATGGAAATTGTGTGCGTCAAGACACGCCTGTCGACTCAACAACACCGCATCATGTGTTCTCTGGAGGACCTCTGCTTCATATTCCTTGATCGCGCTTTCAAGATCGATCGTCCCATCGCGAGCTTTGATGAGTTGTCTAGCAAGACTCGCAGCGTCAGTGACACCATGATTGAACGCCTCACCTCTATACATCGTCATTGCGTGTGCTGCGTCACCAGCCAAGGTGACCCGTCCGTGGTGGTTGGGCCACGGTTGCGTAGGCCAATCTTGCAGCCTGATTTCTTTGACTTCCGTGCCCTCGGGGATGCAGTTGACTGCGTTTCTCAAAATGGGGTAGAATGGCTCGGCCATGCTACGCATCTTCTGGAGGCGTTCTCCATCCTTGGGTGGAATATCATCTTCAGACGACTTGTACGGCCAAGACATGATTATTTGACCCTCGTAGTATGGGTCGTCCGTTGCTTCGGACTTGTTCAGTGGTGGTGTGCTGACGGTTGAGTACCACAGGAAGACGCCTGTGTCGGGGTGGCAGCCTTGGAAGAGGAGAGGGTCGATGTTGCGCAGGGGAAGGACTTGCTCCTCCGTCATTCGGATTTTGGCACCCATGGCTTTGACGGGAATTTGGTACAATTCTGATCTCGTGGGGTCCTCCTGGAAGAGGATGTGGCGCATCCTCGAGTTGGAGCCATCGCATGCGACGACGAGATTGCTTTTGGTTTGGAATCCATCTTCAAAGCGGACGGTGGTGGCATGAGGCGTTAGATCCAAGCCGGCCAGTCTCTTGCCGTACTTGATGTCGATGCCCTCGGCCAGCAAAGTCCTCAGCATTCGTCGATTGACCCGCATTCGCTTACTGGGCGGGATTTGATATTTTGGTTGCGCTGTGGCCAGGTTCAGGAATACGAAGCGGCCGGTGTCTTTGATACCTTGCTCTGGGTCCACCTGGATGTCCGCTACTTCCTTAAAGAGCTCTGGAGGAAGGCAATCTTCGAGAGCTTTGAGGGCCCAGTGGATTGTGATTGCCCAGCCCCCGCCTTTCTCAGTCTCTAGAGCATCGTCTCTTTCGTAGACGGTGTATGGGATACCTGCCTTTTTAAGTGCTTGAGCCAGAGTCAACCCGACTATACCACCACCAATTATGGCGATAGGATGATCAAAAGGTAAGCCGGGTTGCATTTTGACTGCTCTTCACCGATTACAATAAGGTCTTCGGGTGGGGTGCCTCCTAGCAAAAAGTAGATCAATATCTCCGTACAACGAAACACCGATTTCTATGCCCAAGGTGTATGAGGAAGCATTGACTTTGGCTTGTCCACCGAGACAAGCTCTTCACAGAGCCGTATCCGCCTTTGGCATGAGTACTCGTGAACTTTTAGGAGGGAGGAGGCCGCAAGGAGTAGACCGCATGTCGGAAGCTGCATGTCGGAAGATGCAAAACATCGGAAGAGGTCACATCTCCAACGAGAAAGTTAAGCGAGACAGGGACTTGGCCATGGTCATGCGGATAGTGATGCTCTTGAGATCTTTCGGGGGAGTTTGTTCTTTGATACATTACGCAGCCTCTCAACTGTAGATGGGATAATTTTCATACTTGTGGAATGCTCTTACTAGCAAACAACCCTACAGCGCCGCTATCAGCAACGCACACCTGAATACGACGGGATGGCTCAAGCATACTCGTGCTCCCGCTCATCCCCACGTTTCTCGTTCTGGTGCTGGCTCATAGCAGCAACACTACTTCTCCGTCGTTGGGCCATATCCGTCTCCTCATAGTTGATGAGCACTTCACCATTCTTGCCGAATCGTCTGGGCTCTTCTCTTGCAATTCGAACGACAGTAAAGATCGACTTGCATTTGACAAAAATGCTGTCCATTTCTTCGAGTGAGCGATATGCTGTTTCAGGATAGAAAAAGTAGACGCAGGGGAAGATGAAGGCATTGATGACGGCGAAGATGATGTAAGTCTGGTAGCCGATGCTCTCGAAGGCCACGGGAGTCTGGTCAAAGGTTAGCCATAGCGGTCTCACACGCTTTGGCATGGGACGGGACTTACGATCATGACCACCATGAAATTCCAGATCCAGTTGGCCGTGGTCGAAACTGCGTTCGCTGGTGCTCGAATCTTGAGCGGCACAATCTCTGCCGGGTACAACCAAGTCATACCAAGCCATCCAACTGTGGAAATTGTTAGCATATTCTCGTCTCGCTCACATCTGACCACTCACCAGCAAAGCAGGTGTTGAACAAAAACAAAAAGACTGTCTCGGCGATACCAGATCGAGAAGATCCAATCGAGTCAGTCGCAGCCAGAACAATCATGCAAATCGACATCCCAGCGGCGCCAAACAGCATCAACTTTCGCCGACCAATCTTCTCAATGGTGAACACCGCAATCCAAGACGCCAGGAAATACTCAGTACCATTACAAGCTGCGATAAGCTTTGCCAAGAAAGGGCTGAGGTGAACTTCGTCTTGAAGCACGTTGGGTATGTAGTAGGTGATGAGGTTGATACCAGAAATCTGTTGGAACATCTGGTTTACGTATGCCAACACAACGCGGTGGAAGTGTCGGTTCTCATCCATGGTGAACAAGTCTCGGAATGACCCCTTCGAGGCCTCAAGCACGGTGTCCTTGATTGCATGGAATTCTTCCTTGACGAATTGGCCGTCGGAGTCTTCTCCACTGAGTGCGCCAAGCACGTGCATAGCTTCGTCTTCCTTGCCCCGGAAAATGAGCCATCGAGGGCTCTCCGGCAAGCTGAGCACAAATGCGAGGATGAAGAGGCAAAAGACGATTTGGAAGGCCAAGGGGAATCGCCAGGAGATCTCATTCGGGTCCAGGAAGTAGAAGCCAAAATCGACCTGCAACGCCGTTAGTCTTTGGGTGAGGGTGGTGCGGTGTCGCCTTCATACCCAATAAGCAATCATGATGCCGCCGGTGATCAGTGCTCCTTCAATCATCACAAGCTGCCCTCGGCGATGCGATCGTGAGCACTCAGATTGCCAGGTTGGTACAGTCGAAGTGTTGAGCCCGTTGCCAAACCCAGTCACGATCCGACCGATGATGAATTGAGCCAATTGGAAAGAAGATGCTTGCAAGATAGCGCCCACAATCATGATACAGGTTCCAAGAAAAATCGTCCTGCGACGACCGAGTGGATTCCCGAGAAAGATGCATGCGACAGCCCCTGCTTGTTGTCAGCATCCCATCTGGCAAAATGACGACCAACTAACCGCAGAAGCATCCAAGGTTGTAACTGGCGACGGCAATCCCTTGGTATGTAGATCGATCGCTTCTCTCAGCAGCCGACAGCCCTGCCGCATTTGGATTGATGAGAGGAAAGTGCCGCTGGAAAGATTCGAGGGTCAACAAGTTTCCGGTCACCCCTTGATCGTATCCGAAGAGCAGAAAGTCCATGCCGGCAATGACGCCAACAGCAATCTGCAGCTTGGTGCCACGAAGGCCGAAATAGTTACCGCCGTTGCCAAACATCTTGTCGTTGTCTTCCTCGTCGCGTGGTTGACGGAAAGCGAAATCATGAAAAAGACCAACGCCTTGTTCTTAAGTTAAGAACTTTCTTCGAGTTGCCATCTGGGTCTTGGAAGAGGTAAACCGAGCCATTTTGTATGGAATGACGAAAGTGGGAAAGTAGTCTCCAGCCATGGATTTTCAATTTTACGAGCCATTGCGTGGTGATTTGTTGAAGGTGCCATGTTCATCTGCGCCTGTGTTTGGAAAAGCTGGAGAACGGTGGCCATGTGGAGTAATGAAGCCAGCCCAGGAACTCGAGCAAGCCTCCAGAAAAGCATGCAGAAGCATTGCGGCGTTGCAAGCCGAGGAGCAGGCGTGGCTCGGTATACCCTTTTAGGCCTGCCGTAGTGACGATCAATGGAAAATGGGGTATGAGTGTCGTAGCCTGATTTTCGATGAAAATGCCATCCTTGGATAAGTTTCATGCTTGTCCTGCGACGGCGATCACCATTCGAACGGATGAATCGGCTAAATAATTTCAATCCCAGTGATCATTCCATGTGGGCCTCACGTGTAGTGATGAAGATCTTTGTAAAATCATGGACGGAAAGCAGCGTCCCCCGAGTCAACTCTATCTTGGTGCAGTGCATTCTGTTCGAGAAGCTTGGAAGAAAGAAATCGGGCTGGAAAGAGTCTAGTAGAGTCGGATCCAATCAGGTAGACCTAGCCTTTCTAGGACGAATGGGGATTAGTTTCATAGAGCATGAGACACTGACGAGACCCTTTTTGCTCTTATTATTTTGTATTTGGGACATCTCACGGATGACGGCCACATGGCTTTCTGATGGAGGAATTTGGGGGAATGTTGGCGGAAAGGTGTCGTGGGGATCTCCGTACACTCTGCAATGCACCTGACTTCCCAGTCACTACCTTGTCCACTGGAGACCTCTCCTAAACAACAAGCAACATGGCCAACCAGTCACAGCCATGGGGGACAATTAGACAGCATTCGGGCCCTATCATTACTATCCAGCAATATGATCCCAACAGAGCATCGGCACAATTCCAGGGCAGTGAATACGATGGTGGTCGGGTAAGCCGGTTCTAATTGTCAAACTGGCGCATCCGTTCTCCCAAGACAGGGCTCCTGCTTGCTCCTCCGTGCGCCACAATCACATCTTGCACGTCGTCCAACATATCGAACATACTGGATGATTCCCATTTTCTTTTCTCTGTGAAAGTTGAAATGCCATTGCAATCCCCAGTCATAAGTGTCAACTTGCCGGGAATACAGTGCGGACGACGTGGACACATGTGCGCCTTGCGACATCACGCTAGGTCTAGGAGAGAGCTGAAGCTTCCCGGTTTTCACAAGCACCAACGAGGCCAGTAAAGTGCTTCCCTTTCATTTTGGTGTTTGGGGTTTCGCTATTCACGTTATTGCGTGCCCATAAGCTCCATCAATATGAGTACAATAACTATCACCACAGCAAACACATACGACCTACATGAACACAATGGGTACACCACGTTCCGATCCGAGAGGCCTCCAGGGAAGACTCCAGCCCGATCAAGCGATGGAGATACGCCCATGGGAGTGCAGAGGCAGCAACAGACTGCACCGCGTCCTGCCTCCGTTTCCAGTACTCGAAGCGCTGTAGTCGATGCCCCAACCCGTAACACAGCGTCTACGCAAGTGAAGGCGGCACGAGCGAATCTCATAATTTTCCAAGTCTCACTCATCAACTTCCTCACCTCGCTCTCCTCCGGATTGATCGTCGTAGGCTTGCCCCGTATCGCATCCGATCTTCGCTTGGCTGAGCGACTCTATCTCTGGCCATCCAGCGTATTTGGTCTGACGGCCGGTGCCGCTCTCCTCCCGGCCGGCGCGATTGCTGATGTGCTTGGGGCTCGATCAGTTGACCAGGTCGGCGTCACTTTGCTGGGTGTTTTCACGTTGGGTTGTGGCTTGGCTACCACGGGCATTCAGCTGGTGATTTTTCGTGCGTTTCAGGGCATTGGCACTGCAATGCACTTGCCTTGCAGCGTAGCCCTAGTGACTCGATTCGTGCCCAGTGGGAAGAGAAGGAATATTGGATTCGCGTGCCTGGGTCTGAGCCAGCCTCTGGGCTTCTCAGTTGGTTTGGTGCTTGCCGGCATTCTGGTCGACACGATCGGATGGAGAGTCGGGTTCCACATCGCAGGTGCAATCATGATTTTGCAGGCAATCGCAAGCTTCAAAATCCTCCCACCAGACATCAGACCACGCAACATATGGTTGATGTTGAAGAGTGAGATTGACTGGACTGGTGCGATGATTGCATGCGCAGACTTGGCAATGTTCTCGTACGTCCTGGCTCTGCTGAGCACTGACAACAAAAACATGCAAGAGCCATCGGCAATCGCCATGCTGACAGTCAGTGGCGTGCTGATGCTTGCATTTCCACTCTGGATGAGGCGACAAGACAAGAGAGGCCGACCAGCCCTCATTCCGAATTATCTCTGGAAGAATGTGCCGTTCTCTTGCATTTGTGCGCTGACGGTGCTGACTTGGGGAGTGATGAATTCAATGGAGCTATTTTCGAGCCTTTAGTACGTGTACAACGCCCTCGTCCAATCATAAATACTGACATTTCCAGCTTCCAGGAAGTTCAAGAATTTTCTGCTCTTCAAGCATCGCTGCGCATTCTGCCCGCCATGGTTGTTGGCACAATTCTGAACCTGACAACGGGCTATTTCGTGGATCGGGTTCCGGCCTTCTGGCTTGTGCTGGCATCCACCACCCTAACAGCAGGCTCTCCCCTGCTGATGGCATTGATTGACCCTCATTGGTCATACTGGAAGGGGGCATTCTTTGCTCAAGTCCTGGCACCACTGAGTGGCGACGTCTTATTCACTGTTGGCCTGATTGTTGTGTCGGAGGTGTTTCCGGAGAAGACACAAGCACTCGCTGGAGCCGTCTTCAACACCGTCGCATACTTCGGCATGTCTCTTGGCATAAATCTCATGCAGGTTGTGTCGCTATTGGTTACCAAGGGCACGCAGTACCGAGACAAGTCCTCGCCGTCAGCACTTCTTCAGGGTTATCAAGCCAGCTTCTGGGCGATGTTTGCCGCAACAATGGCATGCTCCATGCTGTGCGTGTTGGGACTTCGGAACATTGGCAAAATCGGGGTGAAGCGAGAGTGAGCTCATATGTGGGGTTTAGGCACGACTTCATCGGCCATGCCTTGTTGTATTATCTCCAGGACGGAAAGCAGCAATTCATCCTCCCTGGCTTGGAGACGCTTGTGCTGGCCAGGAAATAGACTGGGGCCTGAATGGCTCTCCGGCGCAGAGCCGACTTTTGCAGATTGAAAGACTTTGATGATTGCATTGATAACTTTGGTCACAAATTCAGCACCTTCGAATCGCTGGGAGAGGCTGTGCAGGCATCGCATGAGGTACTCAAGCTGCTTTAGTCTCGTCTCATCTTCAAACCCTCGCTGAGTGTTGACCTGAACAAGATGGACCGCGATCGGCAGGACAATCAACGCTCCCATCATCAGAGGAAGCTCTTCCAATTTCGCGCGCCTGAGTAAGGACCCGCAAAGGAGAGCTATGTCTGTTGATGCTTCTTTGACCTTGTGAAGGGCAAGACTCCGAAGCATCCACATCTGAGATCCGGATAACGTATCCAATTCCATGCATTGTTCGTACAATGCAGACACTGTAGTCTGATGTGTCATGTTAATGACGTGGAGGAACACCATTTCTCCCGATCCAAGAACACCAGAGTCGAGCTCGGTGCACGCCGTGTCGAATTTGCTTCTCCAAGCAATAAGCCTTTCATCGATAATGCCAACTTCGTCAATTTGTCTTCTCTTCTCGATATCGTCAATGATCCACCAGATTTCCTGAGACGCCTTGGTCTTGAATCGTACGGCATCATATATGATGTTAGATAGCTCGCACAGTGAGATGAAAGCCTGTATCATAGCTTTCTTGGCTTCCGAGGTACGAAACCACGGTCGGACCGCTTCCTCCCCAAAGTCAGCTAGTGTGGGCAGTCTTCCACCCTCGTAATCCTCAAGACTGCCTGGTTTGCGTAAGCCCAGGGCAATGATCCTATTCCGCATCAAGCAGCACCACCATACAATTCGATGTCTCTTCTCCGACTGACTCTCCGAAATTCCCCCCTCGAGAGCGTGTTGAAATGCCTCAGACACCCAAAAGCTATTGACTTCTCGCGTGGCATCGTAGGGACTCCAGTAGCTCAGCAGCAATGCCGTTTGAACCAATGCGAGCGATCCTCGACATGGTGTGCTAAGGGCGTGATACTTCAGTTGCGCCTGACCAAACAGAGCTTTGTGGCCAGCTTTGAGATTCTCGAATGGTGTGATGCGTAGCAAATCGTCGTTTGAGTGAGAAATGGCCGAAAACATGATGGCACTGAGTAGCAATTCCTGTAGTGGGTCCGGCAATTCGGCACGATGTTGGTACCAGGACATGAATTGGACCTCGTCAATCGCAGGGCACCGATAATGGCCACTCCGAAAATATATTTCGACCAGCGCGTCTTGAACAGCATAGGGCAACTCCTGAACTGGTCCGTCGAGAGACGCATCCGGGTCTGCGGTATGACCCATCCTGTCCCGAACGTAGGATAACGAGTATTGCAACTGCTCGAGACCGACAGAGCTAAACAGGATGTCGTGCAACTCGTCCCAACTGCCCGAACCCGGCTGATCATCATCCTGTTGCCATGGTCTATGATCGGCGAGGGAAGGGCTAGTTTCTTCCTTGACAGCCTGCCAAGCTTCAGGTACTACCGAAGAGCTGGTGTGAAGATCCGAAGGCCGCACAAATTGTGGAGGCTCATCATGATAGGGATTCATGTCTACACAATCCGAGTTCTCTGGGATGTAGCAAAAAGGCTGGTTGGGTTGCTTGCTTTGGTGTGGCTATTCAAGACCACCAAGGTTGATGGACACAAATTCTCTGTGGTGGAATAATGTACCAAAATCTTGTTTCGACATTGGTAGAGCGCAATGAGAAAGCACTGGGCTGCTGAGTGCTTGAACTAAACACTTTGTCGAGAGGCCCGATGTGCGGAGTCGAGCACATTTCCCCAAGTCTCGGATCACGTTTCCATCGAGTCCACTAGTGATCTTGTCCTGCTCTTCTGACCATCTCAGGAACCAGAATTCCTCCGACATACCAGTGATGTTGACGGCAGACCGTTCGTTCTGATCGACATGCCTGGCTTCGACAGCACCTGAAACAACGCCAGGCGTTTTGGATGCTGTCGTACCAAGTGAAATACCCTGATTGATGGCAGCTCAGTCGGCTATGAGAGTGAAGATGAATCTCATTTTGTATCTACTCGACGTTTTTGCGGCAAGGATGAGAAGTTCGGCGCTTAGCTAAGTTGACAGGACCGACTCTGGTTCGACAAGCTTCTACTCTCCGGCTGTACTGTATTGCACAACTGCACCACTCCCAATGAGCCAGCATTGATCCTTTCGAGAACCAAAGAGAAGGCTCTCTCGGGTCAATGTAGGCGGTTTTCACGCGGAGAGCCTGGCCCCTTGGTTAATCTGATGGCTGCGGCACGTCAACGGCCCCAACGGCTTCAACGGTTGCTTCCGCATCATGTTAGACATATCGGCTGCCGCCCATGCAACATTTCAACCCTGCATGACGTCCCGGGTACATATCATGACAGCGTTGGGCCACAGGGGAGTGTAAATTAGAGGATTATGCTCAGCGGGTGCAGCGGAAGCGCAGTGACGGACACGGCAAGATTACCCCCAAGGCCGTCTACACCTTGGCAGTCGAAGCGGATGTGTTCGGCTTTGATATGGGGATCCCTGGTCTGACGGCCTCGAGGGCGGAGATATTTGGTCCCATGGTTCATGGGCTGTTTCGATTGATAAAAGCGGAAGTGCAGCGCTCCTCGTGGTGGTTGTCATGCCCAGCCCCAGACAATGCAGTTGTGCAAAGTGTAGGAATCGACTGCTCAGAGCAAGATGTATACATCGTCCTCGCATGATATTGATTGATGCAGCTGTGTGTTACTCTCTCCTGTATCAGGGGATTTGGAAACTCAAATGTACCAAAAAGTCCAAATGCGGAAGCTTGTTTCGCTCTTCCACATTTTCTGGGCAAACTGCGGTATTTGCTGTTTCTCCACAGCCACATGCGTCCTTCCAGTGGGATACAAAGACCGCTAAAAGCATTTGCAGTAGCAGCAACACCGAGCAGGGACATTCTCCGAACACGCTGCCTGCCTAGAACATATTTGACCAAAGCATCGCTTGACGAACCCCGGTCTCGAGCAACTACTCTCCCACCACTTCGTTGTGCCGCATCTGCCAGTGCAGGTCCAAGAAGAAACCACTCAACAATGGCGCCAATCGACCCGTCCACGGCGCGGCCCATAGTCTTCTCCGGCCCCAGCGGCACAGGCAAATCGACGCTCCTGAAGAAACTGTTCGCGGCACACCCAGACCTCTTCGGCTTCAGTGTCTCACACACAACCCGCAAGCCACGCGCAGGCGAGGAAGATGGGGTGCATTACCACTTCACCACAGTGGAAGAGTTCGAGAAGATGATCAGCGACGACAGCTTTGAGGAACACGCCAAATTCGGCGGGAACTACTACGGCTCATCGAGAGCAGCTGTCCAGGCGGTCGCCGACGGCAAGGGGAAGAGCATTGACGGTTCCACCGCGGAAGGAAGGCGGATATGCATCTTTGACATTGAGATGGAGGGCGTGAAACAGCTGAAGAAGTCCAGACTCAACCCGCGGATATGCTTCATCCAGCCGCCGGATGTGAAGACATTAGAGGAGAGACTCAGAGGGCGCGGAACGGACACGGAAGAATCCATACAGAAGCGGCTTGCTCAAGCACAGAATGAGATTGAGTATTGCAAGACGGAGGGGAAGAACGATAAAGTAGTCATCAATGACGATCTGGATAGAGCATTCAAGGATTTGGACGAATGGGTGATGAAGGATCTCGCGCGCCCGAACTAGAATGAGACCATTCGCGTGGGCAAGGCAAGGCATCATGCCACCAATATGCTGTGGCCATCAAAACGGTAGGCTCTTCCACACCCAAAGAGAGCGGATGTATGGCGCAGAAATAGATGATGGGCCCAAAGCGATCCTGTAGAAGGCCATTGCATTATTATATACCATGACATGAATGATATGAAGGGATGAAAGACACGAGACCTGCTCTCCCGTCAATCTCACGTTCAATCGCTTGAACACCGCATCGCTTGCATCTCAAAAAAACATCAAATGGCCTGATGGGCCGTTCACTCGGTCACCGGCCATTCCATTTGTGACATCTTCCAGCCTTTGTCCCGCCAGAGGTATGAATTGCAGTTAATAGCCATTCATGGTCACTCGCTGCGAGTTCCTACTGAGCTCTCGATCTGCAGAAGGGGAAATCGGTCTGCTTCCAGACATGCCGCCCGCAGCACTCGACTCCTTGAGTGCCATCAGCTGCTTTGATCTGAAAGTCTCGTAGTGAATCTGGCTGGTGGTTTCAATGAGATCTTGGAGGTGGGTTCTAGTGAGGAAGTTTCGCAGGTAGACGAATTCACAGTGGGTTTCGTCCTCAACATTGATGACACCCCACCTGTTCTGGCGGCCTCGGACTTGCTTGCCATTCACAATGATGCTCTTCTCCGATCCGACCACCGCGAAAGGGATGATTTCCTTGATTGTGGTGTTAGTCGCTCGTTCCTCGTCGTCGAGCTCGTCATTGTCGTAGGGGTACATCTTGAGGCTGTGGAAGGCGAATTCCTCCTTTATGCGCTCCTTGAAAGCTCGTCGTTCTTCCAGAGTCAGCGAGTCGGATTTGGCGATGACTGGGACAACGTTGACGACGTCGGACAGCTTCTTGAGGACGACGATATCGATCGGCTTGAGGGCATGGCCGGAGGGCTGGATGAAGAACAAACAGCAGTGGATGCGGGTGTCTTGGATGTATCGTTCTCGCTGGGCCGTGAGCTCTTTTCGAAGGTATGCGGAATGCTGGTCTTTGATGTACTTGACGATAGGATCCCAGCTGCTTGGAGTCAGCGAAAGAGCCCTGCGGAAGTAGGCCCTACTCACCATCGATCGTTGTTGACCTGGTCACCGTAGCCTGGAGTGTCCACAATGTTCAGTCTCAGGCGAACACCGTTTTCTTCGATGACTGCCGGGGGGTCAGTGTTCATTTCTTGCCCGCTCTTCATCATCTCGATCGAGACATACTGTGCGATACTGTCTGGATCTCAGTCGTCGATCGGACGGGCTCATCCGGCCGCAGTCGACCCTTGGAATCGATCAGGTGGGATGCGAAGATGGTGTTGATCAGGGTCGATTTTCCCAAGCCAGTTTGTCCTGTGTCGGGTCAGATTGGAGCCGAAACTGCATGCCCTGTATCTCCCAACATACCAACGCAGATGACATTGAACTGGAAGCCTCTTTTGAGCAGCTTCTTCTCAATCTGTTGCGTGATGGAATCGAAACCAACGTGGCTTCTGGGGAACACAGCACTCCCTGCCGGCACTGCAGCGGTCATATTGACTGTTGTTATTGAGGACTCGGTCAAATTCCAATGAGCCAAAGGGGAATATCGTGGACAGAGGCGACACGGATGTAACCCTTGTCGTGGAAAACTCGATAAGTGAAAGGTTCGATGCTGGACTACGGTGTGCTGTTCCCCAGATAATTTGGCTGCATTCACTGTCGGACAATTTGGCGTCCTGATCCCCTATTTCGCTGCCAAGCAGCCAGGGGACACGCTAGATCGCGGCCAATCTACCTTTCCTCTTCTAGCTAGCCTGTGTCTCTAACCTCAAATGGCAAGGGATGTCGATCATGCAGCTGCGATTTATCTACAGAGTCCTGATTTGGCCAGGAACACGAACATTTGCAGAGCGCGGCAAAGTTCATCAGCATCGCACCAGGAATCGCATCATGGCATTACTACAACGGCAGGCAGGCTTGAGCCTGTCGCGAGTCCTTTTTGGTTCGCCACTGATACCTGCCACGCCGAAACCGGCCCTTCCTCTGCTATCGACCATCACATTACCGTCCATCTCCATACAGCTACCCGGTTTCCTGTCAGATATACTGGAAGGCATATTGCGAGCTGTGCCAAAGAAGAAGACCTCACACATGAAAAGGCGGCATCGTCAACTAGCCGGAAAGGCTTTGAAAGATGTCAAAGCAATAAATACGTGTCCCGGATGTGGGAGGCCCAAGAAAGCTCACCATTTATGTCCTTACTGTGTAGCTGGTGAGTCCCATTCCAGGACCAGAGAAACCAATATGCTGACCACCAAGGTAGAGATCAAGCAAAGCTATCTAGACAGGATGTTGGATAAGATGCCTGCGGACAAATGATCACAAAACAGAAGGGAGGCCAAATTGGACACCCAACGAAAGCGAGAGGACGGCTTCGCGTATCCCAGAAACCCCCTGCACTGCAACCAGAAAACGGAGCCATCTTAGCGACTCGCTCGTGCCAAACAAGTTTCCCAAGACGTGATGAAAGAGCGCCAGGCGCATGGACGCAGAACAGCGTAGGCAGCATTCTGAGCGCTCTTGCTTGTGGCTAGCATTGACAAGGGCCAAGGTCAGCAGATGTCTCCCAACAAGGATGGACACTCAGATGGGGGATAAGCACGAGTGGACATGGCATTTGCTGCTGAACCATTTGTGGGCATCAGAGGGTACATTCTTCGGTGCGCGAGCGTCAAGGAGGCCGAAATTCGGTGAGCTGGATAGTGGAACCAAGCGCCTGAGAAGGACGGTGCTCAGGGTGTCGATGCGGCCATTCTCAAGCCAGAAGAGGAGATATCCTTCTCCAGAGCTGTGGGTGCTTTTTCGAAATGGGACCATGCACATGTGTAATTTACGTCATGCTTGGACTGCCACCAGCCGGTAACTCTGTATAGCAATGTATCAAATACACAATTCGTCTTGCATTTAGAGAAACTTGCCTTTAAGCCCATTCACCTTGTGGCTTCCTGTTCTCTCATCAACGGCTGTCGCAAATCTTTCTCGAGAAGCATGATAATCTTCACGAATCATGGTGAGTTCTAGGTCCACGGCCGCGTGCTCGCCAGTCAATGTTTATTCGCTCCCACTGACATTGCCCAGTCGAAACAGTACCTGGCTCAGCACACCATCGACGATGGTCAGTCACCACGACCGGTTTGAGATTGAGACGACTAACACGTTGAAGCACATAGCACTGACATTTTCTCTCTGGCCGCTACGCCCACCCAGATCATCACTGGCTCAGGCAGCCCAGACCTGAAAATTCATTCCACGACCAACACAGATTTCGCTCAAGACCAAACTCTCAAGGACGCTCACCCGCTAGGCTGTCATCACATCGCCATCTCAAGCAACCATCTCACTCTCGTCTCTGTCGGCTTTGGAGGCGAAGCCAGGATATGGAGATTTTCAGACGGCACATGGAAGCCAGCCGGCGAAATACCAGCGGCAAAGAAGGCTGGCGAGCTTTGGGCTGTTGCCCTTGACTCTGAGGGACGCTTCCTCGTAGGAACGACCTATGATGGTCGCAACCATGTATGGGAGCTGGTGACCGAAGTCGCCAACGAAAAGACGGCGGAGGAAAAGGTTGTGGCGAGCAAGTTTGCAGAGTACGAGACGAGAGGCGGATTTGGCTTAGCTGTTGATGTGGTGAGTGTTCCAGTCATTCTTGTAACATACAGATGAGAGGTCATCTGCATTTCTTCCCTGATTTCAGGGACCAACACTGCCTTTGCTGCTTCCACAGCGCTACCGGCGCCCTTTGCTGACAATCACCGCAGTCTCCCGACAATACCCTGACTGCAACCTCTCATCCCACGGGCAATATTTACATCTTTAGCAGCTCGACGACCCGTCTCCTCCATAGCTTACCAACACAAGCCGCACCAGTCCGCACATTGAAGTTCTCTCCCGGCTCCACGTTGCTTGCCGCCGCCGGTGACTCCTGTCTGATCTCACTATATGATGCCAAGTCCGGAGAGGCGGTTGCGCTCTTGAGAGGTCACGAAGCCTGGATAACGTCACTTGATTGGTCACACACAGGCGAGCACCTCGTATCCGGTAGTCTTGATGGCAAGATCAAGATTTGGAGTGTTGAGACAAGGCAGTGCGTTTGCACCATGACCGATGGCGAAGGACGGGGCTTATGGGCTGTGAAATGGTTGCCGAGAGGCGAGACATCCGTGGACAGAGGTAAGGCAGCTCGATTCGTGACAGCTGGCAATGGCGGAGCTGTTGGGATTTACAGAGAGGCAAGCGGTGCTAGCTGATGGGTCGCAAATGCGATTATGAACGATGTGAAGGGGTCGTTCTCATCATGTGAGCGAATTGGAAGCTTGCAGCCATACCGGTGGAACAAGACATGCATAATCGAGAACGCTGTGGCTACCAGATCAAAGAGAGCAATGACAATCGTTCTGACTCTTCGATTCAACCTCATGCCCGCCAAGCCGAACTACATCCCCAGTACAGAACATGCAATTGACGAGGACATTCTCTGACCTGCTCTTCCTATCCTCCCCCCAGGCCACTCCTAACTGCTGCCGCCTGATCAGCATCTGGTTTCCAATCACTACCCTATCTGCACACAAAAGTCACCGACTTCATGTCCCTTCCCACTGCATGCTCAAAGACTACACCGGGGGGCGGCCATTATATCTAGTCCGTGCTGAGTGCAACAAGGTCAAAACGGTACGCACAACTGGATATGGGTGTTGGCCCAGACTCAAAGCTGTCGATCTCAACGTCAAGATTACTAGTTTCACTAAGGTCAGGAGTATTTCAACAACTGGCGGCCTCAACACTCGTCGCCCAACTCTTCTACTCACTATCATGGCTATCGGTCAAGTTTCAGCACATCACCACAGCAAAACTGTAAGGTATTCTCTTCAACCGTCATCAGTTACCCACTCTCATCGCAAGCGTTGTCACCCGAGCCGCGGTGGGAGAATGTCCAAGCTGAGATGGCAGGTACCCAATCTACTTTCCTGACAACGAAACTACCCAGGCATTCTACAAATACAGACATAGAGTCCTGATCTCCCCATGGTGTCTAGACGAATTGTACTGCGGCCTGCTGCTTTCGACGGGTGCGTATCTGCCGAAGATTTCGCCGGCTACAGAGTGGGTGACCTCCTAACCTTGGTAGCAAAGCACAGCCACTCTATTCCGTCGGAATGACAGACATCACAACTCTGCTGTATTCCCACAGCTCTTCACCATTGCTCCGAGTCAGAATATTAGCGCATCAGTCAGCATTCCATTCCATACTTCACCAATACTTAATCATCCTCCTCACAGTCAGCCAAGTCTCTACTATATCAGATGTGCATTGTATTGTCTCCTGTAAATTCATGGCACAGTTGGGTGTAAAGGAGGAGGAAGGAATGTAAAGCTCGGTAGCAGAGATGGTGCTTCCCCTTGCGAGGTGCTTGGCCTGATGTGATGGTCGATTGATCGTCGCAGCATGTATCTGAGGGAAAACGCCGAATGTAGCATTCGTCCCTCCCAAGAGACTGATGCAGACCGGATGTGATAGTGTACCAAATCGTGTGCCCCAGTGTTTCAAGGCGAAATGGGACACAACCCCATGATTGGTTGTGGATACTTGTCGGATTTCGTCGTACCTGTCGTATCGCTGGGCCGTGCGGAGATGTGGCGTATGGCGTAACAACTTGACCTTCATCGTCGACCGTGCATCTCATTTCTTCCCTCTTATACAATCGCCAGGTGGGTAAACATCATGGCACCGCCGGGAGGCCACCTCTTGGTCGCAAAGACCATGAGGCTGATCAAGTAAGTCATTGCATTCCTCGACCCGGGAATGATCAGGCTGACACCATAACAGATTCGGCGTCGACAAAGCACGCAATGCTGTGCGTGATCGACTGGGTCAGCTAGGCCAGGTTGAAGCACGTACAGAACATGTGTACGCAAGAATCCAGGACAAGCCCATCACACGCCTACAAGCCATCAAACAAAGCCAAAGCCGACGATACAGCACACTGCGCGTGGTCAATAATGCCATTCGATCATTCACCACCGACGCCTGTCAAGCCACCTCGAAACCGCTCCGATCATCGTATCCTGCTTCTCGAACACGATCTGCCATCTCTAAGCTGACAGGCCGAACACCATTTGCGTCAACCCTTCGACCTAACTTGACCGGCGGCACCCTTTCTCGCTCAGCAGGCGGATATGGTACAGGTGCGGGTCGGATTGGAGGAGTGAGATATTTCTCCCACGGGCCGGCTCAGCCTGTCGAAGTCATCCAGAACGTCTCTCAGGCAGTCAGAGCCTTCTGGCTCCAAGGTCACAAAGCAAGATTCGACGGATACAACCAGAAGACGGGCAATAAGCGATTCCGAGCCATCTCAGCCACCCAAGAGAAAGCACGAAACGCCTTCGACTTGTGCCATGCCCATTCAGCCGGCAGCTTCGTCGACTTCAAAGTCAGCCCCACCATTACGGCGGTTGGACCACTCAGCACCGTTCCCCGATCCGAATCCTACCACTCTCACTGCTTCGCATCTGAGCCCTCGGCACACGCGACCGCCACAATCACAGACGAGGCGGTCATGGCAACTCTCGCCGTCGACTTCGCACGAGCCCTCAAGGACCTAGCCGCAATCATGAACGATCTCAAGCACCTCGCCACCCTTGGTTCCCTCCCTCTCCTCCTCATTAATCCGACCACCCTCCGTGTGCGCTTCCCAGGTTGCGATAGGGATACCGTTGAAAGACTATGCACGGAGCTGGGCGTGAAAAGAGGAATCGTCGGGCAAGACGAAGACTTCGAGGCACAACATGGTGCGGAAATGGCTTTGAAGTTCCCCTTCGCCCCGTCCAAGACCGCTTCCGAAGCTGAACTCTGCGATATCTACGACGGATGGCGGCCTGCTAAGCGTGCCAAACGAGATAATGTCGATTGGCATGCTATGTTATCCGCGGAGCAGAGTGAGCACGAGCCTTCACTGGAGAGCCTGAACCACGATTTCGAGACGGTCAGTCCCGGCCTACAGGCACAAGCTCAAGGTCAGGAAGTTGTCGGACTCATGATGAGTGACGGCGAGATCATTGAGAATCCATGGTTGGGATCGCGGCCTGTATCGGAGCAGATGTCTGACTATTCATCTCTTCACGCGTCCGAAGATGCAGGAGAGGATGTAGCGATGTACTTTCAGCCTGATCATCGAGCCTATCCTGCTAAACGAAGTGCGAGTCAGACTGAGTATGAGGGAATTGAAGGTATTTACAGGTTTATCGAACACTGTGACCGTGCTAGGAGATAGAGATTGGAACAGGGTTCACGATGCAACACGCGCCTCAGAATGTACTTTTTCGTGCTGATACCCAGCAAATTGTATCTCAGATACTCATGATTAGTGGATCATCAATGAATGAATTCAAATCAGCAGTCAATCGTTGGCATGTCACAAACACTGGTGACACACTCTGACATGCTGCGACTTGTTTCTCCGCAGCGAGATGCTTTTGCAGCAGACGAGATCGAAATCTGCCTTCTACCATTCTCGAAGCGCGAAAGGTTCATTGATGGGCAATGCCTCTCTTTGTACGGCAACGCCTTGGGGTAACGTTGTTCAATCGTTCACAGCACTGGTTTGGCTGAGCTCAACCATGTTCGACTCCGGATGGCATGCTGCTCTCCTTCCCCTTACCCATTTCCGTTTCCTACTTGGTTCGACGGTCTCGGACTTTGTCAATCCAGGGATGCCGATTTACGATGAGACCAATCGCATGAGGGTCGCTGGCGGTGGATGGTTGATCGGAATTGGGCTGCACCTTCACTCCCGTCCTCATGTTCTCCTCCATTCAAGTTCATGACGAGACTAACGACCGCCTAGTCTAGTAGGCACAGGTGTCTATGATGGTATCTTTGAGAAGATGGGAGACAACTGGAGACAAGTGAGCAGGACTGGCGTTATTGGTCTAGATTGGTGCGCCTCGATGGTAGATGTTCAGACCAGAAGATTGGTAGAACCGCCACTTTACTAAATTTGCCACACCATGGCCAGCGCACGATCGGACCACCATCCTTGGGCGGTCACAGCCATAAGGGTTAAGTCATAGTGCTGAAAAGCAATTAGTTCATAATCATAGCACGCCATTCCAATGGAATTCCCATGCCTTGCTTGTGCCGGATCCTCGGTTATGTACATGGTAGTACCCCTGATGGCAATGTGTGCTACGACACTTTTGGATATCCCATGATTTAATGTTGCACAACTGTCCACATTTATGCTGGGAGCAGCACGAGTTGTCATCTACACTGGCTTGATCATGTGCTCCTGCTTGTACTGCTTGTACAATTCCTCCCCGCCAATTTGCGGTCCTTCTTCAAAGTCAGACCATATGCCACACCAATCCTCTCATACAAAAATGTATGGTTCTGATGCTCCATATTCGTGTCTCAACAACGGATCCCGACACCATATTCTACCACGAGCATGCCCTCGGGAGGTTGATCTTATGTGGCTCATCCACAATTTCAAATTAGATCTCCTCTAGATCCCTGGCCCTAATACATAGAAGGGTCATCATCGCTGGTCCTGTCTCGACAGTACCTGTCAGCTGCAAGAAAACTTTGGGATGCCACTATCAGCATTTCCCAATAGTGGCACAAGGCCACATACCTCTCACCGTAGGCACGCTGATTCTGAGCCAGCCCATATCCTTGAACACTGGTGTATTGGCATTTTATTTCGAATTGTGATTAGCGACTGATGATGCTCACTTCAGTCTTGGATGCGAGATAGCGTCCAAGCTAGACAGCTATCTGACGAAGGAGCTTAGTGTACAACAGACGTCGCAGTCATACAGCTGTTGACGGTTCCTTTCCCAGCAGGATCGCCTTAGGTGATGAGGTGGTATTTAATCTTAATCAAGTCAAGAGCTTGCATAAGGGAAGATTATCACCATCATCCGCAACTAATGCCTGCTCGTAGACTCCCAGCTGGCCATAGCTGTGCTCAAAGTCGATAGAATTTCCCTACCATGGACGAAGGAGTCGCTAAATGTACAGTAAGTAGGGTCTTCGTCCGGCTGCCATACTTTGAATCTGTAATGTTCTGTCTCGGAGCTCTCGTCAGTTTCATTGGTTGTTGGGTTTGAGGGAGCGGGCTTCAAAGTGCCAAACGCTGTACCCATCGAATCCGGCATTAGCTAGTGCAGACCTGTTTGCTGTATGGTCATATCCGCTGTCTGGGGTGTCTTTTGACTTTGTCTTACACTCGACACATAGATGGCGAGTACTCCCCATGGTTGTTCACACATAGGGTTGCCTGCATCACCAGTCTAACCAGAAGTATTCTTCGACAGGGATCTGTAGATGGTGAAAGCATGCTAGGAAAAGTAGCTGCCTCATCAGGGATGCATCGGAGCATTTCGGTAACCCTGCAACCAGTGATCCGACCTCGGCCAGCAAGAGATGCGTAATAGCAATGGATGTCGGTGGCAGCCGGCTCATGTAACTCCGTCATCAGTAGATTAGGTGCATCGTACAAGCTGAAGGCTGGAGAAACAAGTGATGTTGCAGGGAGCTATTCAGTCCACTGGCGCAAATCGACTTTTTCTCCTCAATCTCAATCCATACTTCATAAACAGGAATGGGACTGGAATAGCGGCTGCAGCAACGCCACCAAGAACACTGAGTCCAGGGCCAACCCCCAATGCCTCAAACATCGGTTTTGCAGCTAGAGGTAGGCCACAAGCCATCAAACTTCGGAGAAACGTGTTTGCCGCCGTGGCACTCGCTGCATACAGCCCGTATGTATCAACCAAAAAGTTGATGCATTGCTGGAAAATACTGTTGAATCCAGCTCCGATGAAGATTGTTGCCATCAGAGGGGCGGCAATGTTGACACTCGTGAACCCACCGGTCCAGCCGAACCAGAACAGCCCAATGGTGAAGATGACGCCGCCTAGAGCCATGGGTGGTAGTCGTGCTTCCGGGACAGGTTTGCCGCCAGATGCACGCACGGCGCGGATGTAGTGTGGTTGGTTGCCCAGGTTGATGCTCAACGCGCAAATGACACCAACAAAGAGCCCAAGGAACGCGCAGGACGCAGTGACTGTGTTGAGGTGGTGAATCTCTTCGAAGACAATAGGAAAAACTTCCAGCGTCATGTAGAGCACGCCGTAGACGAAGGATGCGTAGAAGGCTATGCAAGTGACCATGGGCTCTGTCGTAAGCATTAGGAGGGGGCGAGACAGCTGTTTGGTAACTATCGATTTCAGGTCGACTTTCATCTCTTCGTGCGGATGGTAGTAGCTTTCGTTGCCCGTATCCTTCCGAAGTCGCTGAGCTTTTCGTTTGAGCAGTACAGGACTGTAGACTTCAGGAAAGAAGATGAACGTGAAGCCTCACACGACGAAGACTAAGATGGCTTCAATGTACTCTGTCCAGCGCCAGGACAGGTTGACTGTCAAAGCTGCGCCAACGACGGGCGCGAGTGTAGGACCGCCGACAACCATGATTGCGTAGAAGCACACTGCTGTACCCCGAGCTTCTCGACTCCAGATGTCGCCAAGTGCTGCCGAGACGTTTGAGATTGGAGCCGAGCCAAAGACTCCTCCGAAGAATCGAGTCACGAAGATGCTTTGGGCATTTTTGCTCACTGCCGTACCAATGCTGAAGACCCCCAGGCAAAACAATGCCGGAAGAATGCTCACCTTGCGTCCCCACATTTCTGAGATGGGCGCCCACAAGAGGGGTCCAACAGCGAAGCCAAGAACGTATAGGGAGATGTTGAGGACTGTGACTTCTTCGCTAACGTGGAGGTATTGTGCTATTGCTTGACTTGCAGGAGATATAACGGAGCTGCCGAATGAAGGGACAAGAGCAAGCATGCCAAGCTGAAAGGTAATGAAGCATTTGTAGGCGAGTTTCCAGTTTTGCGGGTTATCTGGATCGTCCTTGTCCCATTGAACTTTGATGCGGTCCTTTCCTTTTTCTGGCTGTGATACAGGCTGCCGAAAGTTCTGCTGGTCAGAGACATCCGACTTGGCCTGTTGTGAGCCATTGATGTCATTGTGCTCGTCGCCTACAACATTTGTAGTCTCAGATGTTGATGTTGACGCCGAGTCCTGGAGGGAGGTTGACATTGCCATGACACACATGGAGGGAGATGTCGGTAACTGACAGAAAGGCCATGCTGTAGTGTATTCGGGCATTGGCTGCAAGTTTTCTTGAGGCTCGGCTAAAACTTGCTGTTTCCAGAGATCCAAAATGTTCGTTGAACCTGACGAGGCTTTCGCTTTGCTTAGCTAAACACATCGTACATAGAATGCCTTTCGGGCTTATTCGTACAAAACACCCGCGAGATACATCCGCGAGATGTTTGAACGACTTTGACCCTATCTGGCAGGTGGCCACGCTCTGTCGGCTTGAGGATAAAGTCGCCGGACTACCAAGTTCGAATAGGCCGTAGTGATTGCTTCCGAGCGGTTCGTGGGGATGAGAGACATTGCGAAGGTCTCATCACAATGTTACATTCAAGCTACTGTCAGTTTTGGGGTCTATGTTAAAGCAAAAGCATGTAAGAAGTCCAATGCTGGATATTGATCATCTAAAATGCTTGGTCAATTTATGCTGGATGTACGAACGACATGTTTGCTTTCGCTTTTTTTTTAATTTCCAGGTTCAAGATCCGACTTGACGTAGCTGCTGGCCTACGGTGTTCCGCACAGAACGATGGCGTATTCCCAGATCCGGAACTTACCTGGTGAGGCAACCCTTGAAGCCAGCTACGAAGGCCGGATTGGGACGCCGTGCGCGGTAGGCCTAACCTCAGCCTGTAGAGTCCTGAGATTCATTGTTCTTTTCCGAGATCTATTCATAGAGAGGTCGTCTTGACGTGTCGCTTGTATCCCGAAACTAAGGGATTGGAATTGGAGGATGTACCAGCGTTGTTCTTGAATCACAGTGGTACAGGTGGTACGCTACGGGAGAAGCACGGCATTAGCATGCGAGACAAAGCGGTGTTAGCGGAGGAAAGAAGGTTGAGTAGAAGAAGGTTGATGGAGGCCGAAGGAAAGTTGTAAATGCGGTCATGGTCCTCCACATTTGATAATCTCAATGCTGCTCGCGATGCAATGTCAAGATCTAGTTGTACGGCAGACTAGTCCAGCAACGTGCTCCTTTCCTCTGGTCCAACTGCCCCTGAATTTGCGCGTTTCCGGCCGGAACTCATTTGCTCGGCATACCTTCCACTTTGCAATGTGATACATTTTCTCACTTGCGACGGCACTACATTCAGGGCTGCGACCAGTTCTCACCTGCCAGTGCCCACCATGCGAGATGTCCAAAGGCGAAGATGATACTACAGGAAATGTATCAACTGCCGGGGAAGGGCAAGGACTTCTCAGTGCTTCCAACGACAACGAAAATGAGCCGGTAGCCTCCCTCCCTACGCCGTCTCCCTCAACATCTCGTACCGCGTCTCCGCAGCCGCAGTCGAATCAGCATTCTAGTCTCTCTCGGCCTCGCCCAAATGGCATCCCACGAACCACGAACCGAGTTCGCTTCGACCCCGAAGAGCACATACTCCCCACCCGTGCTGTAGCATCCCTGGACCTTGACGAGGAAGACTATCTCAATTCTCCAAACGACTCGCAGCACAGGCCACTGCTTACTGACATCACACCTCCTAGTGAGAGTCCTTTCAGAGATGAGAGTTTCCAGCCCGAAGACCACCTGCCCAATGCGCGACCGAAGAGCGGGATGGGCAGCGCATTTATGAACATGGCAAACAGCATCATCGGCGCGGGCATAATTGGACAGCCATATGCATTTCGGCAAGCAGGTTTATTTATGGGTGTCGTACTGCTCACATTACTTTCGGTTATGGTTGACTGGACCATACAGCTTATTGTGATCAACAGCAAGCTGAGCGGAGCAGACTCTTTCCAGGCTACGATGCAGCATTGTTTTGGAAAGTCTGGACTGATCGCCATTTCTGTCGCTCAATGGGCCTTCGCATTTGGTGGCATGCTGGCGTTTTGCATCATTGTTGGCGACACGATTCCCCATGTCATTGAAGCGCTCTTTCCGGGTTTGGCCGATGTGCCGTTCTTGTGGTTGCTCACGGATAGAAGAGCTGTCATTATCATTTTCGTTTTGGGTATCAGCTGGCCGCTCAGCTTGTATCGTGATATTGCGAAACTGGCAAAGGCAAGCACTGCGGCGTTGGTCAGCATGTTGATTATCATTGTTACCGTTGTTACGAACGGACCCATGGTGGACCGAAATTGCCGAGGGAGTGTGAAGGGTTTGCTTTTTCTGAATGATGGCTTCTTCCAGGCCGTTGGTGTGATTTCTTTTGGTAAGGCAGAACACCGTCGCGTCGTTCTCCTTTACTGACACGTGGGTAGCATTCGTCTGCCATCACAACTCACTCTTGATCTACGGCTCCCTCAAAACGCCAACTCTTGATCGCTTCAGCAGAGTCACCCATTATAGCACCTTTGTGTCTTTTGTTGCCTGCCTCATCGTGGCTCTCTCCGGCTTCCTCACCTTTGGCGACAAAACCCAAGGCAACGTCCTCAACAACTTCCCCTCCCAAGGCCATACCATGGTCCAAATCGCACGTCTCTGTTTCGGGCTCAACATGCTCACCACGCTCCCTCTGGAGTGTTTCGTCTGTCGCGAAGTGATGAACAACTACTATTTTCCCGACGAGCCGTATCAGCCCAATCGCCATTTGATTTTCACCTCGAGTCTCGTGGTCAGTGCTATGGTGATTAGTCTTGTGACGTCTGATCTGGGTGCGGTGTTTGAGTTGATTGGGGCGACAAGTGCTTGTGCTCTGGCCTACATTATGCCGCCACTATGTTACATTAAATTGAGTACGAGGAGTTGGTGGACGGTTTTGGCTGGGATGTGTATTGTTTTTGGGTTTGGTGTTATGACCGTTAGCTCGGTGTTGACGGTGGCAAAGATGATTAGAAGTGAGTTCCCAGCTTTCACCGAGGTTCTGAATAAGGGGCTGACCAGAGCACAGACGAAGCGCCACGACAGCAGGCATATCAATGCCAAGCGTAGACCAATGCCATAATTTTTGGCATGTCCGACAATTCTCTCTTTGCTGACTTGATTTGGCCCAGCTCCTTCAGTCTTGCGCTGACCGAGTTAATAGGGCATTCCACCGCGAAGTCCTGATCACTTGCCTTCTCATTTCCCTCGCCACCCGACATAGTTCTCAGGGAGATACGTCGACACCCTTGACCCCACCGTAATGGCTGTACAACCAAAGAAGCCACTCTTCATCCGCGCAAAGTGTCGTCACAGCGTACTTGCCGTCAGCCAGCCAAGCGTTACCTGCTGGGGGTATTGACTTTTGCTTCCTATCAATTCCACTACACCCGGCCACTGAGGGTATTATCAGAGTGAGATCTTTCTGATGATGCTGACAAATTAACGTGGACAAAACGGCCTTGTCAACCAACAGGTTTTGCTGCCGAAAACGTTGATGACGAATCTGCATCTGCTCGCCTTGCTCGAGCTTATCGTAGAATGATGGGATCATTCCGTGTGTACTTTGCCCAGACACTTCAGAATCTTCTTTGGTCTTTCCGTTATGAGATTCGATAAATTTAGCTCTAGAGATCCAAAGATCATTCCCCAACCAGCCATCTCTCCTCATATCGCTTGCCGTGCTATGTCTCCACGAAAATAAACCTACCAGAAAGTGGTTGGTCTGAGCTTTCTCAGCTTGGGAAGATGGTATGGCAGTGGGAGTTGCAGGCCCAGGCCGCAAGACAGAAGGACTGAAAGTTGAATCAACTAGGTTCGGATCATTGGGCATGACCACGAGCTTTGTCTCTTGTCATGGAGTCGATGTCGGGATATCGAAGGACTTGAGAATGCGTCTCTCTGAGCAATGCTCAACGAGCATATGCTCCAACTGCTAGACACCAAGTACTGGCATTGCTCGTGGATTCTTCAAAGTCGAAAATAGCTTCTATTGGCTTTTGTGTATGCTCCCGCCAACCACCATCTATCATCTATGTACGGATCTTACACTAATGTTACATCACCCCCAACCACAAACCCATGCATATCGAGAATCCAACCTTCCAATAACCTACCACACTCCTTCCAGCCGCCCCACTGGCGTCCTGGCCCAAAGCACTATCTGATTCACCCGTCCTCGAGGCACTGCCACCAGTACTGGATGCTGACCTTGAGCTCGATGGACTCGCGGTCGAGCTGCTTGTGCCGCTTGTTCCGCCTGTTCCGCTTGACGTAGTAGCTGTAGCAGTCCTCGATGGTGTAGCTGAACTCGGTACGGAGCCTCCTGTCCCCGGCTTCCCAAAGCCGATCTGCTTCCCGTCAAAATCAAATACTACATAGACATTTTTCAGAAAGACATCCCCCAATATCCACTGTTTCTCGCCGAAGGCTTGGTGCCCGATAATCGTGCTCCCACAGGTAGCGCTACCTGATTGGATCGGTTTTCCGACGTAATCCTTTGGTGAGATCTGATACAGCTTCTTACTGATGCGCACCTCCAGTTTCGCATTCGAGTTACAAGGGACTGTGAATTCTTCGCCCGACTTGGCAGAGCCAGGAATCAGGTCGTGGAGAGTTGCAGCATCAGCGGGAGGCATGAGAATGAAAGTGGTGCCTGTGTCGATTATGGCGGTGCGGGCTGCAAAGTTGCATGGCTTGCTGTTGATGAGGATGTCTTCGACGGGAATCTCCCATGCCTCGTCGTTGGCAGTCTTTGTGTAAGCCAAGGTGTCCGAGAACTTGCTGGTGTCAATGCCGCCGAAGACTATCTCACCGTCTTTGGTGTTGTCTTTGGATCGGTGGAGGTGGACACCAATCTTGTTGGACTGGATGAGTTTTTGGGTTGAGAGAACGTCCATGATCGTCGGTGTGCCGAGCTGGTCTGATGCGAGACGGCCGAGACCGAGGATACCGTCCATGGGGTAGTTGTCGAAGTCATCTGAGGCGTTTGTTGCTAGACCGAAGCCCATGTTTACACTGAAGTTCGCGAATGCTAACGTGTCCGTGGCCATGATGCCGGAGACTTCACCGGTGCCATACATGAGCGCCCATGGCTCAGTTGTCGTCTTCAGCGTTGTGCTGTCCTCTTTGCCGAATGTGTTATGCTTGCTGCATGTCTCGCTTTTGCAGTCGGAGCCGAAGACCCATGTGTTTGCACTTCCGGTATCGATCAGCATGAACATATCTTGCGCCTTGGACCCGACCTTCATGGTGGAGAAGTAGGAGTAGTCGGAGCCATCTTGGTGAATGGCGAGGGCGTTGGCCCCGAATGTTGCGGGATTGGAGAGAGAGACAGCGAACAAATTTTCACGTTTCTGTGGGCTGTTAACATTCGTATTGCATAATGAAGGTCGGG
The DNA here is from genome assembly GCA_003614865.1 of Arthrocladium fulminans. NCBI lineage: Eukaryota > Fungi > Ascomycota > Eurotiomycetes > Chaetothyriales > Trichomeriaceae > Arthrocladium > Arthrocladium fulminans. The sequence goes on from QXWJ01000015.1 coordinate 160,542, forward strand.
GCCTGGTATGTACCTGCTTGGCAACCTTGCGAATGTCCAGTTTCACCAATCCATCAATCGAGCCTGGCCGTTCAGGCTCTTGCCTCTTCTCATTGCCATTATGTGATGATTTTGCAGATATAGGCTCTTGACGTTGTTGATATGGATAAAATGCCGAAACATAGCTAGATAAGGATAGCAGAATCAGAAGCCATATTTGAGGTTGAGGCATTCTACAGTCTGAAACCGATCCGAAATTGGAGGCTCTGCGGAAGTATCGGACGATGGGCGTCAATCTTGAATTATGCTATGGATTCGAAGGCCGGCTTCTCTTCATGCGCAACGGTTTGCGATTTGGATAATAATAAATGGCAGACGTGAGCAGACGGGCGTATGCTGCTCGATGAAGGTGCTGGACGTTAGGAATGACTGGCAAAATGAAATTCGGGATACTCAATGAAGAGATCCCAAATGAATGTGTACAAAAGGATGTTTTCGAATAAGCTGTGGAATTGCGCACGATTAAGGAACGATATGGAGGACAAGACGGAAGAATGAAGAATGAACAAGGCACAATTCTTGCCGCACATCCTCAAGTCATGTCGAATGTCGATGTTGATGTCGACTCCATCGATGGCCGCAACTCTCGACGGATTCGCCTGGCATGTGTCGCGCTCCCAAGCCATCGTTGGTGGATATTGAGCTGTCAATCAGCACTTCGTACCTGTCGATCGAAGAGCTCAGCCCGTCTCAGAGCCTCCACCCGATTGTTCCAGATTGGTGGTTTGGGAGGTAGTAAAGCATGGCTAAATGGCTAGTGAACGCCACCTCGGGGGCATGCAACAGACCCGCGACGTTGGCCACCTGGGTAAGCGTCAGCATCATATCCGCTTCTCCTGAATCCTGCACAAGTCGAGCGAATGTGATTCGTGGCCAAGACCACATTGTCCCGGAAATCGTATATAGCTGTCGAATGTGATGCAAAGTTGTATGTTTCAGATTCTACATGAAGAATTTTCAATGCAACGGCCGAGGGCCATTCCCTTTTTCGACACACAGAACACAGCAAAGAATGTGAAGGTGAAACCTCTGAGGCGCTGTGGGGGTGGCTTGCCAAGCAGGTCGAGCTGGTAGAGTCCGAAGATCAATGGTAGGGTTCATCGGAGGCCGTGGAGGTTCAATCTCAGCCCTTGCGATGCAAAAAGGCCATGACGGACGAACCATTCCGTTATGACCCTAGTTGATGAACATGAGATGGATCTCGAGCTGGAGGAGATGGCTCAAGTCTGACGTGTTGTTTGCACAACCATGGCGGGGAAATGAACATGGACAACTGGTGGATTCCGAAAGTTCTGATTGACAATGATCGGCTCGTCCAAACCAGGGCAGCATATTAAATGTCTCGGGTGATTCTGCCACTGTTGATGATTTTGGGCCGTGATGCACCACTGAAACAAACGCAGTGTTTGCGGTGTATGGGATGATACTAACTACAGAGAGCTAAACAGCGAGCTTCTCTCATTTTCGTTGCGTTGTCGGAAGAGTTCCAGGTCTACCAGCAGGCTTTCCGAAGGCAGCTGATAAAGGTCGCTGCGATGCTGAAGCTTGACGACCCAACGATTTGTTGTAGCTAGCAGTGGAAAGGCCGCATTGTCGTGCTTTGAGAAAGATCCCTCGGCAAGACCAATCTATCTTAGATATCGGTAACCGTCCATGACATTAGAATGGTGCTAATCTTCCTATATGAGCTTCCTGCCGTGTTGTTGATATTGCTTTCAGTGCACAAGGCACTGCCAAATCGCTGAAAAATCAAGCACAAATCCCCCTGGCTGTTCCCGTTGTATGGGCGGGAGCTCATGCTTTGGCACTACCTTGTTTAGCACCAAATACATCATCAAGGAAACCATTCCATAGCTTTCGGATGGTGCCTTCGTCCTTGTCTTTCACCTCATCCACAAATTTCTGAGCATTCTGGCCCAAGATGCTCGACAATTGCGCGAGCGTGTCCACACTCATTTCAGTGGTGTGACCGTCCCCGACATCACTCATATGGCTCATCTCAGCACCGGTCTTCCCACTTGCCGTTTCAATTTGAGGCGTCATGATGGCAGCTATCCCGGTGTCGGTGTCCTGATAGCCGCCAGCTGCAGCTTCTAGCTCCGGGAAGCGTTCCAGTCTATTCTCTGCATCATCAGATGCAACGTTGGGCAGAATAGGGACCCGGATGACAGCGGGTTGTGGGGCCCACTCAGCGCTGAAGAGCTTCGGAAGGTAGGCAAAGTCAACTGTGCTGTTATCGTGGACGGCCTTGTTGGCTCGGGAGGTGTTGAAGCTGCGCTTGCTTTGGGTTTCCGGCGGTCTGTTGGTAGCTTGGTTAGAATGGTCATCTTCAGCGGCGGAAGCTTGTTTTAGCCTACCCAGACACCGGTTTAGCCGTCTGTTCTTTGGCAATCCTTCTCATCGCAATGGAGAAAGCTCGCGCTTGCAAGCTGTCATGTGAAGCCAGTCGATCAATAAGCTCATGCTTCGTGCCGGATGCCGTCAAAGTTCGTTTTCGGCACTCGTTGCGTAGCTCTTGTAGGCCCCACGGGAGATATGTACTCTTGTGATTTCCATCGATCGCTCGAGGAGATGATTGAGAGCCAGTCATATGAAGACTACGTCGGGAAGGGTTGGAAAGCTTCTGGAGGGCTTTGAAGGAGGAAGCGCGGGGGGCTGCCATCTTGATTCTGTTTCTTGGAGGTGCTAAGTGAAGCTCGATGTAGATGAGAGGACACGTTTAGTGAATAGGGTAGATGAAGGTGTGATCAATATAGTCAACAGACGGGTTCATAGGAGGCAGGAGGCAGAAAGGTCAGATAAGCTGAGCGAGGTTGAAGCTGTGTTATTACTGTTGGACAAAAGCACAAGAAAAAGCGGTCTACAGTGGGATTGCAATGTGTGTCGCCGGGAGTCGCAGGTATATGTAGGCGGGACGCTTACCATGCTCTCCAGAGCTTGAAAACGGCAAGGTGAAGAGGTATGCAAGGAAGACCGAAACGCTATAGTTTCCAGCTTTAGCAGTGACCTACACCACGGCTATCGTGTTGAGGAACGCCTAAATCAAAGTTAGTTGCCTAGACTGCTGGGATGGAGCGTAATCTTCGTGCCGGGAGAGCATGATTGGGTGCCTCCAGCTCAACACCAGCCTCCAGCATGCACGAGACTGTCCTCCGTCAGCATGCCCTTGTATTTCCGGGACACGCTATCTCCGCAGTTTTCGTCAATCCATGTCCAAATCTCTTGCGACGCTCAGGTCTCCTTGCGGGGGAAGCCCCGAAGTCGTGTTCTTCAATGCCATCGGCCACTTCCGATTGTCTAGAGACAACGATCGCTTGCACAATGCAGCTTGTTCCATGCTGGGGAATTCGTGAACATGGCCCTTTTCCCTATAGTTTTCGAGGAATGGACGTATCACGGCAATCTGCCCCCATCCCTAAATTTGGTGAAACTACACGCATCGCTGGGGCGTGGCTGATGTTTTCCGCCCACTATGCGCCTCCCCCCGTCAGACAAGATAACCAGGCTGTGGCCATCCCTTCTTGAATCGCTCAAGGCTATCGATTTTCGTATCCCGTATTTCGTACTTACTTTCGGCGCCCGTAATCGTTCATCCGTGTCGGCGTTGCGATCTGTATCAACGCTTGATGCATGCTGCTGGTAGCCGGTTCAACAATTTTCGGTGGCCATTTATGCTTGAAGGATCGAGCTCGGAGACGCAGCGCTGTAACACTATCTCCCCTTTCGCCTCCTGAAGCCTTTGCATGGACTGGAAGGTCGGTGTGGGTCAGCTCATGCTAGTCGGTTGCGCTTGAATCGGAAATTCCAGAGATCTGCTTGAAGTTGCTGCTCCTGACACCTGAGAAGCTACACCAGTTGATGAAAGCCAGCAATATGTCAAAACCTGCATCGCTCGAGTCAACAAGGAGATCATTCCATGCGCGGCAGGAAGCCTGTGCTGTCAACTAAGCTCCTGAAATTGCAAGTCAAAGTGATATCCTGACCACCACGTTGAGGATGTCAATGTCCGTGCTCTTCGTCGGACAGATCTGCAACAATTGTTGACTTGGGGGCGTGGCATCGCTCTTCGGATTCGCGTTGCAGCCGTCAGTTAAAAGAGATATTGGTTCTGTTCTGAATCAGTCTTCGCTCTCCCAGTACATGGTCCACCGTCCTAGGCAATGCGTGTCTTCCGTGTCAACAACACTCTTAGCGATCGCGAACTCGAGTCAGGAGCGGCCCTACGCCAACTTTGTCCTCACCTCTACCTCCATAGGACGGACCTGCTTCCGTCAACAGTAGCGGAGATCAGGAGTCGACATCTCACCGTCATGGCCATCGAGTGAGCGCCACCCTACCCTCCCGGACCAACGAATGTTCCCAGCCAAATTCTTTGTCCCGCCCACGAAGCTCTACTAGCACCTTGCCGCTTCTCCTCAGACAATCAGCCATTTTGCTGCAACGTAGAGCAGCCTTCGAACAAAGGCAATGATGCCACAGCAGAGCTCGATATTTCTGACCAGTTTCACCCCTCTCTGAGCGACAGTCTCTTCAGGGCTTGGCTCGAATCAATGGCTTCTATGAGAAACTCCTGCTGCTACCAACCTCTCACCACCAGTCATTGGCGATTCGGTTCCTTTTCATCATTTCGTCGAGCATCGTGCTTGCTGAGGAGCATCCAAGTATTGCTTGAAAAATGGTAACTGCGCCGGTTTATTGATGCCAGGTCTCCATACGGACTTGATCTTCTTGACATCACCATGACTTTCCATCTGCTGGTCTCAGAACCCGGGTTTTGGTTTGGCTAACGTCCTTTGGATTTGAGGCTTTGGATATTCTGTTCGTCAGGCAAGGTGGGCCGGATAATGAAGGATTATTGCCTGGATATGGATGTGACTCTGCTGCTTACCGTGAAAGGCTCCATTGATTCTGCATTGCCTGACCGTTATAATTCCCCCTTTTTGATTGCTGGACTACTGGTGAAGTCGCATGTGGAGCCCAATCTTCCCTACATTCTCGTTCATATGGAAAGTCGTGAACATGTTTTCCAACGCAGACATGCTAGATAACTCTTCTCAGATCTTTTGCGACAAGTATTGATGTGGCAAATCTGGCAAGTCAGCATCGAAATGGAGACTGGATGAAGATCTACCAACATCTACTATGGCAAAGCTGGTTTCAGGCTGAGAAGGCCATCATGGACTTGGGCACGATTGACGCAGCGGGATTGCATGAATACGTTGCCACAAACTTCCGAAAGATGAGGGTCCAGATGAGCGTCAAGAAGTGTGGCAGAGAGCTCACGGCCAGCTTAAGAGTTGACCATGTGATGTAAGTTGTCTCACTCTGTGAATCTGCAGAGACCGGTCATCTCACCATCTTCACTCTTCTCCTATCTTCTTCTCCAGCTCAGGCTATCACCCTCCAGAAGAGCTGTCGTCGCTGGTAGCTCTCGAGCCCATTGGCCAGGGAACCCCTGGCCCCAAGGACGTATTTGCATGTTCACTTTCGCCGACCCTACTACGGGTTGCTGACAAGGCAGCACGATCACTCAATCGCTCCCCCGTCCAGCTATACAAAAGGGTGTTCCTGCTCTATAGTAGCATCTCCCGCAATTCTTTTCCATTTCCACCACTGCCATTCATCTTTACCTTGAGTGCCTCTCAGGATTTCTTCTATACTTTATCCACTCTTCATTTCCCTCAGGCCTTCAAACATCGTGTTGTGTTGACTTGATAACTCCAATCGGTGAGCAGAACACCCTGATGAAGCGCTTTATCATGCTTATAGAAGCTCAACAGAAATGTCCAGCAAGAAAAAGTGCCCCAGAAAACGGGCTGATAATGGCCAAATCTTGACTCCTGCTGAGATGCAGGCTGCCATGGCTGCGGTTGGGCCCTCCATTCCCTCGAAGGTCTCTTTGTTGACTCCTGTGTAGGCTGAACTTGGTCTCAGTCGCCAGAACAAGATCTCTACTGCTGTCGCCAAGGGCCAGAAACAGCAAAAGTTCAATCAAAACCACATCCTTGCTATCCGAGACTACAACATCGTTGGGAGTGAAGCATCTGAAAGCGCTCAGGCGAGACAATCTCTTCTACAAGCCTGGAACTGTAAGGCTATTCCACGTTTCACCCTCGTTATCTCTAACATCTGGCAGCCATTTCAACCCTCGACACCAGTGATGACGATGATAAAGAAGATATCGCGGGCGGCCAATCTCACCGACTGGCACTCAGACGTACAATCCGGTCTTCTGAAGTGTCGCGGCTCTGTATGAGCGGAGATGCTCGTGTGCTGAGTGATCAAGGTAACCGGCCGCTTGCCACCCAATCTTCTCCTCGCGCTCCTCCTAGCGCACTTGAATCTGTCCCTCCGGAAGTGAAGAAGCGAGAGACTGCTGAACGATCATCTCTCACGGAGGCGGAGCGAAAGAAAATCAGCGAAGCTTTGTAAGTTTGTTGCAACCTCCCACAGCTGCTCTTTGACTAAGCGAAGCAGCGAGCAAGCTGGTGTCGCAACGATCAAAGCCCTACCTACCGAAAACGCCGTCTCCTCTCTGCGTGTTCCCCTCTGTGGTAATCAATCTGGTGCAAATGGTCCTAGCCCCTCTAGAGCAACAAGCTATATCTCCAACAAGCGTCGCGACCACTCTCTATCCCCACGAAGTCCATTTAAGCGTCGCAATACCGCACAGTCCTCCACTCTTTCAGCAAAAACAACCCCCAGCAATGGTGACACTTGGAGTCGTCCACCCCTCTCTACCCTTGCAGATAGTGCTTGGGCATCTAGTAGCCTTCTCAACTCTTCCGATCCTTCCGTCATCACATCGGTTGAAGTCATGAAGAAGGCCTTGGGAGCGAGATTCATCGACAATACAGACCACCAAGTTACAACTTCTGCGCATGAGACTACCTCAAAGACTACCCCAAAACCTGCCAACTTCTCCCAGCCTTTGGACTCTTCCGATACTACACCAAACGAGGCAATCAGAAAAACTCTCCAACGCAAGGTCACTGGAAGGAATGACGAAGAACATAGTCTTCCGAGTTCATTTACAAACCTGTTTGGTACCTCAGCTTCCACATGCACGAAGGCTCGCAAAACGAAATCCAATAGCATGTACGATGATTGGACACACCCTGAGAGGTCTGGGCGAGGCCGGAACTCCACTTCATGTGTGCCCATTTCGAGTATCATCAACGATGAGGATCTCATCAATCTATCGGACAAATTCTGTTGCTTGAATCTCAGAAACAAGCCTGCCAGCGCAATGAAGTCTGCTCCTAAAGAGCCTGAGACTAAGGAGATCAGCCTTATCAATTTCACTCCAGTGAGCACACATCCCGACACACAGCAGCAGTTTGATGTTGGTAGCGCAATGGGAAACGCCGGAGAATGTTCTGATAATGACGGCGTTGGCATCTTGACTACCCCTTCCACCATCTTGGCTGCTCATGTCGACCCTTTAGCGTATATGGGAAGTAACTCAGCATTTCACATGAAGACGATTTCATCCGCAGAGGTATTCTGGGCCCAGCAGGAAACTCGACTGAAGGTCAACCCATTCACTGCTGCACCCATTACCTCGGAGACTTCAACACACCCAAGAGTCGCCCCACACAGTATCTCCACAAACCACTACGGTCTGCCCCCGATTGTTGATCATGAACTCTTGAAGGCATGCTACTCCGTTGGCGGAAGAGTGGGTGGTGCTGGCTTGAAGCCTCAGTAGCGGTCTGGGCACGAACACGTGGAAATGATTGAGACTGAAGATATTAATTGTGCTATGACCATTCTATACTTCCGAGAGATGTTGCCAGAGTGGATAGATGATGCGCTCCAAGCCACGTTTGAATATAGTTGGCCCGCAATCTTCTTCATTTTGCCCATGCGTGTGTCTTCCAATACGGCATGGAGGTGTCAATTCTCCGGAATGTTTTCCAGCGAGGTATGCTTGCAGAGCTGAAAAGAAGCATGATGAAAAGCGTCGTGCTTTGCCACTACACTCATCAAATATCATACGGGGAGTGGCATTTTACGAGTTTGTTTCCCGTCTTGAAACTTCAAGTGGCTGCACTGCCGGATGGGCTTCATGTTACTACAGAAACGATGGGATTTACGGCGTTACTGATAAGAAGACTAGGTTTTGCAACTAATGACGCTGCTCAAGGACATTCCTTTCAAGATGTAGCCAAGTACGCTTGGGGTGTGTTCTGCCAGCTCCGCCAAACATAGTATTTTACCTAGTAAGCTAGCAACATGAAATTTGCTGTAATTGCGAGTTGTAGCCTGTAGTGCATCTATGGGCCTCGGAGTGGCCTACCGAGGTGTCGGAAGCCCTTCCATAGCGTCTTGCGCTGCTGTTGCTGGCAAAAATAGACACAGCTGGCCCGATTGAGCTCGTCCGAACATCAGTCAGGGCGATGAGCTGCTTATAGGTTAACAGGTTGTCTCAGCTTGGACATTGGCCAGTTTGCATTTCAACAGCCTCAGCTCTCGTTGCGTGTTGGCGAGCTCGAACTGCTGCCTGTCGAGTCCGTACACACAGTGCGATCAATCTTTGATGACACTGATGGTGCTCTTAAGACTTGCATATCCTGCCTTTGGTTCATCGGGCCATCGTAGGATCCATAGAGGCGTAGTTGATGTGGTTTGAGTAGGCGGCGGTGTGAGCTCTGCACCTGCTTTTGGGATAAAGATCTCCTGTGGCCATCGTAAACTGATCACGCTAGTGGTAAACGCGTTCGCGGATGGGGGTGTGTGTCCGGTCCGGCATGCTCTCGGTGGCAATCCACTGTTGTTGTGCCGTCTTGGACTTGAAGATGAAGGGAGTTGTTGAACGTATATCAACTAAGGCACACTCGATTAAGTGGCCCTCCGGATAAACGTACCGTTTGTATCACTCAAACCCGTTGCCGTTTGATTGGAAGAACCGCCAATGCTGTACAGATCTTGTCCATATTCTAGATACTATTAATTTGCAACGGCTTTGTCTCCAGAATATAAGAGGTGATCGTACTATTCCTGAATCAGCCTCTTTGGTAGTATTCCGAACTCTCTTATGGCCAACTGCGATTCCTTTCTTGGCATGGTCCTCTGGATTGCGTTGTAGAAAGCGTCGCACCAGTCTCTGCGGATGTACCCAGAGCTTCCGCCGAGTTTGCTGATAAGACCAGCCATTTCTCGGAGTTGCGTGTGATTGGGGCCATCCCGCGCATCTCAGACTCGGCCGTCTATCGTACTAGTAGGTTCTCTTGCTCTGGGGACAGTAATTGCTGCGGAACGCGAGCTTGCTGCAGAGTTGGCTTCTCGCTGTTGCGGTTCTTCGCTGTCGATGGCGGGACCCTCCATGCCTTCGCAGCTTTGTTAAGCGATGGATAGACGTTACGGTAGTCGTTAGGTGTTGTTTGTACCTTATCCTCCTGCACCATTGCGTAGGATAGTGTGGCGTCGAGTGGTAATATGATAAGGTTGAGTAGGAGAGTTGTGGTAAGGTGGTCGAGGACACCATTGGCCGAGGGCACTCCAAGTGCACCTGTTCATCTTGAGGCGCCAGATTATCCCGACGACCTCCTAGCCAGATGAAAAGGGAATGATCCTACTCCCTCCTACCCACGTTGATACGTCTCGGATCTGATGTGGCATATTGTGTCGTCTAAGCCATTATCCTAATTATGAGTGGTCGAAAGCTGACAATATCCAAGCAAAAACCAAACCCTTCTAGGGTGACTGAAATATGATGAGAAATGGAGTATAGGCCTGTGAGAACTTTTGCTCCTTGCTGATGTGCCTGGAGGCGGAGCAAGGGCTGCCTCCTGACGGTTTCTCCACAATGATCTCAATGTCTTTATTGCCACCTCCGGCTTGATGACAAGGCTGCCGTCGTCGTTTGATTGCTGCTCGAGAACTCTGTGGGAAATTGGACGTCCGTCGGGAATAGCACGGGTGTCGGGGGGGTACGGCATTAGAATCGGCTGGTGGATTTCAAACGTTTCGGAGACACCAAGGGCCATTGGTCTGTCGGCGCCGCAAGTTGTGATCTGGGGTTCTCGGAATGGTCATGAGGCACGCAAGGTGGCAAGCTGAGATGAAGCGTTGACAAGCCCAAGCTGCCAAACCCTTACCGTCCATGTTTCAAGAGTATTGTTCTTGAGAGTCAGCTTCTCCTGGCACAAGCGGTCACAGATATTTGAGACTGAAACCACCTCTCAAAAGCAGAAGAGGAAATAAATTGAAGGGCGCCACAACTTCGGCAACACGATCTGTAGGTGTCGAGCTGAATTTCGTATGCGATTTGAATCTCGAATCCACGGATTCCGTTATGCGACCCTAGTAAAACCTCTATTCTGAAGTCCTGCTCGCCGAGGATGCCCTAATCAAACGCCTCGCTTGATGTTGCTTCAAATCATCAGACTACCTGCCGCAGGTCCATGATCTCACACAAAGATCACAGCTTCGACTTGGGCTCTCCGTTTGTTTGAGAGCTTGCTTCTTCATTCACCCTCACCAGACCATCGCTGTCTCCGTCACCAAAGAAAATAACCTCAACAGTCAAGTCGTCTCTATACCTCCTGCTATATGGACTCGGGAGTGTAAGTAGCGCGCAAACCATATCTCTATCCTTCCCACCCAAAGCGTTTCTCACCAGGTGGGTAGCGGCGTTCTTATCCTCCACAACAAATCTGGAATGTGAATTCGCATCTGGAATCTGCCATTGCTGCTGGCGAATCGGTGGCTCAGCAGCTTGATCTTTGTCACTTCCGCTCAGCACCTTCCCGCTCTTGTCCATGTTTCCGCCTTTTTCAACGGGTAGGGTTGTGTGGGAACTGGAGCTGCTGAACCAAGAAGTCAACCAAGCTGTACTTGAGCTCTTTGCAGGGGAACTGCCGTTGTTCTGTGCCTCGATCCACTGGCCGACTAGACCGACTACTTCTTCATTTGTGAGCATTTCCCAAAGCCCATCTGTTGCCATCACGACAAAGTCACCTTTGCTTGGCTCAATTTTCGTAGTCGTAACGACAGGCTCGGCTGTGACGTATGGCGGAGTCTTGAGGAGTGCGTTAGGCGATCGTCCGAAGAAGTGCTTCCGTATCTGCTCTTGAACATCTTTAGACCATTTGTAGACAGCATCTCCAAATGCTCGAGTCGGCTCCAAGTTGCCGAGCACACGGCCTCGGTAGATGACTTGGGGTTCACCAGGATGTTCAGCTCTCATCCTCGCTTCCTCGTTTGGATTCGAGCCTGTTTGATCTTCTGATAGTGGTGTTGCAAACCACTTTCCTGTTTTCACGTTCTTTCGGCCAAGCACGGCTCTCGAGTCACCTGTGCATGCCACGCGCAAAGTCTTGGATCTTGAATCGTAGAAGGAGAGAAGAGCACAAGAGCCAGATAGGGCAGGTGCTAGTAGCTCCGCGCCGAGTCTCTTGCTGGGGTTCTTGAACACCTTATCCACACTGTCTATGCAGATCTCGTTGTCCAACTTGACAAATGCTGACTTAAGGGCTGCATCGATACTCGCTGGATCGGGAAATGGCGACTTGGTGTTGGAAAGGGCTGCCTTGTAGGTCGTGTTTAGCTCTCGTGCAGCGAATGAAATGAGTACCTGGCGGAGTTTCGCAGACGTGGTCCAACCACTGTGTCCATCAAAAACGCCCCAGAACATCCAGTCGCTGCTAGGTGCGCCGTTTTCTGTTGCTGCCACCGTGTTCGGTACTTCGACAATTTTTTCGGCGTGGTCATCTTCGATCGGGTCATTCGATGGTAACTGTACCACGTCGTATCTGACGACTCCTTTTCCTCTCCCGACTAGATATGACTGCTCATTTTTCCGTAATCGCTCCGTAGCTTGATCTGGGGATAGCATTTCCAAGACTTTCCTCCCTCGGTCGTCGGTGTCTTTGGCTAAAGGGCCTTCTCCAACGATCTGACCAGTGAAGAACTGATTATTGTCCACTACCAAGGCCTTGCGATCATGTGTTGTTACGGGCGTGGTGGGCTGAGCAATAGGCGCATCCGTAGTCACGCTGCGCACTTGTTCTGGCGACCGTTGCTGGAGAGAAGGTCCCTTGAAGCTGACGTATGCTGTAATGGCGCCAAGGGCGCCAACAACAGCAAGAGGGTAGCGAGGAGAACGCATGAAGGAAGCTTGGTGTGTGCTGTACCGTCTGGCGGCTGGTGAAGCGAATGGTCTCAAGACATGGTCGATAGCGACTCGATTGAAGAGCGGAGATTTGCCGACAACTTTTCGAAAAGCGGAGCGTCGAGCTGTGCGAAAGGTGAAGAGGGCAGCCCGACGCATGACGAGACAATGATGGAGGAGGTGGTGGAAGGGAGGGGGGCTGATCAGTGAAAGTTGGCTTCGATGAACTTTGAGGGTCGCCTGCAGCAGGTGACTGCCATGAGGCTGAAACTTTGGATCTGGAATCTGACTGGCAGCCAATCGGAGTGAGGAAGTGCTGACCAAAAATGCCCGTTTTGAAATGACGTAGATAAATCAAAGAGTGAGTCGCAGGTCCTCGCATGTGTCAGGCACAAGTACCACTAGTAGCAATTGTCCCACTTTCTTCATCGAGAGCACTCCTGGATGCCGTGTGTACAAGGCCAATCGTGGCAATGGGAACAAGAGCACTACGCAAGCTACGCGAGCAAGAATGGGAGAGGCAATTGGCTGCAGCGCGCAACGAGGAGCAGCAAGAATCAGAGGAAGATGATGAGCCAGCGATGGTGTCGAAGCCCAGAAATGCTTTCGATATGCTGAATGAGGCAGACGAGGGAGAAGACGATGAAGATGGAGACCAGGGAAACCAGGCTGAGATAATACCCTCACAAGGATCCCCCGCGCAGTCTTCACCACCCCAGTCAAGTAAAAAGAAGAAAAAGAAAAGCAAGAAGAAGCAGAAAGATAAAGCCGAGCCAGACACGCCTCAGCAACTCGAGTCGAAAGACGTGTCTGAGGATGAAATTGACAAGGCTCTCAAGGAGCTGTCGCTCAAACAACCGGCGCGACAAGACGACGAGACAGCCCCTCCGCAAGACTGGTGGGAACGCGATGCCACCAGACATCTCGCTGTCGAGCCTAAAAACCTCGACCCGGTCAACGAGATGAGGGGTTTGTTTGGCAACATCGCTCTTGAAGATGACTCCAGACGGAACCAGCCAACACGGCGGCGAGAGCAGAACATGCAGGGAGGGGTTGACCTCCAGACGGCTTTGACAGGTCGTTTTAACAGAGCAAGTCGGGGTAGAGAGCTGGGTGCTCTTGCGAAAAGACGGAATTGCTTTATGCAAGGCAAGGAAGAGTGGCCATTAGCAACGAGTGGAGGTCTAAGCATGGAAGCTCTACCAGTCACCAATTTCGAAAGACAATACAACGTCATGCACAACCAGCAATACCAGTCAGCGCAATGGAACTTCAGAGTGGCTGTCGAATCGATGCAAGCAGAATCGATAATCGCCCTTCTTCAGAATTATCCCTATCACATCGCAAGTCTACTGCAAGTGTCCGAAATAGCAAAACACCAAGGCGACTCCTCCCTTTCCGGCGACCTCTTGGAGCGTGCTCTCTTCACCTTTGGCCGCTCAGTTCACAGTTCCTTCCCCGCTGCCCTCCGCGAAGGCACAGCTCGTCTCTCCTTTGACAAACAGGCGAATCGAGAACTCTACCTCACAATCTGGCGCTACATCCGGAACCTCGAGCACAGAGGAACTTGGAAAACAGCCTTTGAGTGGTCCAAAATCCTCCTACAACTGAACACCACTTCCGACCCTTTCGGCGTAACACTGATGATTGACCAACTTGCCCTCCGCGGCAGGCAACACGAGCAATTCCTGTCCCTAACATCTGACTCCGCCTATGGGAACACGTGGTCCCACCTCCCCAACATCACCATCTCAAGATCGCTCGCCCTCCTCCGCGCCAATAAGCCAAGAGAAGCTAGACAACAACTCGCCCTCGCAATCCATCGATATCCATACATCCTCTCCGCTCTCGCCTCTGCAATCGAAGTCAGCCCAGTTCCCAAGTCCCTCTGGGCCAAAATTCCCTCCACCGATGCGGAGAAGCTCTACACTGAGCTCTACATCACACGCGCTAAAGATTTATGGAATACACCCGAAACGATTGGCCTAATTTCTGAGGTTGCAAATACAATGCAATACTACAAGAGCCACATCGAAGCATACCCCGAAGCAGCAAAACTTCAAATCAGCCTTGAGGAGGCACGACATGTCATGGCTCTAGAGATCCCATCTCTTATCGCGCTGTTGCCGCGGCAGTTCACAAATATGCCAACTTCCAGTTTTGATGTCCTACCTCCACCAACAAGCGAAGCAAGTGACTTGACCCGGCGCGCACCAACTGACGGTCCCGGTGCCGGGGGACCCGGCCTCATACAAAGAGGCAACGATCCCATCAGTCGCGCTCTCAGGTGGTTCTTTAATCCTACCACTCCGGCTGCCGCTCCCAATGCCGACACCCCTGACACTGGCTTGCCTCGTCTACCCGCTGGAGATCTAGCAGCTATCCGCGAGGAACTGGGGCCCCAAGTAGCCGATATTCCCGACGAAGTCCTCCAGCAAATGATCGACGAACACATGGCCGCTGAATTCGGCGAGCTAGACGAAGAAGAATTAGAGCGCGCCTTCGGCATGGGTGGCGCCATGGTCGGTGGATGGGATTACTATGAAGACGCGGCGCAGAATGGAGAGTCAAGTGACGATCTGCCAGAACTGGAAGACATAGAAGATTCGAACCGCGCCACGGGGGCTGCGACGGCTGAAGGGGTGGTGGATGAAGAGCCAGCACCTGTAAGAGGGCCATATGCCGCGACAGTGGAAGAAGCAGAAGACTCCGAGGAGGAGGCGGCACAGTCACTCTCAAGGTCGGCGGCTCCTCAGTCTGGACCGGTCCTGAGACACAGAGACGAAGATGAGACGCCTGCCTTCACGTTCCCATCCAGAGACCCACCACCAATGCGAGCGACAGCAGCCACAACAACCTCTGCACCTACCGTCCCAGTCTCAGCCTCCGCAGCACCATCCTCGACAGCCACGAACTCAGAAATCGAATCGAACCCACAACGCCTCCAACGCTGGCTTATCTCGACAGGACTGGAGGAATTAAAATCAAATCCGAACATGAGCACCTACGTCCGAAGACTCAAAATGCTCAATAATAACCAACAGACGTGGATCTTGAATGTAGTGAGGCAGCGAGGAAGCGGTGACCTTGCTGCTAAGGTGCAGAGCGCTCTATGACTTCCCTTAGTGACTTGTGCTATCTTCACGCATGCATTGGTAGTATTGGAATTCCACAATTACGTTGCTAAAGTAAATGTATCATGCCTCTCTGCTGGCTCGTCAGCTGCTTGGCGTAGGTGGCACATTGCATCAGCGTGGAGTAGATATCCGAGACGTCACCAGCTGTACTGCACTACATATCTAGATGCCGGATGCACAATTCTCGAGCCAATCAGGCAGATGAGGAGATGAAATGCAAGATCCATGTTGAAGACCTCCTGAATCGAAAGATACCAAAACCCGCTCTACCAAACACTCTCGTGGTGTCAATTTAACGTCAGGCTTCCGCCTGGGCGCAGATGCCGTCAAGACTACTATGACGTACTGATGATACTTGCCCTTATGTTTGTTCGCTCTCCTTCCACGGCCTCATGCCAGCTGGCAATTCCCAGACTTATCATAATGCCAAACACCGCTGCATTCCAGATTCTTTGACACCAGGTACCCCTTTGGAACGCAGCATTCACACATCACTAAAAGTCGTGGCTCTCCTGCATCTCCTCTTGGCCATCATTCGCCTGCCCACTTCAACAGCCCAGTATCTATCCAGTCTCCCAAAAGAATGCGAGGGCAGAGGCTCACAGTTATGTTTGACTTTCCGCCGTTGGCGTCCTCCATCATTTCGCTTGAACAGAGACCAGCCACGAAAGAAGTTTTGTTGAATGCTCGGTACAAGGGTGTGTGGTGCGCCCAAGCCTGAAACGCGAAATCATTTCGCCCTTTATTCTCCTTCCTGTGACTGTTGACTCCTGTTGGCATGGCCCTTCGGTGGAGAGCATCCAAGAGAAGTCGGAGTGAATGCAATTACGAGTCCTGGAGGTCTTGATATGTTTGAGCGGTATAAGTTGGAGTTTGAAACACATGTTGCAGACGTTGGGCCTGGCGCAGCGTAGGACATCGATGTTGGCTGTTGGTGGCAAGTGTGAACATATTGACGATGGCAGTGGAATAGAAGAACTGCGTCAAGCGATTTTGTGATGTTTGCTAGCAGGCCCTGACTTGGCTGCTTGACCACAAAGTGTCGGGGCGAAATTCGGCGTGTCCATTAGTCGGCAACTTATGATTGAGATGTCCACCGCATTTGTGCAAAAGCTAGATGTGATCCCTTGATGGCAAGGCGTCGGGCCAAAGAGTTGGGACAGCCTCATCACTGTAAGTTCTTCTTTGTATCTATAACACCGTTTAGTGATTCCGTCGTGGAGTTTCGCTTGATATTCCACATTTTGTAGGACTACAGTTGAAGGGCCCTCGGCGAAAGCTCTGACACGTTGGGAGACGTTGTGGAACCCCCAATACGTCGCAAAACTAGGATGTCCTGCTCACAGGAACCAACGGTGTCCACAATCTATCCTTCTTTGCATATTTCCTTCTCTCTGAAGCTTCATGCTTTTCAAGGTAATATGCTCGAACCCATGCTGAACAGCCACAACTTAGAAGGTACAAAAGCTGTGCAGGGGTAAAGACCTCATTTACAAAGGCCCAAGCTGGAGTGAGTAGAGCTGCAGCTCCGATAGCATAAAGGGGTCCGCGAAAATCGAGGCGAGACTTTGAATCCTGCAAAGAGATAAACTTCCACATGTGTCCAGCTTTGTACCAAGCTAGCCATTCGGGTAGAACCACGCCCGTCTTCTGGTCGTGCAGATAGAGTCGAGGTGGGTTGTTGAACGGGTCGAGAAGCCTGGCCAAGAAGGGTGAATTTTCCACATGGCGCTCCGTGATACTATGAAAGAAGGTGCTCCGGTATAGGTAGATAGCTCCCTGTAGAAGGACAAGGAGAGACAGATATGATGTATCAAAAACTGGACCATAGGCTATTGTGGTGGCAGCTTGCTCGGCGATGGCGGCGACGACGTTTTCGGCCTTCTGGATGACGCCATTAGACAAGGACAGATCCACACTGGATATGTACCTGTTGACCCAGCCTGCCCAGCCCCAGTCCCAACTCCTTGCCTCGGCCCCGAGTGACTGTGTAAGATGGTTGCCTCTCAACTGCAAGAGGGAGCAGATGGTCCAGGATACGTGAATCGCCGTCCGTGCGAGCAGTGAGCCAAGGCGTCTCCGAGCTGACTGCCCATACTTTTCATCAAGACGGTCCACATTGGAGTTTGCAGCTTGTAGAGCAGCCCGGTGTTGTTCCTTGGCACCACTGCCTGATTGCGCACCACTGGCTGAAGCTATTATTTCTGCTCTAGTTGTCCATGCGTATTTGATTGGCCGAATCTTGTGTGCTAATCGCAGTTGTCGAGAGATGGCGCGCCGCTCGATGAGGAAGTATCGCAATGCATGAGGTATAGAGGCAGCAAGTGGAATGACCACAAGATAGGGGATGTATGAGTGGCAGTATTCGATGACTTCAATGGGACTTATTTGTTGCTTGGCTGATGCATGAAAGTTGTGTTTAATTGGGAGAGTCCGCGTTGGAACGGGCCTTAGTCCGAGTCTGAGATATCTTGTCGGATGTGTCGCTCGAAGCATGCTACATTGAATTGGTCAAGGGTGATGAGTGTCCGCGCAGAGATCTGCAACCGTTTGGATTGTAAAAAGTCGCGTATCTGCGCGTGGTCGGTTGGCAACGTCATTGGAGGACAGGTCAGCACGAGAATTATGATGAGAACAGGCTGTTCACCCACCTAAAGTAACGCCTTCGTCTTGATCACAATGTCTTTTAGCATCCAATCTTCCTCCCGCAAAAGGTCGAGGTGGCCATGGCAATCACCACAATTGTGGGGTTGCTGACACTCCTTCCGTTCTTGTTGATCGCACTTGGAAGACTGTCTTTGTCCCTTTGGGGGAGGTACCTCATTCTGCAATCGAAAGACCGTCGAGATATACTACGAGCACTTTTCAAGAGAGATCGCGATCTAGGCACACACGACAATGCGACCGAAGTCGACAATGGCTGGGAGAAGGTCGAAACGCTTCCAGCCCAATCAGACCAAAATGAATGGTCAGGCATCATAGGCTTTTTCCACCCGTTCTGGTAGGCCATGCATCTCCTCCATAGTCTCTTCCCGAGCGATGCTGACAGCCCCAGCAATGCCGGAGGAGGTGGTGAACGAGTCCTGTGGGCCGCCATAGCCGCCACGCAACAACAATATCCCAAAGCCATCTGCACTGTGTACACCGGCGACAACGACATCGATCGGTCAGCAGCAATAGAAACAGTCAAGAAACGCTTCGACATCACTCTGCAAGCCCACTCCCTCCAATTCATCCACCTCTCCAAACGACACTTCGTCCTCGCCTCGACATGGCCACAGTTTACCCTCCTCGGCCAGTCCATAGGCAGCCTCATCCTAGCGTACGAGGCATTCTCTCTCCTCGTTCCCGACATCTTCATAGACACCATGGGCTACGCCTTCGCAGTCGCCTTCGCATCTTATCTCTTCCCTCGAGTCCCCACCGCCGCGTACGTCCACTATCCAACCATCAGCACCGACATGCTCTCCAGCTTGGACGACCAAACAGGCACCAAAGGCATCCATTCTGGCGCCGGAAGTGGTTGGCGTGGGAAAGCCAAAAAGACCTACTGGCACATATTTGCCCGTCTCTACGGCTGGGCAGGTAAGTCCATAGACGTGGTAATGTGCAACTCAACATGGACAGCAAACCACATTCGCCAGTTGTGGCGGCCGACCCAACCAAGCACCGTCTACCCACCCTGCCCGGTCCATGAGATCACAGCGAAAATCAAGCTTGGCGCTGATTCCGAGAAAGGACGAGATCCCACAATCCTCTATGTCGCCCAATTCCGTCCTGAGAAGAACCATGCCCTCATCCTCAATGCTTTTGCCAAGTTTTGCCAGGCCAATTCCACCTCCCTAGCCTTCTCTGATAAAATGCCTCGTCTAATTCTCATTGGCTCAGTCCGATCGAACACCCCTGACGAAAAACACATCTACAATCTCCGCCTGCTCGCCCACGAACTCAAAATCACAGAGCATACTACGTTCATCACCGACGCACCCTTCAGTCTTATCCTGCAGCATCTTCAAACGAGTAGCATCGGTGTGAATGGGATGTACGCCGAGCATTTCGGAATTGGGAATGTCGAGGGGTTGGCGGCCGGGTTGATTCCTGTCGTTCATGATAGTGGGGGGCCGAGAGAGGATATCGTTGTGCCGTGGGAGGGAAAAGAAATCGGGTTTCGCTGTAAGACAGAAAACGACTATGCGGAGGCATTTGGAAAGGTGCTAGTGGGGATGACTGAGACGGAGAGGTTTGAGATGAGGACTCGATGTCGGGAGAGCAGTAAGAGGTTTACAGGAGAAGTGTTTGAGGAGAAATGGAACTGTGAAATTGACAAGCTAGTCAAGCTGCGGACGAAGAAGTGAGCCACTAGAGATATAGATGATACGAGGGAAGGGAGCAATGTCGATCCGAGAAGGTACTACTTCGAAAGGTGAAGAGAGTAGGGAAGGAGGAAATTGTCAGCAAAAGCCTGCGGATACAGACAGACAGACATAGATTTGATACCCGTAACACGACACGACGTAACATGACTTGATTTAGATCTACAACACCTCTTTCCCCCTTCGGTTCCAAATTCCAACCCAGACAGCCCTCCATCCATGAACAGTTCACCAGTTACTCAGTCCAGCTGTTGCAAGGATCTCGATGTTGCTTCATGTTCGGGTCTGATGCGAGAGCCATGTCTTTATTATGCTACCAGCATATTTGTTACTCACGTCACTCTGATGCGTTCTCCAACAGCTGTCTGGTGGATGTCATTCATTCATCAGGTACTATGGGAGCATGTGCTATAAGGAATCCTCCACACAGCCATGTTGCATAGGTACGGAGCGGGAAGGCGGCGCCACACATTCGAGTTTTGTGCCGTTGGCAGTTTGACAATCCATGCTTCCCCTATCAGATTCCTTCGTTGACCCATCGAGAGGTATCTCCTTTGCAACATGAAGGCTGCCGGGAATTGACCAAATTGTTTGGTCTGAGGCCGAATGTAGTTGCCACAGGTCGTGCTGGGCTGCGAACTTCAGTGACGCTAATAGAAAGATCCAGATCACTGGTGACGGTCAGTGAAAGTTTAGTGGGAAGGAAAGGGTCCAAAGGAAAGGAGGAGACCATCCTGTGATATAGCGAAAAGGCTGGTAAAAGGGTGGCATCAGCGGCGGGATGACTCAGGTGGAATGAGGTCTAGATTGAGTGAGCAAGGATACGGTTGTCGATTAAGCATATTGCTAAGAGCGGTGTTAGAGGATGAGAGAGTGGAGGAGGAAGCAAGTCCTTTCGTATTTTGGATCAATTGGAAATGGAAAACGGAGGCATTGCTGCCAAGTCTAAATCTCTTGTGGGTTGGAGCACGACATTTCCAGTAGAAACCACAATGACTGACCATCAAATCGCCAGGAGACAATGCGTGTTCAAGGAGTCGTAACTGAGGTATGTGTGTCAATGTTGTGTTTCAGAGATGCCATACCTCTTTCCGAGATCCTCGAAAATCAATCGCAACCGCAACCGCAAGCGCGTGAAAATCAACGGTGTCCGGGCAGCTCCATAGCATCATCCTCTGGTTCATCCTCGTCCTCTGTTGTCGCTTCATCGGTACTACTGCTTGAGCCATCTGAGGGGTCTGGGAGTTCCATGTCATCATCATGGCTCCGTGGACTGTGGCCGCCCCAGAAATCCATGTCTTCGTCATTCTCATGCTCGTGACGTGAGCTCCGAGGTGTGGAGGGCTGACCAGCACTGAAAATGCTGAAATAGCTGCTTCGACGGGCTTCCTCTGGTTGTTGCCCTGTACCAAAGTAGCTACCGACTACGGGCGTCACAGATCGGGCGGACCTTGTCGGCGAGTGAGGGAGCAGGTGGGGCGAAGTTGGGGATTGAGCTCTTTCTGCTGGCATGGCGTGATGCGATGGAATCTGCACACCTTCCCTGGCCGGAGACATCAGCTCAGCGGAAGGACTATGACTTTGACTCGCTGTGAGACCCGCCTCGCCAAGTTCTTGAGCTCGCTCGTTTTGCTCTCGAATCTGCTGCGGTGTCTGCTCGGGCCCCAAAAGCTCCAGCTGAGTGGTATTGTATGATTCGCAAATGGAGCACTTCAAGCCAAGCCAGTGATACTTGGTGATGCTTCGACTATTGCAGTCATTGCAAAACACGTAAGCGCGGTTGTCCCTGTACTCTTCTGGCATAGGCTGCTCCTCGATATGATGATCCAGTCTTCTGAACTGGGTTTCCATGTTGGCGATGCTCTTTGAGCATATTGGGCACTTGTAGCTCGTGTTGCACCACTCGGCGAAGCAAGCCTCATGGATACTGTGGCCGCACTTCATGAAGGCTACGGGGCGATTGGAAGTGAACATGTACTCTCCACAAATGGGGCAGTCGCATTTCGTGCTCTTCTCGATGCATTTGTGGGTGGTCTCTGCTTGTATGGACATGCAGGCGCCACAGGTCTTGCAGTGAAAAAAGTCCTTACCCAGACCTTCGCCCAGCCGACAGATGCCACAGTCGTCACAATGGTAAACTGACTTTCCTGGATCGTTGTTCCACAGCTTACAGATGGCGCAGTAGTAGCATGCCGTCTCAGCCAAGCAGTTCTTGCAGGTTTGGCCGACCACCTGGGGTGTTTGGCACCGCATGCAAAGCATGTATCTGGTCTCCCTTCGAGGCAGAGTGTGGTCTTCAACTTCATCATGGCACAGTCTGCAGGTGTACCACCTGTCGCATGCCGCACATTGCATTTTGACGTTTCTTTTATAATGCTGACATCCCAGATCCGGCTTTACCTGCACCGTCCCGTCTTCATCGACATCAGGAGGAGCGTAGGTGGGTTTCAGGTCGTTCTGTGTCAAATCAAACACAGGCTGGTCTTGTGTTGAGCTCATCGATAAAGGAGACAGAGGGCGATGTCCATTTTGCACTCTTGCTCTTCCTCTACTCGATAATGGCGACTGGGCTCTAGTGTACTTCTCGGTCATCAAGATGTGCAGAAGCTTGGACTTCTCGGCCGGAGTTCCAGGACCAGACATAATCGCGTTGATTCTCTGGCGTAGAGCGCCCATGCCATCATCTTCGGGCAGCTGTCCTGATCCATCTCTTCTTCGGTAATCATCGCGATCTGCATTCGGTGGCGCCGGTTCGGTGCGCGAGGTAGATTGGTCGGTGCCCGGGTGATTCATAGGATCAGACTGGGAATGTCCTCGGCCGCCCTCAGCTACTGCTCTTGATCGGTAGGACAAGTCCTGGGCAGGATTGACCGAGCTCTCGCTGGTTGTTCGCTGTTCTTGGAGCCCAACTGGTCTTGTCTGAATCGCATCGGAGGGGTCAAGTGGTGGGAAATCGAGACTCTGATCCTCTTCAACAATAGCATCGGTATGGCTTTGCATTGGATCTAGAGGAGGGGAAGGGATGACGTCGAGGTTATTGATTTGGTTTGCCCATAGTTGAATGTTCCTGGCCAGTGTTTGCCATGTGCCTTCTGTCGTTTCATCTCTTCCACGTCCAGATGCCGGAGGCGGTGTACTTGTGTTCCAAAATCGGGTCGGGTAGAATCTTTGGAAGTCAGGTACCGCAGGCAAATAACCCGCTTGAGCTTGGGTCGGTGTGTTAGTGTCTGGGTCGGTCTCGGGGAGATCAAGATGAGAAGGACGAGTTCGCGATGAAAAGCGACGCGCTTGGCGAAGCACAGGTTCGACTATGAATGAAGGGAGATAGTCACTCATTTGGAATCTCTGAACATCCCCGTTTTATATCCTAGCAAGCCTTGTCTATTGTACATGCGACACTCTGGTATGAGGAATAAATGCGTGAGCAATAACCTGTTCCAAGGGGCGGCCCGGAATGGAAACGTCATTGGCAAAGTTGGAATCCGGGCCGGCTCAAGCATGTGATAAACTTCTCATCTGAACCTCCGTTCTGGACCCTGTACTCAATCCCGAACCACACCTCACCTTTCTCGAGGGAGGGGCTGTAACCTCCCATCATTACTTTCTACACTGAATCGTTACACGCAACAAGTGATTATGAAGCGTCAAGTGCACGTTGCGAGCTGCGAGCTCGACAAGGACGCAGAAGAATGGCGTGACTGATGTTTTCAAGCTGCCATAGCAGGTCTCGGGCGCAAAGAAGTCCCGGTGTTCGAGGAGTCTTTTATTAGCCCAAGGCTGATAAGTGCTCGAGAACCTTTCAAATATACATCTGGCCAAGGCATACTACACAATGGCGCTGACCTACACGCTTGAGGCATCGCATCGTGAAGTCTTGCCTCGGAAAGCAGAGCTGGCCAGCCATCCAGACTTTCATTTGTGAACTCTCTCCAATTTCCTTGTCGGCAGTCAATCCAACAACGCATGTCTCGTAAGTGCCCAAGATTATGAAGAATCTCAACTTACCATCGTCAACATGTCTTCTGAGGAGGTTAGCAACAGTTCATTCGTCTACCGAGACCCCTTTTCGTAGAGGTAAGCAAGGGAAAGGCCATCCAAGACCATCACCTACGGAGCTCAAAGTCCTGCTGCTACAGAAGAAGAACAGCACACCAGCAAAGGGCCAAATCGCTCATTGGTACGAAGCACCACTCGTACACTACGGCCTGCCACGAACCCCAAGGATAAACAGCAAAGGTCCGGTTGCTTGGCGCTCTCAACTCTGGCAGCCTAAGTGTCCCAAAGCATATCCTGCTGCTTCAGGCAGAGTTGAAGGAGTGTGCCAGTTTGCTGAGAAAATTGAAGAATGTGGCGGAACAGGACGGAAGCATTGGAAACTGTGAGTGTCAGGAAGAAGAGGAAGGCTGGTGACGTTGAGACATCCCAGAGCTCAAGTTCGAAAACGAAGTTGTCATTTACCGTTGGCGGAATGACATCCATGTCGACCATACCACAAAATAGAAAACAGAAGCACCCTGCAAAGTAGGTTAATATGACCCCCCCAGCCATGGGCAAACAACGACGCCGAAGTCAGAAACGACGAAGTCAGCAATGGCGAAGACAGCAACGACAAAATCAGCAACGACGAAGAAAACCAAGGCAGCCGGGATCAAATCGACGAAACGGTCCTCGTCGGCAAAGTCCAACACCAAGTCAAGAACGAAATCAAGCAAACCAGTGAAGCATGCCGTCAGAGGTGTTGCCTGTTATGGACTTCAAGCGACTGGGATAAATCAACACAAATGTGATGCCTGCCAACGAGAGAGTGAGCAAGACTCCTTTAATACTGATCTGAGGGCTTCCACTGCAACTTCATCGAGAGACACTGGTATCGGCAACCACCCTACGCCAAGGCAGACTGCAAAAGAAGCCGACCATTTCACCACTCTACTGGAAGGGCTCTACCTGCTCGAAGTCCACCCCAATGCCCATGTGTACGGTTGATGATGTTGGTGATTTGACAGCGATCGGCACGAGTTCCTGAGAGAGCTCCTGGGCGGAGGTAGATCACGAATGACATGGTTGACTCGACACTTGCTGGACTACGACCGCATATATTAGGGTATTTAGTCGTGCCCAATGGGACTCAGCATCCGCCATCCGATAACGCATACTATCCCTCTCTCCGCATAGTTTGCTACGAGACTCCTTCCCATGATCTTGTCTGCCACAATGAGCTTTGAAAAGCTCGTACGTCAAGTCAGTGGACCTGGTTGGGTGACGCAAAGTCGAATGGCGGTAGCAGGACTGAAGCTGGCCGCAGCCTCGAATTTCACTATTTCACCAAACTCCCATCACCCTCCATTGCACAATCCTCAATATCCTTAACACTAGGCAGCGCCGGCCATTGAAGCAACCTCCCAAGACCTTGTCATACGGTTATCGGCTGAGATACGAACAATTCTCGATGATCATCACGACAGTTCCATCACAACTTGAGCACGAAAGCCCCGGTTCAAGTGAGCCCACTTGGCCGGACCTACAACCAGCAGTTCTGCCTGATGGAACCGTACTGACACTAACTAGGTACAGGCACCACCAAAAGATCGAGACCTTGATAGGGCGTACCAGGGGTTCCTGGGAAATTAGGTCTTAGGACATGCAAACATTATAAATTGCCAATCATTGACTGTACGACAGACCAGGAATATCTGTCTGTGCAGCGCCTGAACAGATCGAACAATCTACTTTGACAAAGGTCAAAACGGCAGAAGCCTCTTGATCGAGATGTCAATCTCCGTGCCCCATTTTCGCCACTGGAAGTATCACATATCATGCCTCATTCGTTGATGAGTGTTCAAATTGAACAGGAACTGGTACGTTGACCTCCCAGTCACCGGCAACCAACTAGGTTTCTGAGATTTATCGTAAGTTGTCTCGACCAGCATTGGGCTGACCTGACTTTGCAGGCCAATCCAATGAAAACGCGATCGCAATTCTGAACATGTTCGACGACATCGTGGTAAATCTAATTGAAGGCACGAGTATTGACCGCTCACTCAATGCAATCACTTTGACACATGACTTCCATCAACTCTTCAGCAATTTTGAAGTCGACTTCGAGCCCCATGGCAATCAGCCACATACATATCGAATCGAATCCATCAACCCTGATTCCCGATCTTTCCTATCTATCTTACGCTTTTCCTAACCGACACTCGAACGATTGATCCTCCTTCTCCACGGCTGCTTGCCGTTCACAGTGCCATTGCACACATTCTTCATTTGAGTGGCGCTGGACATTACATTGATAGGATCCTTGGCGATCTTGGAGAAAGGAGATAATGGCAGAGAGGTCTACCGAGCTAGGATATCTCACCAATCTGAGAATTTAGAGTTGGTTGAATGGGCAGACCAGTGCATATTAATTCACTGAGATCACTATGAGTAATGAACGAACGATTCATGTTGAAGTGGAATGTTGGAAAGACCATAACGAACGGGGCCCGGCTGTGAACAGTTCGCTCAGGGATCCGATTTGTTCGTTCAGGGTTTTTGAACTCGTTCGTTCATACTCGGTTCGTTCAGAGTTCGTTCAGACTCAGTTCGTTCGGACTCAGTTCGTTCAGACTCAGTTCGTTCAGGCCCAGTTCAGCTGAACGAACGAACTAACCGGTTCACCGAATTCGTTGCATGAGCGGCCAATCTTGGTTAAGACTGCTCTTGCATGGCTGATGTATCTAGGAACCCGGGCCCTCTGCAGTTATTCAGCAGCGTAAGTTTCGGCTCTATCGAAGCGATATGGTCTAAGGCGAATATCAATACCAAAGGTGCTCAAAGAGCTCAAATGTACGCGTCCACTACGAAAACGACTGTTCTGCTCAGAGAACCAAGTCGACGCCGCAGTCTCGACGGTTCCCTGCATAGAAGACGGGTTCAGAGGGCGGAATTCTTGCTTGACGGTCTAATACAAGTCAGCTTCGCAGCAACCTGGCTTTCTTTGCCTGGTCATCTGAATCGACGTGATTCCAGGCAGTGGCCCCATGCATCAAATCAGGGCTCATTAGCTTAAGGGGTCGCCTTTGTGCTGCTGCAAAACTCTCCTCAGATTTCATTTTGGGACTCCGAGCTACAACCGCCTGCCTGACCTGCGAAGCTCTTTCCTAACAAGGCTCTGGAAAGTGCTCGATGACTGTACCTACGAGCACCAGCAAAAATTTCTGACGGCCAATCTCGGGACAATGATTGCCGCTTGCTACCCAATAGGAGGCCATATCTTGTAATTGCCTCAAAAAAAAAGATATGCTTATCTAGCTTCAAGTACTGTATGCACCTGGAGTGCCCCGCAGACGCACCATAGCGTCATCTCCGCAGTCGCTTCGGAAGCAGGCTCAGGTCTACAAAATCTCTTGAACCCCACCAAAATTTTGTACCTGCTTTCTTTCTTGTCACTGATTCCGACTGGCAGCACTATCCACGTCGCCAGTCCGATCTTGCATTACTGCAGGCAGCCTCACCGATATCTCAACTCCAGTTCTGGATTCTGACTATATCTGCCAGCTGGAAAGCTCTGAACCTCATCGACGACACGCCCCTCAAAGATGCCGGTCAAAATCGTCCTTGGCTCCCAGTGGGGCGACGAAGGCAAAGGGAAACTAGTTGACATCCTCTGTGCATCTGCTTCTATGTGCTGCCGCGCCGCAGGCGGTAACAACGCAGGTCACACCATCGTCGTCGACGGAACAACCTACGACTTTCACATCCTCCCCTCAGGTCTGATCAACCCATCCTGCAAGCTCAACCTCATTGGCGCAGGCTGTGTGGTCCATTTGCCATCATTCTTCAAGGAACTCGGTGCGCTGGAAGAAAAAGGCCTCGAGAATGTACGGGGACGAGTCAAGATTAGTGATCGAGCGCAGGTGTGTTTTGATCTACACTGCGCTGTGGATGGCATAAGTGAGGAAATTCTGAGGAGCAAGGATGGGGTCAAGGGGATGATTGGGACCACGAAGAAGGGAATTGGCCCATGCTATTCTGATAAGGTTGGGAGAAGGGGTGTGACGATGGGGATGCTTGTCAGCGACAATGGACAGTGGGAGAAGAGATTGAGGACATTGCATCAAACGTACACTGGGACGTATGGCGCAGATTCCTTGAGCCAGTATGACCTCGAGGCAGAAGTGAGCCGTCTGCAAGAATTTCGCACCGAGCTGATCAAGGGGGGGTACATCACTGACGCGACACCACTTCTCTCCCGCACCATCGGCAACATGGGCAAAGCAAAGTTGGCCGATACCGAATTCAAACAAGCGCCTAGTGATGCATCGAACTCCGGCAATGGCGTTACTTCCAGCACTCCAAACGACCAGGAGTTCCCCAACGTCCTAATCGAAGGTGCAAACGCTCTCCTACTCGACATCGATCACGGAACCTACCCCTATGTCACAAGCAGCAATACCGGCCTCGGCGGTGTCTTTACCGGACTGGCTGGCCTGTCACCCCTGTCCCTGACTCAACCCGACAGTTCCATAATCGGCGTCGTGAAAGCGTACACCACCCGAGTGGGATCTGGTCCGTTCCCATCCGAATTGTCCAGCTCCATTCCTCATGTCTCCGAGACAGATGCGCAGGCTGGAGATGACCTGCAACGAATAGGCCGTGAATTCGGCGTGACAACCGGGCGGAAGCGAAGATGCGGATGGCTTGACTTGGTGCTTGTCAAGTACTCTTGCCAGGTGAACTGCTACACACATTTGAACTTCACCAAACTCGACGTTTTGGACTCCTTCGCTGAAATCAAGGTTGCAATGGGCTACAAGAATCGACGAACGGGCGAGGAGATCAGCGGGTTCCCGGCTGACCTGGATCTGATAGACAATGAAAACCTCGAGATAGTCTACAAGACAATGCCGGGTTGGAAGACGGAAACCACAGGGACAAGGGAATGGGAGAAATTGCCAAAGGAGGCGAAAGAGTACATTGAGTTTGTGGAGTCCGAGGTGGGAGTGCCGATCAAGTGGATTGGAACCGGCCCGAGGAGGGAGGATATGATTGTGCGATAGAAGCGAGCCGGACGATGGGATTGATAGCTGACCTACTCGAAGAGAGGGATGGGACAGCGGGAAACACCAAAAAGGGGCTTGACCTTGATGAAGACCTGGCTGCTTCCGAGTCTGGGGCTCCTCTAGAGACACTTTTACGATTCTAGAATTAGAGCTGAGACTCGTGCTCTTTGAATTTCATGCACATGAATTAAGCTCAGTCAAAGCATACAAAGCTGATGTTCAGGCGTGCTCCCGAGTGGTCATGCATGGTGTCGTTGCCAGTGCCCAAAGGACACAATGCAGATAAACATATTGCTGGTGATTCTATTCTGAATTTGGCCGGCTTGGAAATCACAAACGGTCTTAGCACATGGCTGAGCTGACTGTGTTGTAGAACGCTGGGACGAATGTCGCTCAAAAGATCAACCTGCTCATTCATCGCTGTATACCAGTTTGGTGGTGGTCTATCCATTGCGTACGCTATTTGAACCTTTCTAGCTCGTCTGTTTATTCATCATTGCCAAAGAACACCTTTACCGGCAGCCAACCATCGCCACAAACCTTGAATCTATCCTTCAAGTTCGAGAGCTTCTCCACCTCCTCAGCTGTCAGCTCCCATCCATCCAGCTGGAAGTTGGCCTCAATCCGGCTCTTGGTCACGGACTTGGGGATCACACTGGTGTTTCGTTGCAGACCCCACTGAAGCATGAGTTGTTGTGGTGTCTTCCCCTTCTTCTCTGCCATATCAAGCAGTGTCTTGTCCTTGTAGAGAGGGCTGTCTGTGCTGCCAAGGCATGAATATGCGGTGCTGTGGATGCCCTTGGACTCATTGAACTTGATAAGTTTCGACGAGGGATGGTTGGGGTGCAGCTCAATTTGATTCACTGCGGGGACGATCTTGGTGTCTGGGTGGGAGAGGAGTTTCTCGAGGTTCTCTTGGTCGAAGTTGCTGACGCCGATGTTGCGGACCTTGCCTGTGCCGACCAGCTTTTGCATTTCTCTCCTGCAACAGTGTTAGCTCGGGGAACTCGGCTGTAATGTCTGCGAGGCTGCCCACCATGTGTCAATGAAGGTCCAGTCGGGGTAGTGCTTCTTCAGATCATTGGGATCTGTCGAGCTGGGCCAATGCATGAGATACAGATCAACATAGTCTGTCTTGAGATCTTTCAGCGAAGATGCGATCCCCTCCGGGACTCGCTTGTGCCATGGGTTGTCCAGCTTGGTGGTGATCCAGATCTCATTTCGTGGCACTCCAGAGTCGATGATGCCCTGACCAACCTCAGACTCGTTGCCATATGCCAAAGCAGTATCGATGTGTCGGTAGCCCAGCTGCAAAGCATTCTTCACTGCTTCCCTGACTTCGTTTGGCTTGGATTGCCAAGTTCCGAGGCCAATACCGGGCATCTTGTCGCCAGTGTTGAGGGTGAAGACCGTCTTGGTCCCCTTGCCTTCCTTGAAGGTCTTTTCTGCTGCCACGCTGCCCATGATTGACGGAATGATCTACTTGGTCTGATGGTAGCACAAGATCTAATGTGAGGAGGATTGAGTACAGAAAGAGCAATGCGACGAGAAGTTACCACAAGCAATAGATGTAGGGAAAATTGAATCGAGGCCGGGACACTCTTGAATATGTACCCGCAACACCAGCCGGCCGCGTGCTGGTGGGGCAGATTTATTTTTTGGACGTAACGTGGGAGCGTTTTCTGCACAAAGGGAGCATGATCGCGTCTCGGGGACTACGTGATGTTCTGTGGAGCAATGGTAGCAAACAAAGGGTAGGGCAACTGAAATCCTGGCAAAAATCGACTCGCCATCAGTCCATTTGAGCACGATCACCCCTGGCAAACGGCTCTCTGCAATTTAGCCTGAATGAAGCCAAACCTGAGATGCTCCGGTGGGATGAATAATGTTGACATCATGTACCACGGCAGCCTTTCCTAGAAGGCGCTAGCGCAGTTGCGGAGTAGCGGTTCCCGAAGTTCAGGCTCTTTTTGCTCGGCGTTTCTGCGAGTCGCTGAAAGGAAAAAGCCGCTTCACCACCGGGAAGAGTCTTGAGTTTTGACCCACGCACTAATGACAGCGGCAGGCCGCCGAGATGCCCTCTGGCCTGAAACCTAGCACATCAGATATCGGGGAGATTGTTATGCTCGTTTCTTAGTGGCCACGATGAGCTCGAGATTTGTATCCGCAGGCGGTGCGGAGGCCAAAGCCCCCGAGGGCCTCTCGAATGCCACAGATGATGCATGGGCCAAAGCTCGAAAGCAGGTTGAAGAAGCTAGAAAATCGGTCAAGAACGAGCCGACACCTGGCACACAGGAAGGCGGGAAAAGCTTGTATGAGCATCTACAGGCTCAAAAAGGTTGGTCCAGACGAGCCCTTGAAGCATTTTATGAAGTGTAGTGACGCTAACCATATGCAAACCTAGCCGCCAAGCAAGAAGCGTTCGAGGAAGCCTCAAAGCTAAGGAATCAATTTCGGTCGTTGGATGATAGTGAGGTTGAATTCCTGGAAGGCATCAAGCAGAACGAAAAGGCCCAGGCGGCTATTGTACGCAAGGAGACGGCCGAGCAGCTTGACGCTTTCAGGAAAGAGCAGGCTGCAGCTGAGCAGCTAGCGCGAGAGGAAGCCTTGAAGCACGGAGAGGGTCTGGATGTCAAGAAAGACGACAGTGATTCTTGGGCTACCACCAAGAAGCGACGGAGAGCTCAAGCCGACGGCTCATCTGAGAAGACCAAATCTAGGAGACTTTCTCCAACCGATGATAGTGACAAGAAAGACCGGGCTCAAGACGTTCAATTAGTTGAAGATGCCACAAAGACAGTGCAGAAGAGCACATCTGAGCTTAGCACCAAGCCATCAGAATCAGCCATGAGAGCTCCTCCGGCGAAGCCGAGCGCAGCAACAACTTCAAGCCTCGTTGCATACGACTCAGACTCCGACGGATGAGGCCAAGTCATAATTCGACATGTAGGCTCTGCAGTGTCCCAGCACGGCCCCGGCAACCGCTCCGCCAATCACAACAACACCTATCACTAGAAGGTGTTCAAGAGAATGCATTCCGACGGCAGGAAAAGCGCATCACATGCCGACACCAGCCTCAACCATTTCAGCAATACTGCCCAGCCTCTCCAGCCTAAGCTTTCTGATCTCTTCCTCTTCACGTTCCTCCGCCTCCCTCTTCGCCTCATCGTCGTCCGTCATTTTCTGCTCCTGAGTCTTCCAGTCGTCATCCTCGACACTCTCAATTCTCTCTGTCAACTTGTCATCCCTTGGCAGATTGTCCAATATTTCCCTGGCATTGCGCATATCATTGTTGATGGTTCTCTCCAACGCGGCCTCTAGTGATGGTGAGAGACCGGCTTTGAAGTTTCGCTTTGCTACACGTTCGGTGGCGACGGGTATTGGGACGGAGATCAGCCAGATTTCGTCCATCAAGGTACAGGCTTCGGCCCATGCTGCAGACACAGTGGCTTTGGCCTCTGTGCTTGGACTCTCCGGTTTGGGGCCCGGATATGAAAGTGCAGTATACAAACCCTCGACAATGACAATTCTGGCAGTGCGAGGTATCGAGATGTCGGCTTCGACTGGGTCTTTGATAGCATGATCGAACGATGGTGCCCGAATCGTCATTGTGGTGGGTTCGATGGGCTTCCTGAGTTTCTTGATTACAGATAGGTAGCCCTCGGCATCGAATGTGAAAGCAGCGCCTCGACGATAATGTGCTTCTTCCGCATTCGGCAGGGCAGAGAGCTGAGCACGCGTCAAGTGGTACCCGTCCAAGGGCAGAACATAGGCGATGTCGCGGGAGGTGGGTTCGGACAGGTTTCGCTGGTGGTAAGATCCGCCAGTGCTACTTCGGGGTCGTGTGGGATGATGGTCTGCTGCATTAGGGTACTTCTGGCGCCGGTCGGCATGGTAGAGCTTGTTCAGATGGTAGACCAGACTCGATGCGAATGTTGTTTTGCCGGAGCCTGGTATGCCAGCTATAGCGATTAGGTAGCGCTGAGAGTCGTCAAGTGTTTGATATTTGTCTATCCCAGACACGATGTGTCAGCCATTCAGTATCCTCGCCTGAGGCCGGAAGAACGGGAAGTTGT
Source organism: Arthrocladium fulminans (assembly GCA_003614865.1). Taxonomy (NCBI): domain Eukaryota; kingdom Fungi; phylum Ascomycota; class Eurotiomycetes; order Chaetothyriales; family Trichomeriaceae; genus Arthrocladium; species Arthrocladium fulminans. Next base: position 193,329 of record QXWJ01000015.1, read on the forward strand.
GTTGCGACTCACTCCACACCTTCTCGGCCAGTCTTTGCACTTTAACCTCCATAGACGAGCCTACTGGCTTGCCGTCCACTGCCATCTTTGAGGTCTCTGCTGGTTCTGCCATCTTGAAGGCCGGAGGTGGTGCCTTCTTATCAATCGCCTGTGGCTCTTTTTCGGCGATCAGTGATCCGAAACACGAGCACTTACCTCATCGCCTATGTAACTCAACAATTCAACACCTGCTATCTTGTCTTTAAGTCGGGCCGGATCTCCGATCACGATGCAGAAAGATTGAATTCGAAGTTCATTTTCATGCAACCCATTGCCAATTTGCATGAAACAAGTCAAATCCATAGCGGTTTTGTCCTCACTTAAAGTTTCCGAGAGCTTTGGGGTCTTGATTGCAGATCGTCTGCATCTCCCCAAATCCCCATTTTTAGGCAGCTCCTCCGCACTAATGACGATTCCGGTCAATATGGAGGCTTCTAAGGCTGAAGATCCAGCCTTGCGGGCCTGAAACATGCGTCGACCATTCAAGGGGTTTACGGCGCGTCTCTCAACTTCACGACTCACCACACGACGACAACTACGACCTTCTCGCTTCTTTATTTTTGTCCGCCGACTGCAGTCACTCTCTACACCAGTTTGCGCCTTCTTTCCTTTCCTTCGGGTCCCATTTCAACACGAAACTCGGATTGAGCAAGCCTCCGCCGAACTCGTCGCCCGACGTCAACTTTAACATTCCACGACCGAGTACCAATTAGTTCACAATGAAGACCACATTGTTCGCCCTTTTCTTCGCCTTTTTGGCTCGTATCGCATTTGCTGTTCCGCCGGCCTGTCTCCTGCACGCGGTCAACACTGCGGATGCCCCAGGCGACCTTAGCGCAGTTTGTGGTGATGGTGCCTTAAGCATCCAATCTTACATGGCGGAGAACTGCAACAAGTTCGAGGAGGACGCTCAGAAAGCTTTTATTGCCACTTGCTCATCTGCTGGAACTTCAGTTGGTACGTGTCATGAAAGCATCCTGCTTCGGGCGGACCATCTGCTCATGCAGCCTGACACCCCAGGCATCTGCCCTTAGTATGTGAGTTGCTAACATTGTCATAGCTGCCTACACTGCAACTGCAAAATCCAGCGGCTCCGCTACCGCTACTGGCACCGGCATGGTTACCTCAACTGCTCGATCCTCCGCTTCCGGTACAGCATCAGGCACGGGTGCCGCAGTCCAATCTGCCGCTGGTGCTAATATCCACTACCGTGACGGCATGGGTGCAATGGGTGCCGCTGCTATTGCTTTGGTCGGTGCTGTCGCCGCTTTGTAGAAACACGACACCTGAGGTTCAATTGACGCAAAGTCGGCCTTTGTCCCTGGAGCAATATCTACGACTGTTGGCTGTATTCCGGCCCAAGTGAATCAGGCAATGTATCGGGTTCCGACAGATGGTCTTGTTACTGGGTCTTGAGCCTTTGGCAACCCAACTTTATATCTTTGGCGTCGATCTCAAGCGGCTGTTACATCGCAAGAAGCATGAACGAAGTTGATCTTTGTCCCGTGCTGAATGAGTATTTGTTACGCCGGTTGTGGAAAAGCAATTCTTTTTTCAATATGGTTTCCATTTTCTGAGCCAATTCCAGCCTGAGGATCGCTTGTACTGCTGATTTTACCCTGCCAATATGCACGCCATTTGCAATCCCCATGATCCTTGCTGTTGAATCTCAAAGGACTTGGACGGTCTGCCTGCCTTGGGAATGGCATATTCTGCACTGTCTTTCCCGCTTTGCAACTTGGGGGGACGGATTCCAGACTGTGGCACCACGTCAAATCCTGCTTGCTGAGATCGAAACATTGCCACCGATCTTTAGCGCAGATCCTCACGGAAATGAGTGATTCTAGCACGAACTGCGTCTACAAATAGCCCATCAACCTCCCCACCTTCGTAGGCTCATACACGGGCATCGCTATCGACTTCGCAGGCTCGTTCTGCCTACAGTTCACCTCCGCCCACCTCATCCAGCCCGCATACGTTCCCTCTCCACAGTCACTTCCCCAGTTCTTTCGCCACAACATCCCCAGCGTGTCCCCACCAAACAATTTCGCCGAAAATCCATGTCCAAGTTTCAAGCACCAACTCTCACTCACTGTCTTCTCCACAATCTTCCTCGCTAATCCCTGTTCCTCACTCTCCGTCTCTTCCTTCGTAGGCATCTTCAACGAGAGCAACTCCCATTCGCGTCGCCCGTCCCACGCCGTCATCTGCTCCGGTACATACGCCATCTCCATCATGCTAAGGAGCCAGCATTTCTCACGGACATATTTAGGGCCATCCCAGCCATCTTCCCTATCCAACCATCGCTGCGCCGCGCCCATGGCCTGTATCTGAATCGCATAATCCGTCATCATCTCGTCGTTTATCACCATTTTGCCTCTCCCTTCGTCGTCGACAATGATCTCGGTCGGAACCCGGAGCAGTGGAACGTGATTCACTAGAGGGTGAGCGTGCATACCAGTGGTGCTGCTCTTGCCTTCCCACAGTTTAAGTAGGATGTGGTGTGCGCGCTGCACGAGCGGATTGGATGGCGTACAAGCCAGCGCGAAATTCACGATGGAGATATCATCTGGGGGACCCCCCATCGTGAAGCCTGCAAAGTCGTACGGCGAGGAAGGGTTGGAGATGTGTTCGTTCCAGAGCCAGTCCAGGTCGCCGAATTGGAGAATACCCACGTCCAAGTACACTCCACCGTACTTGAGAAGAAGTGGGTAGCGGATTAAGTCGGAGGTATGTTGGGCTGCGAATTCGCCTGTGAGTGAGCCATTGGTGAATGCGGCGGGGACAATGGAGGGTGAGGTAGTGTCGATGTAGTTTGAGATGTTGAGGGGGGAGGACGGGACTGTATCGAGGACGTAGATTGTCCAGCCGAGGGGGGAGAAGCGGGTGTGCCAGGCGAGGACGTTGCGGAGGAGGTAAGGTGGGAGAGCAGTTATCCCGGTATGCCAGAAGGCGAAGATTGATTTGGAGCGGAAGGTCGGTGGACCGGGGGATATCAGGGTGGAAGGCAATAAGTTGGCATCGCTGGCGAGGGGCGGGGGCGGCATTGTTTGGAAGACGCGATGTACCTGGTATTGGGGGATAGGCCATGCTGATGGGGTCGTAGGCGTGGACCAGAAGTTCCCTTTGGTCTCGCACAGATAACTGGTTTCTCATGTCAGTTCTTCATCTGAGTCTTCCCGCTCGTCGATCTTTTAAGCCGGTTTCATGGTCTTGGCACATGTTCAACGGCCCGGACGAATTAAACCGAGACTGCCAAAAGTAGCAAACTTTCGGTCTATCAAAAGTCAACGATGTTGGTGCTCAAATCAGGTCATTGCACAAGCGAGCCCGAAAATCAATAACTTGAACCAACACATTTGTTTATCATATTTCCAGTGGCTCATGCTGTCAGAGTTGGTAAATCCGAAAGCTGCGTGGGCAAGCTGCCATCAAATCGAAGTAGATATCAAGAACTTGACGAGATGAGCTCTGGATCACGATTTTGGAGGGAGTGTCCAGCCTAGAAAATTACATTCGCTTCTGGGTTTTGTGTTGAATTTCCTTCCAGATGGCATCCGGATCCTGATGTTTCCGGAGAGACGTTGCCATAACGATCTTGTACACGGTCTGGTCCGGTAAATGCCCCGTTTACTTTCAGACCAGAAGCCTTGCAACAATCTTTTGGCTGCTTGTTTTAACAACAGAAAGTTTTGGTTTGTGTAATGAGCCCTGCGAGGAGTGCGATCAGGTGAGTGATGCAAAAGGGAGCTTTGGCTCAGAAAGGGCACGAGGTGGACTGAATCCCCTGACCAGCAGCCAAGGTGCCGACTGGCCAACTTCAAGCACCCGGCCCTAAATGCGGCTGTCATGTCAGCGCTAGTACAAAAATAGGATATTTACCGCTTCACTCAACCACACCTCGTTAAAAACCACAAGCGCATACAAATGTGATGGGTCTCAGCAGGGAAAGCTGTCCGCAATGCATCGCTCTATCTGGTTAGATGGCAGCCATGCTGGCCGAGATGTTCGTAAAGGTAGGCGGGTCGACTGGTTTAAATGCTGGATAAGCAGTTCTCTCTGCACACCATAATAATGTGCAATACGGCTGCGAGAGTACTTAAGGTGACCTATGAGTTCTACCCCCGGCTGAGGCAATCAAATTCCATCTAAGCCCAACACAAGCTGTCAGAAGATTCCAATACACCACGAAGTTATTACAGGAGGGTGGCTGTCTATCAGCCAACAATTCACGGCCTCCAGCTCCTTCAATTCACACCACACTCATGTCTCAATCCCAGGAACGGCTTTCAGTATCATCAGCTCCAACATCCATAGCCCAAGCGCCCTCAGACGCAAACCAAACTGATCAGACCAAGAGCACTCTTGAGCACAAGCACAAGGACAAACCGAAACTCAAAAACCTAAAGTCAAAACTCTCCTCTTCGGCAAGAGATGCCTTGACAAAGATTAAAGGCACACTTTCGAAGGAACTGCAGCGAGTGCTGAATAGTCACGAAACCCGCAATGCACCGGACTACGCCGTTGCTATGAGGGCGTTTTGAGAGGGACCGGCGGGGTTGTGTTATGTTTGGGTGTACCAAGAAAAGGGAGTAACGAAACTGTGGGCAGGACTGGTTCTGAGGGGCTGGGGAAGGAGTTGAATGGAATCGAAGTTGAGGATTATGCACAAGTTGGGATTCCAGATCTCTCCCGTCTCATATTCGGTACGCCCACCTGCCATGTGCTTACTTGCGAGTCGTCCCCAGTTCCTCAAATCCTACTGTTGGCTGGCTAGCCCAGCCCTCATCCAGCTGTCTTTCTCTTCAAGTATGGTGCCCTCAGTGACCTGCCTGAACCAGCGCTTCAGGCTCTTGTCTTTTTCATCTATGCTTTCTAATTTGCCGGCAGTCTCACAGCCGTGATAAATCTCGTGCGGCCCCTTGGTTCTTCCGAAACACATTGGCATCATGCTTGCGTTTTTCGTGTTCTTGTCAAAGCTCATGTTTACTCTGGCGACATCCCTCTCTCCGATAGCTTTGGTGGAATACGAAAGCTCTCATGATACGATGCGTAGTGAATTGTCCCGGGGGCTCCAGTTCACTGTGGAAAGGCATTTGGATCCTATGAGCTCCTCCAGGGTCTCACTACTATGTGCACTACTAGATGAAGCAGTTGCTGTCTACATATATTTATTGAATCGGGATCTACAGTTCTCCGGCCAAGTCCTAACCAGAGACCACCGGCCGCGACTTTGAGCACCAAAAGCATCAGCTCCTGGTCTCTGGATCCGATGCAGCGTCCATATCAAGAGGATATGGGAGGGCTTCGGTATTGCACTCGAGGCTCACGAACTCTTGCTCACGCTTGTTGCTCGCCAGTCGACGATGAAATTGTGGGCCGCAGAGATATTGTCGCCATTCCATGAATAGTGGGTTGACGAATCTCGAATTTGCTGCCTCGTGCCCAAATTCTTCTGTGTTTTTGTCAGGCAACGTTTGGACAAGTCATGGATGCTGTTCCAGTCGGCAGGTAGTATCTACGATAGATTGAGCAAGATTCGTCGGCACGCTGCTGATGAGCAATAGTAATGACTAGGAATTGGTTTGTAGGGCTTGCCTCGAGGATCTCGCTGAAGATATTCGGACTCTCTTCTGATCTGATTCATCGTTCTATCCTGCTTGACAGCATCTAACCGCTTGCATAATCGGGCTCGGCAAAGTCGCACTTGTCGTCGACATTGAAAAGTTTGCCCACGGCGAGGGTGAAGCAACACGTACCCTCTGCCCTTCTATGCTATCTACACAGCAGGACTTGAGGATCATTGCCGGCCGGTGAAGCTGGTTTGGAGGCAGGATATTGATGTTCGTACCTACCTATGGTCATATCGATGAAGTAAGAAAGTCGGCTTCGTGCTCAGCGTGTAGACGAATGAGAGACATGCAGGAAGCCTACTCTTGTAAGAAGAAGTGGTTCAGCTTCTTGCCACGTTGGGGATTCGTCTGGAAACTGTCATAAATCGTCCATTCATCCGCTCATAGTCAGAAAATGCAGCTCATATGCATGGTTTCCAGGCCAGGTTCCTTTCCTACTGACCTCTTCCGGCACCACCCATGCCACCCATAAATTGGTTTGCCAAATTCGCAATTGCAGGATCCTGCATCATTTGCTGAATCTGGCTCATATCTGGCATTCCTCCACCCTGCCCCCCTTGCCTTTGATTCATCATGTTCCTTAACATCGGGTTGTTCATTATGCCTTGGAGCGCCTCTGGGTTCTGCATGAGATTGTTCGCCATCTGTCGCATCATTGGATTTTGCATCAAGCCAGCAAGATCTGGCATGCCGCCCCCTGCGCCACCGCCGCCAAACATGCCGGCCAGATTCGATAGATCAGGCATGCCACCTGCACCTGCACCAGGGCCGGCTCTCGTGGAGCCTGCTGCATCATCAACAGGGTCAGCCTCCATCGTATCCTCTTCTTCCTCCATTCTGGCAAGCTCTCTCTTTGCGGTTTCAAGTCCCTTCTTCATGGCATCACTGCCGCCACTGCCCTCATACTCAATGCCTTTCTCATAGGCCTCGACACTGCCCCTCGCGTCGCCCATGGCGAATCGTGCCAGGCCCAGTCTCGACCATGCTTTGGTATACTTTGGGTCAGCCGCGACTGCAATCTCTGCGTCCTTGACAGCAGACGCGTGGTCGCCGGAAGCGCTGTATGCCGCCGCTCGATTGGAGAGGTAGATCGGGTTGGTGGGTGCGAGCGAAATAGCCGCAGTGTACTTTTCGATTGCGGTCTTGTAGTCTTTCTGCTGCATAGCTGCGTTTCCTGCGCTCTTCAGCTTCTCTGCTTCGGGGTTTGGCTGTGATGGCTGTGCACTTGGTGGTGGAGCTGTGCTTGAAGATGAGGATGCAGATGCAGATGCAGATGCAGATTGTGCGCCCTTGCCAGACATCGTCTCATACACGCTGAAGATTTTGAGCAGGCTTTGTGAGCCAACTGCTTCCTTAATTGCTGGGCCATCATTGGCATCGACCTTGAAAGCATCTGCTATGCATGATGTCGCGACCTCGATGTTCTCGGTGTCTTCGGCAGACAGTGTGCCATCTTTTGTCGATTGGTTAAGATAGTCAATAATGCTGAGCGCTAGGCGCTTTTTGGTGTCGGTGAGTCCAGACATTGCGTGGTCGACGTACAGGCACCCGAAGAGGAGGCCGACTTGATTTAAGGGTGCGAGTTGTGATAGACTGGCCAGGCTACCAGAAAGAAGGGAATGGAGGGGTGTCGAAACATGTGAAAACGCAGGAACAAGCCTCGCCAGAGATGGAAGGCTGGGTCTGCCAGAAACGGCATTCCTCCACGACTGACACAATGATGCGGGACTGAAGTGTGGAATGCATGATCATCTAAAGAAAATCTAAACTACTAATGGCAAACAAGGTATCTTTGATCAAGAGGACAGTTTTCCAATCCTACCGCAGCTTGCGCTATCAACAGTCGCCATATCGAGCTTTGTCAATCCTGGTGGGTGCTTGGCCTGCACTCCCCTAGCTCTCTCCCTTCATATTGATGGGAGCGATTTCACCAGGCGGCAGCCAAACCATATCAATCCCTGCTTATGTTCGTGCTGGTGAGATCTCCGGTCTGTGCCGCCTGTACGTCTCTAATATCTGACTTCGGCTTTGGCTGGGGTATGATTCTCTCGATGGTTGAGCCTTACATGACGGTATGAACACCATTAACATACTTGTCCTGCCGGTGAAACCATTTTCGTTGGTGCATTCGTTCATTCCGGCTTCATAATGAACATGCTTACACATAGGCTCGGGTCTTCCCTTTGTCCAGGCAAAACGTCAAAGTTTCCCATGTCGACTTTGGGCAACATGCTGTGCTGAGCCACCTTACCCAGTTAATGCGCATCCCGTCCTTACGCAAACAGTGGCAGATTCACCTCCAATCAGCGTTCAGGAAATCTGGGCAAGTTCCCTCGGCAGTTCGAGTCATGGTTCCCTCAGGTGGTGACCAATTCGATGAATCTGGCAACATGAGGCCACTCGGCCTGGTGTCAAACTATGCGCAAACGGAAGTTGGGATCTACCGCTCGCGATCAAACCACGGGGAACTGCCTAAGGAGCTGGTGTCATCAATGTCGGCTTCAACCCTGGCAACCTGGAGACTGAGCTGCAAAGACACATTGCTGGTGCGGCATTGCTCAATTGAACGCTCTACCAGGCTGTGTATGATGACTACACCGAACTGTGCAGTGGATGGAGCCCAGACGTGACGATCGACAAGGCCATCGCATTTTAGCATGCTCTGGAACGGGATGGTACGCAGCCTCTGGGAAAGACATCCGTGGTGGCATTGAGAAGAAAGATCATGTTGGTAAGTTTGGCAGCATCACAGGAAGGAAATGGAGCAGTACGCGTGAGGCCGTTTCTGGTACTATTGGTAGATTGTGCTCCTTTACCAAGGGGTGGTTGGAGTGATGTATGCTGGATTAAGACCCTTCAACAGCCCATACAAATATCGTCTCCAATATCTAACCCAATCTCGCCCTAACCTTTTTCTCTCCCACAGCCAAGTCACTCTTCTCCGCCTCAGCATACAACTTGTTCAATGCCACCTTGACACCACCACCACTCTCCTCCAGGGCGCTAAACTCCTTCTCAAAAGCTCCATTCAGAATCCTCTCCTCCGCAACACGTTTATACTCCTTCTTGAGCCCGTCCACCAGAGCCTTCGGATACTCAAGAGCCCCTTTCAACTGCCCGTACTGACTAACTGTGCTATGATGCACAAGCTGCTTCACAAATCCATCGTCCGCCATTTTCTCAAAGATCTCCGCTGGTTCCTTGGACATGAACAGCTCATAGCACAACGCCTCGTCGCTCGCACCCAAACCCTTCAGCGTGCTGTACGCCTCCTGGAAGATCGTGATAATGGCCGGGAACAAGGCTTGTTCCGCGAAGAGATCGATCAGGGTCTCCTCGCGACAACTTGACTTGATCGCACCTGTCCTCAGCGCGCCAATTCCTAGCGCGAGACTAAGGCACAACTCATCTGCATGGCCCGTTGCATCCCTCTCGCTGTTCACGAAACAAGGGAACCCGGACCCTTTCTCGTACAGGCTGCGCACACTCGTCCCGATCATCCGCGGTGCGACCATGATCACGTCGCAGGAGGTGTCGATGGTGAGTTTGCGGTAGAAGTAGTTGTATCCCGACGCCACGACAATGCAGGCTCCAGGCTTAATGGCGGGGGCAAGAGTGGTGTTGAAGAGGGAAGGTTGAAACTCGTCAGGAATGAGGAGGAAGAGAATGTCCGCCTGACTGGCGGCGGCTGCAAAGTCTGTCGTGCAGGGGGTGTTATCTGTCTTGGCGGTGGCGAGGTAGCTGTCGTCTAAGGAGGTAGCGAGGATTGTTGGCGGCTTTGGCAGGGAAGCCGCTGCAATTGTCTACAGCAGCCGGCGTCAGTTCTCCACATGCTCGTGAGTCTTCATGCGGATGTGTGCCGCTTACATCTCTGAGGTTGAGACATTGTGCTCTGCCTTGGTTGCCGTAACCGATAAAGACGATGTTCTTGCCTTCCAGTGGTGCCAACGAGGCGTCGTTTTCATAATAGATTTGTGCTGACATGGCGTGAGTCGGGAAGCTGAGGCCTTCTATGTTTTGAATCTGAATAGATATGTAATTGCTATATGATAGGGCCGTGCAACTTCGTCTTGAGTAGTATTATGTACTTTGCTCTCCCCCCTTTCCAATCCCACCCAAGGATCCCCACAATTCGCTCGCCAATCCTCCGAGAGAGCGAGAGATGGGGTGTCAAAGCGGGCGATATGACCTTAATTAGCTACATGCTCTGGTGCGGAGAAAGGATTTGCTCTGGATCCTGTAAACGTAGACTGAACGAGGGGGAAATAAGGCTACCAGCGGATAGGTCAGGAAACAGTCTAAGCTGGTACCATTGGGACCTGGGGAACTGTACTCAAATAGCTTGTGTGTGATTGAGCGCATCTGCTGCTATCAACGAATGCTCAGTCTGCCGCGGAAAGTCGGTTTTGTTTCTCGGTGCTTTTCTGGGTCCTGTCTGGTGCGAGAGGTCAATGACCAGTTGACAGATCATCCCATAATGACAACATCGCTTCTCTTCAACCCCATGGCAAAGCCGCGCCATCTATGCTGAGAGGTCCAGAGGGCTTCTGCAAGTAAACGAGTTGACCTGCGGATTCTTGAAAGCATCAACCATGCCTTGGATAGCCGCATAGGCACCAAGCCCTGCTGTTGCCAAAGCCCCTCCAGCGTGAATGACATGCCAGACATTGACATACCACCTTCGAGCGGCGAAGCCTCGAATCCATCTCTTGAGGCCACTGTCGTCTCTCTTCGTGACGCCAGTTTGCGAATTGAATCCTTCGCCTTGTTGCATCGAGTTCTTCTGCATAGTGTATGCCAGGTGGAGTATGGGAGGGAAGGAGTAGCTGAACTGAATAATGCAAAATGCGGCGATGACCGAGACGAAGCCGAAGTAATCAGGGATGGCTGCTGCAACAACAAAGGCGATCGACCAGTAAATTGGCACAATCGTACCGAATAGGTACTTGCCTTTCTTGGTGGTGATTGGCGGGGCGTTGAACAACTCCATGAAGACATTGTTGTACAGCACCTTGATGCCGATGTTTCCATACAGGCCAGCGGCGATCAAGCCGCTTACAACTGCCATCATGTTGCACACCACCTGAAAACCATAGACAGACAGGCCCAGGTATGAGATCGTGAACGCGTATTGCCCTTGCCAATGATAGACATAGCAGCCGTAGGTGAGGTAGACCACCCAAATGAAGAACTGAGCCGCCCACATGGACTTGATAAAGTCCCACGGGCGTCGCATCTCTGCCATAATCTCGGGAAAGATCTGTGCCCCTCCGTAGGCAAACACCCCCGACATCAGGCCGTTGATGGAACCAATCAGACTGTTCGGATCTGGAAGGCCGCCGTAGTGTCGGATGGGCGGGTAGTTGCCGTTGGCATCTGGAGTGATGGTGCTTGCGTCGACTGCCGACCCTGCCGAGCCAAGGACACTGATGGCATAATTCGGCGGAGAATGTGCCATGACCCCCATGGAGATGAAGATGACCATAAGGTTGAGGCCGACCGCCACCATCGAGATCAAGCCAAAGTTACGCAGACTTCGAATTTGGCCGATGGCGAATCCGGCAACGACGAAGATGACCACGCAGACGACATAGCATAGTCGAAATCTGGAAACTTGACTGAGACCTTGCCCGTTCTGGATGATCACCTGGCCAACGATCAGTAAGAGCTGCAGCGACTGCAAAATGTTGATGCAGTAGCGTGGAATGGAGCCGAGCGTGCGGAAGACTATGTCTCCATAATTTCGGATGGGAAACTCATACGAGTCCAGCCCGAGGTAGACATCCCACAGCAAGTATCCTGAGTAGCCGGCCATGAATGCAAAGACGGTGTAGAGTGCAATTCCAGGACCCCATCCCAGTGTGCCAATGGCGAACCCCACACCGTATGGGCCGAGAATATCGGTGGTTATCAGGTAGAATCCTGCACCCCAGCTTGCGGTTCTCATCGCTCGGGAAGCATTCAGCCACTCATCGTTTGTAATAACCGCAAATCCAGACCTCGATCCGCTGCGCCGCACATGCTTTCCGCTTCCATCTAGCTCTTTCTCTTTCTCATCTGGATTTGGTTCGGAGTGTGGTGCGGCAGGTGAGCTTGGCCCTCGTCCAAGAATCTGCTGCAGCAGGCCATACTTTGGCGAAGTCGGCGACCTGTGCTCCGCCTCCTGGTGTTCCCGGGTGATCTTTGCATAGTGCATGTACTCCTCAATCGTCACGTTTTTGTCATAGGTCTTCCTTTCTGCAGGGTGGATGAAGGTCTCGGGTCGCTCCAAGTTGACTGGCTTCCCGCCATCTACAGCGTCAAGCATAGACATGTTCCCGAAATGGTATGTGTGTGTGGGAGAGCAAGACTGCCTGAGAGGGAAAAAAGAAGTACGGCTCAGTAATCCACACCGGTGGGAAGGAGAGTATTTGAGGCATTTTGAGAGGCTCCCCCAACCACCCTGCACAAGAGTAGCGTCTGATGATGATGATTGTTGCAACCGAATGTTGTACTGGCCCTCCTGAATAGCCTAGCTTTGACTTTTGTGGGCTCGTATTCGAAGGCTTGGATGGAACATCGTCGCGTGCATGATGATGACATTGAGCCCGCAAATTGAGGCCAAGCTTCGTTAAGCTTCTAACTTAAAGGGTTAATCACACCGTTCATGTTCGGTTAATGTGGAGACGAACAGAAGCATATCCGATTGTGCTGTCTCAGAATTCTTCCAGTGGCGGGGTGGGTGTCATTGTCCCTTGAAATATGCTGACGAAAGGGGTTTGGCACAGATGCGGAACGATAATGAAGGGATTCGTGCTTTTGAAGTCGTCGCGACGAGATTGTTTGGGCCATTCTGAAGAAGACATCTCTTACGGACACGGATGTCGCGCACGATCCACCCTCACAACGAGCGCTTAACACTGAGAAGGCGGATGAAACGAAGATGCTGTTGATGTGCATAGCACATAAGGACAAATTGAACACCTCCAGCGTTTCAGAACAATCTCAAATTGTGGCAGCCTCATCGCCAACAGCCGCATCATGACAAGTGAGAGCTAATATCAGGCTACAAGGGCGCTTTATCTCAGGTCCATCTCTAGAGCCCACATTAGGAGAACATTCAAGATGACAAAACGGTTCATCCGAAAAGTCTGCTTCCACATGGCTTTTGTTCATGAGGGTCCAATCGCTTTAGATGCGTCATAGTGTGACCGGGTGGGATGTTGTCAGCAAATGTAAACTTGCTGATCGATCGATCATTGTCCGAGGCTCGGGCATTTTCCCAAAAGCAGTTGAGCCTATATGGCAAGGTCCAGAACATGTTTAATCTGATTGGGCATCTGATCAGCGATGAGGCCTCCCATCACAGATGAGGTGGCCAAGTCTGGCTTGTCCCCTGGCTCTTGAGCAACAGCATGAAATTTGTGGTACGTCTGTAAACCACTTCTAGGTTCAATTTGCGCCGTGATTATCGGAAAGTCAAAGTATGTTGCCAGCCATTGTGATCACTGGATCTGCTCGCTGTCCGATGCTCAGAGAGCAGTCACGTGATGACACTTGACCTTCCACTTATCACATTACCAGCGGTGGCGGCGACTGCGCCAGTGTCTTTCAATAACCACTCGGTGCTATTCGGCATTTCAGCTTCATGCCCTCTTCTTTGATGCACGGTTGGTGGTGCTGTTGAGGCTGGAGGTATCATATGCGAAGAAAAGAGTGACGTCCACGAACGGAAGGGCGATGTCAGCACAGAAGAAAGGCCTCCGAAACCGGCAACGGCAATATCAACACCTCAATTAGCACGACATCAGCGATGCCCATACAATATCTCAGCTTCAGCATTACAATTGATGAGGACATCTTATCAGCCCATAACATTTGTACAGGACATGTAGCTTGGGAATGGGCGCTCGGCAACAGATTGTGGATCCCAAGATCAACCAAATCTCTTTATGAATTCTGCGTTTCGCAAATTCAGCGGTCATTGTGCTGGCTCATGAACCCTCGACGCTGACTCGCTCTAGCCGGGATGTGGTAGTTGCGACTCAGGTTATGTTATTACTTACTCCCATTCATGTCTTCACCAAAGGACAATTTCATGACTTGAGGAAAGCATATCGAGGGATTGAGCGTGCTTGTTCAGCGTCACGGCTTGGGTTCACCGGGTTCCATAGCCTTGCTACAGAAGCTCGGAATGCTCCAAGGGTCCAACCGGAAGCTCGTAAGATGTCGAACTTCACATGCACTCAATATGATCAGCTCCATCAACCGGAAGTAGAATACCTGAACACATCGCTCTATTCATACTCATTAGACACCACTACGAACCTTCTCCTTCTCTCTGTGTCGAGCTGATTACTATTCAGCATGCTATTTCCCAGACTGCCTTGAAACAGATAGGAGCCACTTCACAAGCGGCCATCTGGGTCTAACGACGAGGCCGCCGGGAGCGGAAATGGCGATAGTCAGTATCCAGAGCAGCTTGTTGCAAATACTCGGACATCAGTGCAATGGGTCGACAGGGCATTGCTGTTGCTGTGGCTCTTCTGGCTCTTTTATGGCATCCTTCACTTGCATGATGGCGAGGAAGATTGGTGATTATGTGGGTCCTATCGGCAGTTCTAGCCCCAAGCGCTGTGCTCCACACAATGGCTGTACGAGGAGGGCCTGTGGAGAATGGCTTAGATCTAGGATCCATGCGCTCATTGATCGTGGAAATCAGAAAATATGCGCCAAGTCGATAATTTCTCTCGATGGAATGGTCAGTCCGTTGGCAGGGCCTGCTTTACGGATATCTCACGGCTGCGGCTCTCAGCTTGCAGAACGTTCTCCGATTGGTCAGAAATGAACCACCTGGGATCGTTGAACGATATTTGGAAGTCCAAGCACCACCTACAAAGGCTTTCTCCTACGTAGAACACCTGAAGTCACTTCCCTTCCTTCTAGTCTCCTTGAGCGTAACACACACTTCTTGCCGGCAAAAATAACTACCTCGCACTCTGGTCCGTCGTCCCCTTTGGCTCTAAACAGCCTATCCGCCCGGCCCATCACTCTCACCTGGCTCATGCATCAAGGTTCAGAATCCATGTCTTGCAGCCCAGTCGTTGACAAAGCTATAAGCCATCATGCTCGCATTGAAATGTAGATTGATCCCACGCCCAAATCGCATAGAACCTCCGCCTCAACAGGGCTGTTGGTGCCATTGAAAGCTTGAAGTGCCAGAGAATCCGGCGTAAGCAGGCCCGTGCAATTACCCCACAAAAAATCAGGTCCTGCTCGGCGAGGAGATACAGTACCGGAGCTTTGTATCCAGAACTCACTGCAGAGGCTGTTAGGCGGCAGAAGAAAGGAATTCGCCGACGGTATGGCGTCTTGGTCAATTCCGCCAGATCCGACACTGGAGGGTCAAAATTAGGATAAGAGAAAATTGAGTATTGGTTAGCATGTTTCGAAGGCCATGTCAGGAAGCCGGTGGAGTTCCAGACTGTCTTGAGTTCGGCGTCATCATATCCTAGAGAGGTGGAGGTAAAGCCAGCGTTTGCGATGAACAGAGGCTGATAATTTGGATCGTGGCTGTAACCGGCGAGGACTATACCATCGGGAAGAGTGGGAAAGGTAGCAGCAAGTGCGGGAGAAAGTTCGCTCCCCCAGCTGTGACCGACGAGGAGTACTTTTTGAAGGGGTGGTGGAGAGATGCCTAGCACGGGAAGAGCACCTTGACGGGCGAGAGCGGTCAGTTGAGGTAAGGTAGCAAGCTCGACCAGAGATTGCACTTCCTTGTAGGGATCTGCCACGGTAGAAAGGGGGAATACCGAGATGGTTGTAAGAGAGAGTGCTGTACCCCGCTGATGTGACGGCAGAGATGTAGCTGTACTAAGGATCCGACTGGTCAAGGTAGAAGTCCCAGTAAGAACTGTTGAAGCCAAGACCGTGGGAGAGGATTTGGAGCGTCGAACCTTTGCTGTTTTGATTATCCGGGTAACAGTAGTCAGTACTGATGCCATAGCTTGCTGTGAGATTCATGATTGAAGCATCTGGTGCAGTTTGAACACGGTTTGGCGACAACATTGGCAAAGGCCACCGCTGGGCTTTGATCGGTGAAGGGCGGAAAAGGTGGCTAGGGATATCGTTGACCTCAATGTTCTGTATGCTATCAGCACGGGTGCTTCGGACACCTCTCACTCACTGGAGCGTGGAGAATAGAGGCCAAACCCGCCGCGATGAACGGAATGCAAGTATAATGCCTTTGTGCACTGGCCGGAGATGCGGCAGCAGCTTCACTGAGCACCAGCAGAGCGTAGAGTATTCTGTCCTTCCGAGCCATGGCAAAAGAATGGAGCTCTGCAAATTTCTGGTTTCGACTTCAACTTGCTGGGGAGCTTGCCAGGGAGCTTGCCAATATGAATACCTTGGGAGCTATTGGTATGGTACATGGCGCTTGGGTCGTAATTGATGACCGGCACGTTTGATTCGAGCCTCGGTGCTTTCTTGTGACAAATAGCTACAGAAGAATTCCATTTTCTGACGAACATGTCGATAACGATCATCCGGTGTACAATCCCGATTGACTTGTGCCTACCGCGGTATGAGAGAAGTTAGAGCAGGGGTCTAGAATCCTACCGAGCAAGATTTGTCCGCCCATGAGATCGAGGAGTGATCAGGATGTAGACACGTGCGGTTCTCAGTGGAGGCAAGTTGCCGAATTGAGGGAGTTGCTCGGCGTGGAAGACCTAGTCCAAGGAGGTTGGTCGGAGCATCATCTGGAATTGTACTCTCCTTCGGCGCTGCAGCGCGATTATGTGTCCACTTCTAAGCATGCGATAGATGTAGAAGCCTGGCTTCTGGCTGAGACAAGCCGGATTGATGTGTTTCTGTACGAATACTGAAAACAACAGCTTTCGAACAAAATAGGTAAGTTTTGGAGACTTCTACTCATAAATGCGTCAAAAGCCAGCAACTACACGAGCTGGCAGTGCATGACAAACTGGTCGGCTTGACAAACATGGCATTAGTGTCTTGGAGACCAAGGGGTGGCCTTTAGTAGCTGTGCCTTGCAGGATCATTACTCATCGATTATCGTTCGAGTTCACCGAATCATAGATCATCTTTCGTTCAATTTCACCGGATCATAAATCCCCCATGGTCCTCTGCGCGATTCCTCCAGGACTTCCCCCCGCTTAATTCTTCCCTTTTGCACGGCGAGGATCACATCTTTACCGACTCAATGATCGCTTTCGCTTCCTCTCTTGTCCGCTTCACAATCTCTTCTGCTCCGTCAACACTCTGTACGAGGCCAACGGCCGTGCCTGCATACGTAGCTAGTCTGCCTTCGGGGCCCCATCCGGAATCTCCAGAGTTGGTGGCCTCCTTGTACAACGCATGAAGCTTCTCAAATGAGATGCCTGCCTGGTAATCAATGAAGCTTCTGTTTATCAGACCACGAGGGCTGAATTGTTCCGGCCAGCCCTTGGTTCCTCGAAGCTGGTTGTAGATCATTGTCCGAGTAGTGGCAACTCCGCCATCAGTAGCACGCACAACCTCCTGTTGATAACCGGTACTGATTCGTGCCTCTCTTGCTGCTAAGAAACGTGTACCCATGACAGCTCCAGAACCGCCAAGACCTAACGCTGCCACCACCCCTCTTCCGTCGGCGATCCCCCCAGCAGCTAGAAGTGGAATGTCAGAGCCTCTGATGGCATCAGATACCTCGGGAAGTAGTGTCATGATGCTGGTTCCATCCGTAGCCCGTCCGTGTCCGCCTGCTTCTGACCCTTGTATCACCAGCACATCTGGGCGACTTTTGCTTTGCGCGGCGGTTATCGCTTCACGGAGGGTGCCAACTTGCAGCCAGATTTGAGTTTGCGGAGATATGTTGCGAATACTTGACGTCCAGTTGTCAACATCCTCTTGACCATTTCTAGGTGCAAAGAGCCACACTGCGCAAGGCCGATGCTTTCTGACTGCAGAGACTGCTAAGCTCAGGTCACTATCCCATATCTGGAAACCGATTCCGATTGGGAGACCTTGATCATCTTGAATTTGAGATACAGCCTGCACAATGGTGCCAGGAGCAGAAGCGACCAGTGTCCTGGCTTTCTCGAGATCTCTGAATAGGTCTTCACCCTTGGCACTTGGTCCGATGAAACCCAGTCCTTTTGCCCGAGAGACAGTAACGGCAAGTTCAGGGCCGGCGATGACGCGCATCGGGGCACTCACAACAAGTGGGAGCGAAATCCATGGGTAAGTTTTGGTAAGCTTGTTGATCAAATGCTGCCGACTGCATGCCATTGTTCGATTTTGAACGAGTAAAGACCGTAATGGTCGTGCGCCAAGTCTCAAGCGACGATTGATCCCAATGCGTGAGGATTTCGATGTGCACGCGCACGGATCGTGACGCCCTGATCACAATTTCGTGCTGCTGACTGTGCTCAGAGTATTTAGCAAGTTCCAAAAATGGGAGCTAGTGGTATCTTAGCCATTGCGCCGGCCTATTAGCAGAATCTGGACCCCTACACGGGGATGTCCCGAGCTGCGGGGCTCTTCCAAACCGCTAAACCGTGTTAAGCGCCGGCAGGTTACAAATCAATTCTACAATCGTTGCCAGATCGTGTAAGAATCACTTTTGCTCCAGAAGACTTGTGCTGAGAGAGAACGCCGAATTGCAAGCTTGGATCTGGCCTGAGCTGCTTTGATCACACGCATTCAAGAATTTTCAGACAAGCATATCCACAGAAGCTCATCTTCAAGAAAGCTCATTGCTAATCTCAAACACTCTTGTGATAGAAATGGCAAAAACCGTCGTTGTCATCGGTGCGACTGGTGGCCAAGGAGGATCAGTCGTATCCGCTCTCTTGGGTCATCCAGGCTATCATATCCGAGGCATCACACGGAATGTCCAAAGCCCCAAGGCACAAAGCCTCATCTCTCAGGGTGTGGAGATGGTGACTGCGGATTTGAACGACGAAGCGAGTTTGGTCAAGGCATTTGAGGTCTGCAAGAACTGTCCTGAGTTGTCAAAGGACTAACAAGGGCGCCAGGGAGCTTCTGTGATATTCGCTGTGACCGACTTCTTCGAACCTTTCTCCAAACACGGGCCCGAAACGGCCATGGAGGTTGAATACAATCAAGGCATCAACATGGCACGTGCGGCGTCAAAAACTGCCACCCTGGAGCACTACATTTGGAGCACGCTTCCCAATGCCATGAAAATCTCCAATGGAAAGCATCTCATTCCGCATTTTGAGGCCAAAAATCGCATCGACGACTTCATCAAGGCCGATACAGGGCTCTTGAAGAAAACCACATTCTTGTGGGTGACCTACTTCGCCAGCAATCTTCTCTTTCCCCTGCTCAAGCCCAGCCGATTGGTAGGACCCCTTGGAAAAGGCCTTCTACGCAGCCACTAACGAGGAGCAGGAAACGGCAGGCAAATACGTCTGGCTCCAGCCCACACCGGCTAGTACTTCTGTCATGGCCGTAGGAAACCAGCACAAGAATGTTGGCCTTTTCGTTTCTGCCGTCTTGGAGCATCCTGAGATCACCCTGCCGGGCAAATTTGTGCAGGCAGACACTGAGTCTCTCACCCAGGGTGAGCTCCTGAAGACTTGGGAACGGGCTACTGGAAAGTCGGCAGAATATGTTCAAATCTCTCTTGAGGATTTTGACCGGTTGTGGCCGCAGTGGGGAAAGGAAATAGGTGGCATGTTGAAATTCTGGGAAGAAGCTGGCGACAAGAGTTGGAGTGGTGAACCGGACGTTGTTACTCGTGAAGACTTGCAAGTGAGAGGTTTGCAAGGGGTGGAAGAGACTTTTCGAACTCTTGACTGGGGTCTGTAGACTATCAGACATTCGATCTCTGTAGGTGGAAATGGCACATGGCGTCAGGCTGGCAATGTTGGAAAGCATCTGAATCTGGTGTTTCAATCGTCCTCGGCCGACACTTGTTAATCCTTGACTGGTAAAGACGTTCATTCTCACACTTATCAACTGCTTCCAATGGGAGGCCAGCCTGACGCATAATTTGAAAGAAGTGCTGGTTTCATGTGCTACCTGCCGCACATCGGTTTACTCTAGATCACTCGGCATTCGTTCTACTGAAGGTTGGCAAGGTCGTCGGCGGGAGATATTGCAAGCCACTATTGGGGGCCATGAAGTGCCTGAGGAGTCAGTGTAGAATCGTAGATGGAGTGCTGAAGCAGGGTGAGAGTGTTCTGACATTCAATCACAGTTCCATTTGAACTGGAACTACACTATATCATAACAGTAGCCGCTTTCCCTGACATCTGTCATCGACCTTCACTAGGTTTAGAGCATGCCGTTCCTGTGGGGATGGGGACGCCGGAACGCGTCGAATGACGTAGCGCGTTTCCAAATAGAACTTGATCATCCATTGCAGTCCCATAGACATCCCCTCGCATACCTCAAATTCATCGCAGGCATCCCATCCTGCTAACAATGACTGCTCAACGCCTGGAGTCTGTTGACGCTGCTTTCGCAAGTGCCCCGGAATTGCGCTCGTCCATCTACAAAGCGCTTGGTATGCCCCTTGTCTAGTGTGAAAGCGAAATGCACCCTGACAAGGCTGGATAGTTGCAAGCCCACAATTTGGACGACTGTTCGATGACATTGGCAAATATGTCCTCTCGGTACGGTCGAATCAGAGCAGTGCCAATGCGTCCGTAACTGGTGCCACCACGGATGAACCGCTTTCGAAGAAACGAAAACTCGATGAACCCCTTTCGAACGGGCAGCAGGCACAGTCACTTGCGAGTGGCGTGCCAAAAAGACTCCTACTAGAGGCGCGAGAGATAACGTTCACCTCGCCACAACGGAAGAAGCTTCACCTTGGCATTGCGCAGTATGGATCAAGTCTGGAGGACAAGACGGGTACCTTTGCAATACAAGCGCGGAATCCTGCGACGAACCTGGTCGAGTTCGAGTATCCCACAAGCTCGTTTGCATACGCCATGCGGCTGCCGGTCCCTGAGAAGAATCAAAAGCAGTATAACTTCTGCTTGTTGCCGTCGGCAGAAAAAGCGTCCTCTATCGAGCCGGTAATTTGGACGGTCAACCATGGACTGTTGAAATCCTGCAAAGTCAATGATTCCCATCTGGCTCAGATTGTGTCGGGACGAGAAGACGTGCTTGAGGAGGCCCTAAATCATGTGCTCCAGAAGACGGGCGTCAAACTGGTGTTGCCCTCGGAGAAAGAGTTTGCAAGCGCAATCCGAGAATCTCATCGGAAAAATGATGTAGCATATCATGTCAAGGCCTTCCGAGGGAGCAAAGAAGGTGAGATGCCCAGCTTGAGTGGTACAGCTAACTAATGAAGCAGGCTACTTGTTCTTCCTCGACAATGGCGTCTTTTTTGGCTTCAAGAAGCCTCTCAGCTTCTTCCCCTTCAATGAAATCGAATCAATATCGTACACATCCGTGCTGCAACGAACATTCAATCTCAACATCACCATTCGGCCCAGTCCCGATGCAGACACGCAAGAGATCGAATACTCAATGCTTGATCAGCAAGATTTTGCTGGCATCGATGCTTATGTGAAGAGCCATCAATTGCAAGACGCTAGTCTTGCAGAAGCGAGAAGAGCAAAGAAGGTCGGCAAGCCAGGCCGAGTTGCAGAGACAAACGGTGACCTGGATGGTGAGGATGACGGCCGGACCGAGCTTGAAAAAGCGCAAGCTGAACTGGAGGATGAAGAGGATGAGATGGAAGAGGATTATGACCCAGAAGAAGGGGACAATGATTCTGGTAGTGAGTCTGAGAGCAGTGATGAGGAGTACAATGAGGGTAAAGGGAGAGATCTGATTGCAGAGGAGCTCGGCAGCGAAGCTGAAGACGTGTCCGCAAGTGAAGACGAAAACGAAGACGAAGACGGCGATGCGGATGAGGATGAAGGGAAAGACGATGTCGATGAGCTGCAAGCCGACCAGGTGTCCATGCCGACTCACACTTTGAAGGCTGATCCCGGTGCGCCAGACATTGATGACGAGGATCAGCTATGATGTGTCACCCCCCCTTGAGGTCAAGTTTTTCTATGCAGAAAGCCAAGTCATTGGGGAAGTGGTTAATGCCGTAATGACCAGATTTTGTGCCTCTCATTTGCTCCGCAAATGAGACTTGCGCGAACCCAAATGTATTGACCCTCGAACCAGCTTTCAGGCGGTGCTACATATGACGCCGCACTTCCCTCCTGACAGGTGATTTTTGACGACCCTTTGCTCTTCTAACATGAGCATAGGTTAAGACTCCGAACTTGTTTGCCGAACGCCGCCAACTGGCTCAAATCGAATCTCACAAATTTTCTTGGCTACGACAACCACTACTTGCTGCGGTCGAACACAACATGCCGCAATGCTTGGTCCCGAGGCGTGCTCACCAGCTGAGCTTGAAAAATAGGCTAGACACGCGACAGCTAGTATTCCATGCTACCAGTCGCGTTGTACCCAGAGTTTCTATGGAATAGAATACCTGCTCTTTCGGCTACTTCGCTTCCTCCAAGGCAAGAGGTTGGATGCAATCCAAAGGCCATGGAACACTACGAAGCTGTTCTCACGACCCCGGTGGAGTTGGCGGGGAGCAAGAATGCTCGTGGTGAAGACTGCGCTTGGCTCTCTTCAACGTAAACAACAATGCTTTGAGGAAGCCGAAGATCTTTTATTCACGGGCTATACTAGCCGCGGGCTGACCTTCGCGATTGACATCAATGTCAGTGTCGATGCCGCAATGCAGTGGGGCGTCGCACACCACTGCTGACAAGCGACTTTGATTAGCTCTCGGTGGCCCTGTTGCAGAGGTCTCGGAAGGATATCCACTACGGCTGGGAAGTATTGGTTGTGACGCAGTCGATCGATCAAGCTCAAAAAGAAGCCCCTGCGCTTCTTATCGGTTTGTTCGAGAATTGACTGGACTTCATCTAGGCTGGGGTGTCTTGTATTTCATGTTCAAGTTGCCGAGATAAGGCCGGCAAGATTGATTCCTCAGATTCGGAAGGTCGCAGTATCTCATTGGCGAGATGGACTCCTTGCTCTTGTTGGCCTAGACTGCGGAGTCTTTAGCACTCCCGCCGCCTGCTGACCTTTTCCTGAGGATCTACGACGAAAGGATGCTATGGTGATCTGGCAGAGGCTCGGAAGGAGTCTGGGATCTGTTTCAGTCCGGAGATGTGCGGCAAATTTGCCATTGGTGCTCGCTCTTTTACGACGAAGATGCCTCATCCCTAGTTCGGCTAAGTCGGCTTATGGCATCCGTCTGATCCGACTTCAGCGATAACCTCAAGCTAGGGTGGGAGATTTCCTGGCCCACCTCGAAATGGGACTTCTGCCTTGATGAATGAGATCTGAATTGCATACCCGGATAAGAGGCTATGAGACGGTCTATCAAGAAAGCAACGGTGAACGTGAGTTTGTTCATATTTGCGCTATGCTTGATTCTGTTCCTTGGTCGCTCATCCGCAAGCGACAAAGACTTTGCATGGACCACCATCCGTTACAAAACCACATCGGCTAAGCTACCCGAGCCTCGGGGAGTCTGCCCTGGTCTTGAAGAAGACTCAAAATTGCCAGCCTTGGTGGTCGCACGCGTCGAAAACGATGGCGAAGGCGGATGGGTTGAAGGGCTTGAGCATGCGAACAAATTTCACACCTGTATCTACACAGCGGATGCGCGGCTGGACCGGACATCAACCTTCTTGCAGGTGCCTGCAAACCGAGGTCACGAGGCAATGGCTTATCTCACGTTCCTCATTGACAATTATGGTAAGATTCCAGAGGCAGGAGTCGTCTTCATCCACGGCTCTCGTTTTGCCTGGCACAACGACCATCCAATTTACGACAACAAACTCTTGCTTGACAGCCTAAATGTTTCCGCTGCCTTGGAACCATATGGCTACCACAACTTACGATGTGACTGGAGTGCAAGCACTTGTCAACCGTCAGTGAAGCCGCAGGGTAGCTGGGAAACAACTTCCCGTTCCGTCATCGAGCCACAGAATCAGCGAGTTGTGTCTGACGCTGCTTTGCCCGGTGCCTTGACAGCACTCTTCGGGGCAAGCACCGCCGATGCGGCGGTAATGCTTGGCCGGCACGACGTTGTTCGAGCTCAATGTTGCGCTCAATTTGCAGTGGCGAAGAAGAACATCTACCAACATTCGCGAGATGAGTACGTTGCGTTGAGACAGTGGCTCCTCGACGGAAGCAGGCATGTTGATTCTCAATCCCCGGATTCACAAAAGCCGATTCGGAACCCCAAGGCCGCTCCTGCGGATGATCGCATCGCTGGACGAATCCTATCATATGTCTGGCACATTTTGTTTATGCCTCACGAGGGCAACAGTATCAATCTGGCCCATCTCAACAGCAAGGCGTGTCCTACGGCACAAGAGTGCTATTGTCGTCTGTATGGACTGTGCAAATTACCCAAATGCAGCAAAGGACGGTGTCTGGGACAATATCGTGTGCCACCAAATTTCAGGCTTCCAGAGAATTGGGAAAATAGTGAAGCGGTTCAGCGGTATGAGTTCGATCACACAAAGGCGTAACTGAAGGCCGCTTTACTCGTCAACCTCACAGCGGCCTGGAGCTGGCCATTACACTCAGTCTTCTTTCTTTCTCAACGAATCTGGCGCTTTGAGCTCAATGTTGCGCAGCTCAGACCGCTTCATGGACGTCAAGTTCCCAAACATCACCGATTATATCATTGTCAGCAGGTCGAAAAACCGGCATGTCATGCCAACGCTTGGCACTTCGGACACGCCTCGTGTGCTTGGCATACCCACTTCTGTCGCCTTGTTTGCTTGGCATACCATCATGCTGATTCTCTCGCTCTCCAAGCATTGAGTTTCCATCATTGCTATTAGCTAGGCCAACTTAGTTAATACAATCAGCCTCGCAGGCATTCCCATACCGTCGGTCTCCTCTACTTGGTCCTGATACTGCACCATTGGCGAATTTTGCCCCTCACTCATCATTAGCTGACTTGAGCTCCTCGAATCGCAATGACTTTAGTACGAGAGCAGCGGAAAGTCTGCAAAGAAAGAAGGGTAAAGTCGACTTCAATCACGTTACTCCGTTAGGCCTTTTCGCATGTGATCCGTTTTGCGGACACCGTCCCCAATTCATCCGTGGTCCTCTTACATTGCATTTCCGTCAACAAAGCCCTTAAGGTACTTTTCAGAGATGACATGTATCAAAGTGGCTCACAAAGGGGAAGATGGTAGCCGAAGAAGACTAAGGTCGCCCGAATCAAGGAGGGAGTGGATGAGAGAAGAGTGTCTGAGAATTGCTTCCAAAAACAGAACGTCGGGGCATTTGGTGACGAGGTTGCAAATGGTGTGGGCTTGTTGCCGCAGGCTGCTCCGAATTATGTGTAAACAATATTAGGGAAGGAAAGGGACTGTAGAAGAGGTCCCAAGTGCACAGCAGTAGCCGACAAGCCTGAGCTACCTCCCAGCCAGTATTGCATTCACAATGCCTTTGCAGCTTCAAGCAAGATCTCCACGGCTTCGTCTGCGTGATTAACCATCATCAAATGATCACTCTTCAATACCACTTTCTTCACATTCCTGAAACCCCTTATCAATCACTGCATCCACATTCTCGATCTGATGAACGGCGCTAATAGTTTTATCCTGTCGGCAGGTGTTCATACCCAGCATAGGTCAGCTTATCGTGGTAGCTCCTCACACTGTGAACATCCAGCATCGCGCCATACTTGATTTGTTCCTCAAGTGATTCAAGCTCAGAGCACAGCATCGGCCGGGAGCCTCGGCGGGGAACGGGTCAATATACTCGACTTCCGCACCCGTATCAACCGGCAACTTGTCGCCCACTACTCATGGACCGTTACTCCCATCAGTGGCAGAAAAACTGGCCAGATAGACCAGTGCTAACAGACTCCCACCACCCCTGCCTGCACCATCACGCTCAGCCCTCAACAAGCCCTCCGCAGCCTGGGTGATCACGAATCCGCCATACGAGTTCCCAGCGAGCACGACGTCATGGCCTGAGTCACAGTAGGAAGAACAGATGCGGTTGACATGCGCTATGTCGTCATACGCTGAGGTGGGTCCAGTGCCGTTGTCGGAAAGGGTGCGATCGTGCCCGACGCTGGCGAGGTGGATAGGATGCACGGCGTGGTTGAGGGAAGTGGGTTTGCTGGTGAGTAGATTGTATTGGATCGGGAGGTAAGAGGCGCCGGGAACGAGGCCGAATGCGAAGGGGATGGTATGTATGCACAAAGGTCACAAGGTAAGGTCCGTTGTCAGTGATGAGAACGACTCACTGCAAGAACATGATATGTACTAGAAGCCAGCAACTACGGGCCTTTGCCACCATGCTAGTTGTTCCTCATTCATTTGAGTCTCAAGTCCTCCTTTCGCCTCGGCAGGAGGGTCTCAAACGGACAACGATGGGTATGGATACTCACCCACAGACACAATCTACAATGGCTCTTCGCCAAAGATGAGTCGTGATTCTTCGCATGCCACCACTTACCCTACTCAATCATCAGTCAAAACGACAGAACTTCAGGGTGTGCCAAGTATCATGTCTTCAACGATTGGACAAAGCGCAGCCCTCCTAATAGAAGAGTCTCGAATGGTGATTTTGGCCTTTTGGGGCTTTCCGAAGGCTGGAATCGTGGGGGAATGGCAGAGGCTAGTTATAATTGGCATCCCGGTCCAAGCAGGGACGGGTTGAGGACGAGAATGGGCTGATGGACTGAATCTCTCTTGGGAACTATGCGCCCCTGTGGTGTAATTTACAACTCACACACTTCGACGTTGCCGAGATAGGAGGAACTTATGGTCAAGGAGTCAGCTACTCACAGCATTCTGGGCACAACATCATTTCTACAACGAAAGCTTACCGCTAAACCTTCCCTGGAAAGACTCAGCTCTTGGCACCGGGAACCATGAAATATCATGCTAACCTTTCCTGGTGCTACGCAGCGCTCTGTGGGCCCCTCATCGCAGACTCACTATTAGGGAGCTCAAAAAGACATCTGATCGACACCTGGTCCATGTTTGTTGCGTTTCAATCCCACGTTACTACGCCATCAACACGCGCCGATCCACAGAGACAGATCCAACTTGGGATGGCGTCCGGTTGTTTGATGTCCAACCAGTTCATGGTTACAGCTTGGCCGTTCCGCTGAGTGCTTCTCATGTCTGCCATGAAAAAGCAGTCCATGAACATTCAAGGCTATGCTGTTTGATGCCCTCTTGTCGTTCTATTTTTGCACCGCCATGCAGCCCTGTGATCCACCTGTACCACGGGAGAAGGGAAGCATTGTGCAGCGCTGGGCCTTTTCAGGTCCTATGGACTGCTTGTGGCTGTTCAGACTTACACCGACCCCTCGAGCATTCATGACGATCCATGCTACCCAATGACTGTTAGCGATCATCAAGGCATAGTACAAGACCAAATGGACTGCTATATATGCCATCAGTACAACCCACGTTTGCCAACACGCCAAAACATCCTGCTGAGTTTCTGCTCGAAAAACCTCCTCCCGCTCTGTAAATCTTATTTTCTTCTCTCAACATCAATCGCTATCATGAGCTCAAGCGACCAACCCACGGATTACTACTCCTACAACCCTAACAAAGTCCTTCCAGCTGTATTCGCTGCAATAATTGGCGCGTCTTTGGGAATTCACACATGGCAAAATTTGTAAGTTTTATTCACCACTCCTCAGTCAACCGCTGACATTTTCTCTTCTTTACAGCCGCTACAGATACTGGAAAGTCACCTTCTTCATGATCTGGGCCGGCGCTATCTTCATGACCGGCTGGATAGTGCGATCCTTCTCAATTAGCAGGCCCTCTGACCTCGGTCTTTTTATTGCCCAGTATCTACTCGTCTATCTCGGGCCTCCTGTTTACTCAGCAGCCGAATACAACATCCTGGGTCGACTCATGCACTATCTCCCGATGCATGCATCTCTTCATCCTGGCCGTGTCGTCTACTTTTTTGTCTACCTGGGCGCGGCAGTAGAGGTTCTGACGGCCTTGGGGGCAACGGGCATCTCAGCGGCAGAAGGCGACAGGGCCGAGATGAAGAAGGGTGCGACTCTACTTGCCGTGGCGGTTATCCTCCAAGGAGCGGTGGAACTATTGTTCGTGGCCATGGTCGCTTTGATACACCGTCGCTGTTCAAAGGCCCAGATGCTCACACGCAATGTCCTCGCCATTTGCATCATGCTTTACGGCACATCAACACTTGTGCTGCTACGTTGCATCTTCCGCGCTGTCGAAAAGTTCAACATACTCAGCATCATCAATTCTGGCGAGTGTGACGCGGCCTGCGACAATATTCTCAGCACGGAATGGTATCTCTACGCGTTCGAAGGTGCGCCCATGGTGCTCTACACACTGTGGCTTAATATTGTGCACCCCGGCAGATTCTTGCCCAGCAATAGCAAGCGCTATCTCGGTTATGACAAAGTGGAGCGCATGGGCCCCGGTTGGAACGAGAAGCGATCCACAGTCATGACTCTGGCAGATCCATTGAATTTCGAAGCCATGATCAAAGGCGAAAGCAGTCATGAAAGTTTCTGGCTTCATCCAGACAACTGGCCTGTTGCGGACGACGGCAGTTTTGCGCTGGGCACCGCTACCAATGTCAGAGGAAAGAGTTGTTCACAGGTTAAGGTCAAGTCTTATCAACTCTTGCCCCAAGAGCATTAGGATGGACATGTGTTAATAGCGCAATCAAGGTTGAGTGCGATGGCTACTGTTGACGATTTAGTGTTGAAGTGTTTGGATCAACTTACCAATCCGAAGAATCAGTGGAGGAACGCCAGCCCTGTTGAGTCCTTGCACATTCACAAAGGATACAATCTCCAGGGGCCAGCCTCAATGCCACGGCTACGCCTTTCATGTTCCATGAATAGAATCCACAGAAATGCCCTGTGAGAAACGCCCAGCCAACAGTGTTGCTCCAAGTGGTGTGCCGTACAAACATTCTCCGAAACACTCACCCCAACATAGCGACGCCTTCATCAGCACTTCGATAGCGGTGAGGTACGAGTGTTCCACAACATGTGGATATCAGATCGCAGCGCTGAGAAAGAGTGGTAAATGCAGCCCTGAGGCATGGAAAAATTCCACCGTGATTCAGCGCACCAAAGAACATCGCCATCGTCACCAGAAACCCACATGGGGCCGCTCGTAAGAGAATGGCATGCCAATTCGGCTTGACGGTATCGGCCGTGATCAATTCCATAACCCTGAATGGTATCTCAGCAAGGCTTTGCGTCAGGAGGGCAAAGAGGCATACGAGGCTCCCTGTCAAGCTTTGCGACCTGCTGAGACACGAACGACCATACAGCACCTTTGCGGCCGAGGCGCTGCTATCGCGAATTGCATGGGTACTCTGTTACCGTTCTGCACCAACAAAGCATGTAATGACCAGACCAATTGAAAGGGTGAGGCCCTGGGGGAAGCATTTGATATCAGGTGGCGTCTCCGGGAGCAGCCAGCCATCGTCAAATTCGCGGGGCTACCAACGGAGAGGAGCAGCCCGCCGTAGAAGAAACTTGGTGGAAATCAAGAGGAATGTTGTACGCAAGTGGTGGAAATCAAGTTGCTTGAGTTGCTGAGGGAGGGCTTATCATGCAAGAATTGATGGTCTGGCATCTTTCCGTCGTGACTGGAATGATAAGGCGACCGAAAAGAACAAAAGATGTGGATGGTATTCTTCCTGAACAAAGCAAATCGCTTGGATATACATACCAAGGCATGTGGATTGACCTCAAGTGGTGGCATCAAGAGGTGGGATTACAATTGTGGCGGCTGGCGAGAGCTGTTCCAGAGGCTTGTGCTCCTACACATTCAAACCGTTGTGCAGCTCTAGATCAAGACTGAGAATGCCGAATTGGCTAATTTGGCGACGAGGGACATGATCTTTGTGAGGAAACTTGAAGCTGCTTAAGGTCCAAATTCTCGTAAACTTGGATTGAATGCTTTCGGTATGGCTGCGATAAATATTAGTATAGAGCGGTAGATCACGACAGGAGACTAGTCCGAGATTAAGCTATGGCAGCTTTGTATGCGCATTAGGAATGTATACTCACCCAACCGTCGGTTGCAGGTGGACGTTGAGCTATTCATCTCCAACGCCAAGCTCCTAGCATCAAGTGCAGAAGCAGTAGCAATACGAGCTGGCTGTCCACCTAAAAGGCTCTTCGGAGGAGAGCTGACCTGGGTTTGAAGTTGGCATCATCGACCAAACAGGATGTCCTCCTCACTATCGCTATCGCCATCGTCTCAGTCATTCGCCGAGGCCTTTTGCGCAGAAAGCTGACTCAAGAGCTAAATGTGGTCGACCCATTCCATTCACCAGCTCGTCTTGGACGCATTAGCCCCATTTGGATTTCTCAAGCTTTTCTGGAATTGACTATTGTACCAGAGACCGTGACTTTGCTCGTGGAAAGCCGGACCGATGGGGGTTTCGGATTTGCAGACCGGGTGATGGGTCGTTGTGTAGTTCTCCGTGCATGCATATCGGAAAGCTCGGGCATATAATCGCTTTCGTCAGCTGGCCACGTATCGATATCGCCAACATCGCTAGTATTCATCTCAATGAATGCCATCTCCGCACGCCTATTTTGCTTGGGCTTGGATTTCGAGCGCAGTCTCGACGCTGCAGAATCTTGCCGGACGGCCGATGACTTGCTTGGCCCACCAGCCTTCGGTTTTAATGTGTCAGGCGCGGTACCGAGCGTGGTTGAGACGTGACTGTTGGGGTGTGTACTATTCGAGAGTTTCGTTGTATTGGGTGTCGGTGGATCAGGGCTCTGGCCGGCGACCCTTGCTCGTGGCGAGATGTCATCCTCGTTCTCTTCGTCTTCGTCGATACGATCATCGGAGCCATTATCGTCTACCTCGATAGCATTGAAAGCGTTTGATCCTTCCATGGTTGCAAGCTTTGATGTCGACACAATAATTCCACTGAGCTCTTCTTCATCCGGCTCTTCATAAGTAGTATTGTGCAACCGTGTTGTTCTGCGTTGGATATTTGCATTTTGAGGCGGTAATGTAGTTTTACCAGCAGAGAGCGTTCTACGGTCTCTTGATCTGCTTGGTGCGTATTCGGCATCGACCTCTGCAGGCGCAGGTCTCTCTTCTCTTCGCATCTTCTTGGGCGAAGGTTGGCCGCCTTTGTTTGGATACACATTGAGTGCTTGCAGGTCAGAACTGATGGCTGGAGCAGCCGCGACAATACCATTGAGGGCAGATCCCCCAATTTTTGCCGTCCTGTCTACCTTAATCAGCTTGTCATTGCTGGCGGCAAGCCGTACAACAAGCGACTGTCGCTTTCTTGATAGGGCCTTTTTAGATTGTTGCTTGGACTGGAAAGTTGTGTCGGCTTCATCAAGTCTTCGCTTCCTCTTTCTCTGCACCATTTGGATCTTGCCTGTCAAAAGGGGATCAACTCCCTGGTATGGCGGTTCATTGGCGGCCTCCAGGTAACCTTCCATCGGCGCAGGTGGAACTTGATTCATGGCTGGATCAGGATAAGTGAATGTGATCATGTCCGTTGGATCATATGCATGTTGTGGATCTTGCACTATTCCTCCATCTGGTAGATTGAGCTGGGATTCGTCGTCGGGCTCGCCAGGCACACATAACACGACCTCTTCTGGGTTCTCGTTGATTTCATCCTCATCATGTGAATCGGTATTGATGTTGTAGATGGTTGTGCCGCCCGGCTCCAATGTAGGATCAACGGGAATACCTTCTGGCTCCGCAAACCCTAGAACATCGCCTTCAACATCTTCTTCGTCCGTGCTGTCCTCGTCCACATAATTGTCGCCAAGCTCAGGATCCTTCCCCATCGCAGCAGCCGCTTCTCGGCGTCGTTTCAGCATCCTTCGTGTATCTTCAGCATTGTAATCATCGTCAGCTTTCTTGATCCATTGAATGTTAGAGAAGCTAAAATCCACAAGACTTTCAACGGATCGAGGATCTGCTACAGCTTTGGTATTGTGACCCAAAAGAGTGCCCTTCGGCGTATATCTTCTATACCCGGGCTTCTTGCTGCATTGACGACAGTTACAGATGTTCCGACAAGATGGGCACTTCCACTCGGGGTCAGCCAGAATGTCATGGGGCATCATGTCGTAGGCTCTGAATAGGAGTCCGTAACAGTAGTTCTTCTGACATTTACTACACTGAGCTTGCTTCCAGCGAGGCTCCCAGTAACAGTCGACATGACAGCGTCCATGATCCCGCATGAATTTCTCGGACTTCTTGACCTTTCTCCTCTTCACATTTCCGTACGCATCTACTTGCACAGCGTCTTCAGCCTCAGGTTCTGGTACGGGGCCTGGTTTCCGGATGTCACACCAAGGTCGCTTGAGCAATTCTGTTTGACAAATCTGAGCTGTTGTCCTTCGCTTTCCCCAACGCTTGAGTTCATGATCCAACGATTGGGGTGGCTTGTTGTTCGCTCGGTCTTCGTGCTGGATGATCAGGTGTCTCCACTGCTCATGCTTTTGTACAAGCTCGGCCCAATTCCATTGCTCGGCCCAGCGTAGCTTTGAGATACAAGCGCAGCTTCGGCCCATAGCGTAGCAATCAAGGCAGACATCGTATGTGTCTTGATCACCATTTGGCAAGTTTCCGATGCATGATGGGCAAGTGAGGAAACGATTGAATATGTTGCATCGACAGTATGAGCAGGTGATGTTACTATCAAATGGGATCATATCTACCATTTGCTCGACACGGTCAGGGTAAAAGCTTTCTTCGATCAAGATGCGGGTGAAGAGTGCATGCAGCCGCTTGAAGTCCATCTGAAGTTGCCGTATTTGCTTATCAGCTTTCTTGACTGTTTTCGACTCGGGGTGCTTTTGCTTGAGATTGTCAGCTTGCTGCAGAAGCTCGGCGTATTTCTGTAAAGTATAGTAGACGATTGCCTTGTTCTTGTACTGCTCGTCTCTACACACCATGCGAGCTTTGAAGAGTGCCTCATTCATGGCCATCTCGAGTGTCTCCACTGTCGTTCTATTCCAGGCAACTTTCATTGTTCTGGTGCCTCGGTTCCAGACCTGGTGTGGAGCCAGTGGCGGAATTAGGATGAGATCACCCGGCTTTTGATCGACGACATAAGTCTTGAAAGGGGCGTCCTTCCAAGCTTTGATCTGCGCAAAGTGCTTCTCGACTTCAATATCATGACCCAGACGAGACAACCAGTATTCGGATACGACCTCTCGCTCCTTTGTTTCGGTCATGAACCACATCGAAGAGCCAGGTTTAGTGGGCCTACCGTCTTCGATTCCTCCTGTTGAAGCTTCAACCATGATATTGTGGCCCAGCGATGCGCACATTTCTCGATGTGCAGGAGTGTATGTGCCTTCATGACCGATGTAGCACATTAGGTTTTCCGCTCGCATCTCTTTTGGCAGACTGCTCATGAGGTCGCCTGCTTTCGCAATGCCCCTTCCACGTCTCATGCCATTGCCACTTGGGTTCGGCTCCTCAACAGCACCTAGACCTCCGACCTCGCCGGTACTTTCATTGAGGTAGAATAACACTGGTGGAATGTGCTCCGAAACTCCCTCCTGCCACATCTGGGGACAATCAATGTCCTTGAGGTATATGCGTTGTCTCTCAGGATCCTTGTAGTTGGTCGTTGTCCATTGATTGGTGAGCAGAGCCATATGCTTGAGGTAATGGCCAATGGTCATAGGCACATCAGCCTGCTTTGTCAAGTCTCTTCCCTCCACGATATTTGAGCCACAATTGTCTTTTAGCCATTGTAACGCAAAAGTCCATCGATCCAACCTTGACTCATAGCCTTCAATGACCAGAGGCTTCCCTCCAAGAATGACATGCTCCAGAACGAGTCGTTCGAATGAGGCGATGCCACGGAAGTCGATCTTGTCTGAGTGGATACGCACGGCATACGTGAAATTCGGTGTTGACTCGACTAGAGCCTCGAGGTCAAAGTCGGGCGAAATTGGCTCAAAAGCCGCACAGGGTCGTGTTGAGGGCATATCAACGCAGTCTCAAGCTGTTGTTTTCACTGATATGTCGATCTTCTCCGCCCATATAGCGTGAGCATCCTTGCCACATCGCAGTGGTTGCGTTGGAGGTTTTTGATTCAATTCGTTCCAGGTGAGAGGGCAATGAGAGGGTCTAGCGGCCAGGAGGTGAGCGACCGGTGCAGCAGTGCCACGCAGAGGTTGTGCGACACTCTGCGACCACAAAAAGGGTGCAGTACGACTAGAGATGATCCCTCTCAGAAAGATGGAGCATGGTAATTAACGCGAGACATGGAAATAACGTGATGGCATGCACGATGATGATATCGCTTTAGCCAACTCCGCATGGCAGCCTTGTGATGAAGTTAGCCTTGCCGAAGAAGTCAAAGCTCGAGGCAGGGGACTAGAACTTCCATCACCTGTTGTTGACATATGCGAGGATAGGGAGCCAAAATTGGGTGAATTCAAAGGCTGAAGACGTTGTTGAAACTCATATTCCAGATTGACGATCTGATGCGAAAGGAGACGCACCCAGGAAGAAACGAAGCCCGGTTTCATGCCTCTCAGTCATCACGGCCAACACTATGCACGATTGGCACTATCTTCAAGATCTAGGCTCAGTACCGTGAAGAAGGAGGCTGCACCGCTATGTCGGAGCGCACTCCAGCGGTTTCGATGCGAAAGGAAAGCCAATACACCAGCTCTGCCATGTACTCGAACTTTCACAGGCAAACCAGCATGCCCCTTTCCAGTAGCTGCTGTACAGCCAGATGCACGACAAATAAGCTCGCCAACTATCTACACCCCACCTCAAACTGGGCTCATCTCCAGACTGCCGCCCTCATGGATACCATATGCTGAGCTCATTCGACTCGATAAACCAACAGGCACATATTATCTCTATTTCCCCTGCTTATACTCGACCCTGATGGCAGCGCCTATGGCCACGCCAATGGCGTCCATGGCAGACGTCATATGGTACTCAGGTCTGTTCTTTGCCGGTGCACTCATCATGCGCGGCGCCGGCTGCACCATCAACGATCTCTGGGACCGAAACCTCGATCCGCATGTCGAAAGAACCAAATTTCGTCCCATCGCAAGGGGAGCCATTTCGCCTCCAAAAGCAATCGTATATCTTGGCTTCCAGCTACTTGCGGGTCTCGGCGTCCTCTTGTCATTCCCATCTCAATGCTTTTTCTATGCTACACCCAGCCTGATACTTGTCACCCTGTACCCTCTGGCCAAGCGAGTCACCAACTACCCGCAAGCCGTGCTGGGCCTGACCTTCACATGGGGCGCGTGGATGGGCTTTCCCGCTCTCGGCATCGATCTGCTCTCCAACACAGACGCAGCCATCAGTGCAGCTCTTCTGTATGCAAGCTGTTGGGCGTGGACGATAAATTACGATATGATATATGCGCACATGGATATCAAGGATGATGTCAAAGCTGGGATCAAGTCGATAGCGTTGGCTCACGAGCACAACACGAAGGCCGTGTTGTCGGGATTGACCGTGGCTCAGGTTGGGTTGCTTGCTGCTGCTGGGTATTTCTCGGGCGCCGGTCCCATCTTTTCGATTGTCAGTTGTGGAGGTGCTGCCTTGACTCTGGGCACAATTATTCGAAAAGTGAATCTGAAAGACGTGAAGGACTGTTGGAGGTGGTTTAGAACGGGCGCTTGGATGACCGGAGGTGTGATATCGACAGGCCTGTTTCTCGATTACCTGTATAGAAAAAAGAAGGAGGAGGGCAAGAGTGCTATCACTGGCACGCTGGCATAGCTGCTTCTCATGTATCATCATTCTCAATCTTCTGCAGACCAAGATGCTCCTCCACACGGGCGACAATTTTCTTCCAATCCATCATGGCGCCATCACCGGTGTCGCCGCAAGCGAGTTCCTTCTCCGTCGGGCGCAGCAGAATGACGGAGCTCTCTTCTTCAGTAGTCCAGTCTTGGTCGATGGTCTTCAATTGCTTCTTCGTGATTGGGTGCCTCCACATGGCAGTGTTCATGGCGGGGGCGATCATGACATGCTTCTTTCGCATGTCAATCATTCCTGTAGTGTCCCAGGCCCGAACAACGCTGGTGATCAAGTTGTCGCTGATGCCATTTGCCATCTTTGCCATGGTGTTAGCAGATAGCGGTGCAATGACCAGAACATGAGCCCATCTCCGAAGCTCGATATGTAAGATCTTGTCACCCCTGACCCAGGGCTTTGACCATTCGTCCTCGTCGAAGTAGATCCCATCCACGTTTTTGGCATTGGTTAGTGACTCGAGACTTGGCTGCTCCTCCGCCTGTCCTTGAAGGAAGTTACTTGCGTTTCTGGTCACCACAATTCGCACCGAAACATTTCTGTGGTCAGCTAGCGAGGTAGCAATCAAGGGTAGTTTGATTGTCGCCACGGAACCGCTTGCTGCGAGCAAGATGTGAACTTTGCCATCGTCAGCATATTCTGCTGCATCGAAGCGCTTCGTGGCCATTGTCTCCATGAATTTGCAGGTCAAAACATGAGCTTGACATTGAGAGCATTAAATATTCACGTTGCTGAATAATACCTACTACACAGCGGCGCGAAAGGTCGGCTGGCCTGGACAATCAGTTTGTCAACGGATTGACATCATCTGCATTGGTCAAATCACCATCTCCAAAAATTCTACTGTAAGAGAGCGAATGCCATCTCGTTCCAGCTCTCAAATACACTGACAAACATCGCAAGATGCTGAATCAAAGCGTCAGAGTGCCTGTACACTCCCTCAATGCTCGACCATGGACTCGGGAGACTGACATGCTCACCAGGCCCTCCGTGGCGCGATCGCAGCGCTACACCCATCCGCCACCGCTTCCACCCTCCTCCCTCGCGTCTCCCAATCCCTGATACAAACAAGATTGTTATCGCAAGAAGTACGAACGGCAATAGATAGAGCGGTAGCATCAGCACCCGTCGTGCTGTTCATGAAAGGCACTCCAGAGACACCACAGTGCGGCTTCTCGCGGACGAGTATACAGATACTGGGCCTACAAGGACTGGATCCAAGAAAATTCACCGCTTTCAATGTTCTTGAAGATGAGGACTTGAGATCAGGTATGCGGGAAAACGATGGCCATTGCGGGACGGTGCTAATGCAGATGCGCAGGCATAAAGGAGTACTCGGATTGGCCTACGATCCCACAGCTCTATGTCAACAAGGAGTTTGTTGGTGGATGTGATATTCTGATGCAGATGCACAAGGATGGCTCACTAGCGGAAATGCTGTCGAAGAACAAGCTCATTGTAGAAGAGGAGGGAAGTGATGTTGAAGGCCAGGCCGCAGAAGCGACACGAGCGACCACGGAGCAAAGCACTGGCGCCAACTCGAAGGATGCGAAGGGCGAGAGCTCATGAACAGCAAAGTTCATACGATGTAGCAGATTAGCAGAGCCATCTTTTCGATCAAAAGATGCAAATATTTATGTACATCAGCAAGCGAGCGAATTCTACCGTCCCGCTGGGAAGGGTTTTGCTGTCCACGATGCATGCAGCTTCTCATCTTCGTCTCAACCTCAAGTTCAACATCAGTCCAGCTCTTCCAGCCCGGGATCAGTGATTCATACGAGCATTTGCTGAGGCAGCAAACATGGCAAATAATTCAACATCACGTGTTCGGAGGAGATTCTAAGTCGACCCTCCGACACAAATGTATATTCAATTTGACTGCAGCCGCTAAACTCGTGTATCCCTCTGCGCAACGTCTACTGTCGCTCCGGCCGCGCTTTTTGTACTGCTTTGCGTGAAGAAAGCCTTACGAGCCTGCATTCCAGAACCAACGGCCCATGCACCAAAGATGATGGATGAGTTCGCGTCTGAAACGGACAGCGACTATACAAGCTATTGGCGAGACTGGGTAAGTGATCACTGTTTTGAATGAACGCCATGCCGCTGTGAACTCATTTGTGCTACGAGCACCAATTCCGCAAGCCTACAAGGATGGGCCCCCATGCCCAAGGCCGTCACGCAAGATGTCGCTAGACTTTCGGGCGGCCCCTTTGGCATCCGACCAAGGGGAGTGTCAGACCGATCACCATGTTGGCGAGGATAGTTGATCCTACATCTCAACAGATACCACCTCCGGCGCCGAGTTGTGGATCAGCAATACATTGTTTATTGCGGAGCTTTTACTTTTCTCGCGTGCAAATCCACCGGCGCAAAGCCATCTGGCGATCAAGACTCCTTGTTGACTATTGCTCGGTAGTTTATATCCTCCCGTGGCAACGAGTATTTTTGCGAGATAGACGAAGAATATCTCACCGACCGCTTCAATCTCACTGGGCTTCAGACTGAGGTTCACTACTATCAGAATGCTCTCGACCTTATTACAGATGTATTCGACCTCGATTGTGATGATGACATGAGAGAAACGATCGAGAAGTCGGCGCGGCATCTCTATGGCTTGGTCCATGCACGGTACATTGTTACCACGAGAGGCCTGACGAAAATGGTGAGTTCAAGCGTTTTTGACAGTGTCTCGCCCACTTGCTGATACCATTCTGCGCAGGTCGATAAATTCAAAAAGTCCGACTTTGGCAAATGCCCTCGCGTGCATTGCGATTCGCAACCCCTCCTCCCAATGGGTCTTTCTGACGTGCCATATCAGAAATCTGTCAAGCTCTACTGTGCTCGTTGTGAAGACATCTACAACCCCAAGTCGTCACGACACGCACAGATTGATGGTGCATACTTTGGCGCATCCTTCCACAACATCCTATTCCAGGTCTATCCGGCGCTGATACCACAGAAGAGTCGAAGGCGATATGAGCCTCGAATCTTTGGCTTTCGAGTTCATGCAAGTGCCGCTCTTGCAAGATGGCAGGCGGAGGAAAGAGTGGAGATGAGGAAGCGACTTAAGGGTAGTGGTGCGCCGATTGATACGACGAAGCTCTTCATCGAGGACATTGAAGGGGAGGATAGTGAAGCCAACGATGACGGGACTGGTAGGGGGACCACTATCGTCGAAAGTGCCACGAAATAAACAGTGGCTGATGATCTGAGAGGAACGAATTCAAACCGGATAATGAACTCGCTGGACAAGTCGGTGTACCCGGAGACAATCGAGCACACAAATGACGGAGAACCGGGCCGGAGCAACGAATTTTACGCATGGATTGACATGATAGGGATGCAATTAGTGGTTGACGGAGTGAATGATCATCCTGTAGACTTGACCATCTGCCCCAGCAAATGACGCTTGATAATCTCCCATGGATCCTTGCCGACCAATTCGCCCGGGATCCTTCGAGAATGCCTCGAAGAAGTTGGCTAATGCAACGGGCGCGACCTCATCCGCCTGCGTCGGGAAACAATAGATTGCACGGCGTTTTTTCTCTAGCTTGACACAGATGAGCTGTAAGGCACACAAGAGGACAATTGGTAGGTCCCGCAGCAAGGAGCTACAACAAGAAGGAGTAGGCGAGGTCAGGGAAGAGGAGTGCGATTCTAGAACGCTTGCTTCAACTTGCCAAACCCAGATGCTATAACCCGTAATCGATAACACCCAGCCAATTGGACAGCTCCTTTTGCATGTAATCGAAAACGACAAGGCCGGATTACAATCAACCCGCCGGATACCTTCCAACTTCAGCCTCATGCCAATGTTGCTTATATATGAGCTTACCAGAATACGGAGGTATGGCTCGATTATTTTTGGGAGTGCAGAGCCAGTTTAAGGAAAGCTTTTGCCAAGTCATGCATGAAGCGAGAACAAGTGTTGCCAAACATGCGATTTCTCTCCTTTCTGCATTCTCATGTTGCCCTCTTGGCTGAGAGATGGGGCTTGCCGAGCATGCCCCAGCCCTCTTTTCGTCCTAATCTCGGACCGTGCATATGTGTCACGTTTTGATCAAAAATGGGTCTCCTCGAGGCCCATGTCTTGAGGGTTTCACAATCACTCCTTTTGTTGCGGCTCAAGCGTCTTGGCTTTTGAAGCTGTCTGCCGCTTGAGGCTTGCACCTTGACCCATGATTCGGCGAGAAAAGCCTGCAACTCATGTTATATGACGGAAAAGCACCTTAGCCGCTTCGCGAGCAAATCGGTGGCTGTTAACTCGTTTTCCATTGCCACCTGTGAACGCCCTTTCAGTCATCAACCTTCCAGTGATCCCTGATGGTGAGTAGAGAGACTGTGTCGCCTGACTTGCTCTTCCCCTTTATTGGCATAGTACCACTAGAGTAGTGGGTTTCGGAAGAGAGACGGATGAACAAAGTGACCGGTTGCGCTTCCTGAGGACGAAATGTCTAGTATGCTGGATTCCAATCCGGTGCGCATCACGGAAAGATATAGGGGGAACACGCTGGACGATGCCTTCGGTCTTCATTTCGCCGCACACCTTCGATCACTTACATTCGATTTGCTCTCCTACCCTCTACTAACCATCCACAGCCATGGGCGAGCACATCTACTACGGTCCTTGGATCAATTGGTCACACGGTCCCATCGTTGGAGCAACCCTTACCCTGGGCGATAGAAGTGGTGCTCTCCTCACTGCATTCATAGCCACATTCGTTACAATCGCCGGTGCACAGCTCTTCAAAATCCTCACGTATGCATTCCATCAGCTACGCTCGAAAGAGTCTGCTCAGGATGGCCTGTGGCATCAGCAGCAAATCATTTTCAGAAACACTTCTTCAGCAGGCAGTGCAGCCTGGAGTTTCCTCCAGCAATGGTGGACATGGAGCGGGAAGGCCAGATTGACTCTGATCAGAACACTTCCATGGGCCATCTTCTGCGTCTCATACATGGTGGCTTTTGGTCTTGCTGCTGTCTTCTCTTCTGAAATTACAAAGGGCCCTGGACCGGCAAGGCTTGTGATTAGCGAGGCATGCGGCTACTGGGAAACAGAAGGCGATGAAGTGAGCATTGAGAGTGTAGAAGCCTACTCACGACGTGTTGCCAATCAAAGTCTGGTTGCGGCGGCATATGCTCGAACCTGCTATGGCGGAAGTTACGACGTACTCAGCTGCAGCAAGTTCACCAAGCCTTCACTTTCCTACGAGATCAACGCCAATGCGTCTTGCCCTTTCGCCGGAGGCATGTGTTATATGGGTGACACTGCGGCCTACGAGATTACCGCCAAGCTGGACACACTTCATGACCTCGGCATAAACTCTCGGCAGTCTGATCGACTTGAGTTTGTGAAAGTGGCTACATGCGCTCCTGTCACACAGAAAGGCTTCACGCAAACTCGAGCCGGGGGTGACGAAGTTGGTGGTTACGAAACTGATACCTGGTGGGAGTCCATGTATGGCCCCACCAAAGTTGGCACCACCGACCTCAACAGCACCGACTATACACACAGATACAACGACCATACCTCCATAGATTCCGTTGCGTACAAGCTCGAAATAGCTTTGCGTCTTGCAGGCCCCCTCGGCGACGCTGGCGGCTG
Source organism: Arthrocladium fulminans (assembly GCA_003614865.1). NCBI lineage: Eukaryota > Fungi > Ascomycota > Eurotiomycetes > Chaetothyriales > Trichomeriaceae > Arthrocladium > Arthrocladium fulminans. The sequence continues at coordinate 234,401 of QXWJ01000015.1, forward strand.
GGATCCGATACCAGAACTCAACCGGAGTGATGCTGATGTCGCGCTGATGTTTCTGATGCAGAACGGAATCCATTATTCAGAGCCCGTTGATGATCCCATGTTTGCAGCACACGACAAAGTGGACTTGAGCTCGTTGCTTGCTGGGGCAGTCTACTACGGTGCCGACAATTTTGTTACAGTCATGGGCTGCACTGATCAATACCAGATCTGCAATCCTAAGAACAGCCAATGCACAGATCGAGCGGGCATCAACCAAATCCTGCCGTGGATCACACGCAACAACGACAAGTTAGACCTCAACATTATCCAGCAGGCCATTTCCATTCGATTGATGCGCAGTGCGATGACAGGTGCAATCAACAATGTGATCTTTGCAATGGGAGAAAATGCTCTTTCGGCGAAGGACGTTCTCCTCCAAAACACCATGTCAACTGGACTTCCCAACAATCAGTGGCAACGCGAAATGGAAGGCTGGGTCAACAAAGGTCTTGCTGACCTTCAACTCAAAATTGTCGAGTATGCGACCGGGCCGACCAACGTTGTCCCTGGTAGCTACGTCTACCAACCCTGGAAGGACGACGACGGCGACAGCGCGATCAACACCGTCGCGGAAGCCATGTGCTTCTCCCAAATGATCAATGATACAACAGATACAGTCTCCTTCTCCATCCTCGGCATGAGCATCCTCTTTGCCGTTGGCGGCTTCATCATCATTGTCTCCTTCTTCATCGACACAGTTGTTGGGTGGATCCAGCAGAAATTCAACATTGGCACCCATGCTCGCATGTGCTGGTTTCTAGACGACAAGTTGCAGCTGCATCGGTATCTTTATCAAGAGCTTGGACATGGTCAGTGGAGTCAAGACTATGAAAATATGCCTGCTACTGTGTCGCCGGAACAGTTTCATACGCTCGCCGTTGCGCACCAGAAACGTCGAGGTGTTGCGAAGGCCACTGCCTACCAAGCACCACCGTATCGGCCTGCGAGTAGGTCACCACGGTATTCGCAGGTTTCTACCACTGAGGAGACCTGGCTACGGAAGTGAACACGAAGACAGGCGTACTCTTTTGAGTCTGAGCCTTGTGTGTAGAGTAGAGCATGCATTGAGCGACGGTGTACAAAATCCATTTGAACAGCTGAACAACGCCATTACTCGTTACTTCAAGAAAGTCATGAGTCTTCCCATCGGTGACTTGGCACTTGAATCCTCACAGGACCAGGCCCATACTGGAGGAGATGGGATGCCATCAGACGATGGGCTGGACCAGCAGTGTACATAAAGTTTCGTCTAAAACCTGCCCGAAAATTAGTGTTGCAGATCATCCAGCTGCAGCACCTATTTTCTCTTTCATAATGCGGCATAGCTTCTGATTTTCCATCGCTCAGCAAAACCCTGTGCATACGCTCCAGCTCCATTGTGACTAACTTTATTGGTGTTGCCGAGTTCTTCCATGATCAGCACGCCATTCTAGCGCAAGCATCCTGAGTCCAGAGAACATCCAAGCCCATCATCAACTACAAAACTACGGAATCCGAGAAAGTCCCTTGATGCCGAAACACAAAAAGCAGAAGACTCATCACAAACCAAATGGAAGCACAAGCTGCGGTCTCTCCCATGAAGAGGTATGGGACGACTCAGCCCTCCTGCGATCCTGGAACGACGCAGTAGCTGAGTATGAGTATTATCATTCTATTCACGCCCGAGGTGAGGACGTCGATCAAGTGCTTCGACAAGCGGAGCTTGAGGCGGCCTCAGCTGAGGTAGAATATGCCGCCGCTGCTGACCCTCAGACTTTGAGAGCGGTGCAGAATGGACAGAGAGCTACAAAGACACAGGACGGTGAGGATGAAGGGGATGTGGAGTCGGGTGACGAAGGAGAAATCGAAGAGGATAGCAACCCTGTCCCCGTCGAGATCAACTCGGTGCATTTTGAGGCAATCGGCCAAACTGGTGATCTGGAGCCTTCCGATGGTGACGCTCAGACAGCGACAGCGATTGCCCCAGCATCGTCGTCATTGGACAATAAACTGAGTGTCGCTCCGACTCCAATGCCAGCGTTAGCGCCCAATCCAACGGCAGACACTGCGACTGCGACAAGCACACAGCTAGACCAGACCCTCGAAAACATCAAAATGGCATACTACTGGGCAGGGTATTACTCCGGCCTCTACGATGGACAACGTCAGGCTCAATCTCAATCTCAGACTCAGTCCCAGACTCAGACTCAGACAGATGGTCACAATGGCTAGGAAGGCTGAGTGCCATCAGCTAGAATTGAGTTGCAGTGTTTGTTGAAAGGGTTCACATGCAACAAGTTTTTTACCAGCGGAATCAAACGCAGCGGAGCCATATACCCACCCACTGGAGACGAAGCCGGACTTGGAATTGACGATCCCATCAGAAGCAGGGCATGGCTGCCAGCCAACGCGATTACGACGCACCGCATCAGAGTACGCGTTCGTAAGTTGATTGTCAGGAGCAGATATGGGAACGTCCGATGCGCCCCAGCTCGTGTCGGTGTGACCGTTGGATTGACAATCGCGGCGTCCTTGAATTATTGCAACCGGGGGTGTGACCTGAGAACTAGAAACTGGAACCAACCAAGGTGTGTTTTAGTACTACAGAGAAGGCATAACTCGAAAGGAAGGGATCAGTGTGTTGGCGGGTGATTGAACTCTTCAACTTTGAGGGCAAGACAGAGCACCTGCCACTGATTGATGGCCGGCCAGCAGATGTCAGGGTCAACGGACGCAGTGGGCTTGTCGAGGCGAGAGCAGGGCATTCTGCGAGTGAGGTGACAGACCATGGAAGGTCAGTCCGTCCTCGCAGCCATGGCTCCGATGATGTCTACTTCCGTAAAAGCAAATGTCTTTGCATGTTCTGTCTAAGGGTGACGCTATCGCCTGCAAGGATACTTCACCCCCTTTCTCGGAGTCTCTATACTGATGCGCCGAGTGCTTCCGCTCAATCCAACTCAATTTCATAATAAACATAAGCACAATAATCCGCCGCATCACCACCAGCACCACCTACCACGTCATTCTGCGATATGCCCTGATCCTTACTTATTCTCCCCTTCTTATCCCGGCCGAATGCATTGCCCGCTAGGTACCCGAACTCCGCATCTAGGCCTTGCTTTGCTTTTTGTGCCTTTTTGGTGTCAGACTGTCACATGGTTAGCTCTGTTGTTTCCAGACAATAGCCCGCAACGACACGCGTGGTCCTTGCACGAGCGCTCGGAAAGCTTACCTTCACCAAAGCCGTGGCATAATCCGGCGGCAACCCATACCTAAGCACGCTCTCCACAAAACACCTCAACACAACCACATGCACCAGACACATGACTCCCTCACTCCACCCAGTCCTGCCCAGCCTCAGCGCCTCGCCCCAAACCCTCTTTTCCTCCGCCTCCGTCTCCTTAATCTCCTTCTGCTCCTCCTCTCGTCCTCCCGCCTTGAACTTGAAGTCCCTCGGTACCCACTTCCTCTCCCGACACTTATGCACAAATTCGTGGCCATGCTTCTTGAACGTCGTCACCGCATACAGACTAAACTCGTCGTCTTTCTGTATGAAGAATGCGCTTCGCGGAACGACCATGGGTGAAATTGTTTCATAGGACTTGAGAAATTCTTTGACGGAGGAGTTGGGGATGGCGACAAGGTGGGTATGGAGGTGTTCGGAGTCGGAGACCAGCATGTCGGGAGAGACTATGCTGGCAAGAGATTTGGTGGACAGATTGCCGGTTTGTTTGCGTTGGAGGTTTTGGGACTGTGTGCGGAGGGTGTTGTACTGGTTGTATTTGGAGCGGACGTCGTTGTCTATTGAGTTTGCTTCCTGTGGAGCTGGATTAGCTGGGTGGTGGACAGATAGAATGGTGCGCGCACCTTGTGCAGCAGATCCATGAGTTCCGCAATGGGCTTGTCTGCTCTGTACTTGACTTTGTTCCAGCTGAAGGTCTTGAGGTACTGCTCTAACGGTTCTGCTCTCCGTCAGCACGCTGTTCACGTCCTCCCCACGGGTATGAAATCCGCACTGTCATTGACCACTTTGTTGATGGCAATCTTCTCCTCATCTCCCTCGAGCACGTTTCGGAGGGTGTCCCCAACCTTGGCCACCACACTTTTACACAGTCCTTCTATCTTGCCGAGCTCCTCGGACTGCTGTATTAAGGCATCTAGTGTCCCGACTTTGAAATCAGGCACGCTGAACGGTGAGACGAGGCCATTTTCAGGCTTGGCCGCTTGCTGAATGGCCCCTATAGCATCGTCTTTGTGTCCCGAAGGTGTGATTGAGGAAGGCAGCGCAACAAACAGGTATTTAGCATTGTCTGGCATAGTGCACGAGCAACGGCGGGGTCGTCAAGCTTGACTCTTGCGACTGAGGCAGGTAAGGGAGCTGGAGAGTGAAAGCAACTCGTATCCGATTCTCTAGCGGTAAAAAGTGAGTGTACGGTCGTTGGGATGAGGTGGCACTCGAGCTACGGGCGTGTACCCTTCCTGCTCTGCTAGATGCATGCCGAGTTGCATCACAAACTCCATGGGAAGCTGTGAGACGAGGCTGACCCACAGCCTTGTCAACATGTGTTGGCCGAGGGGTTCATGACAACATGTCAAAGGCTTCCAGGGTAGGATGGACACCAAGAGCCGGAGCTTTGAAGTTTGGAGGGATTCTCAATATCTATACAACTTCGATGCTAATTCCCCGGCTACAAGAACGCGTGAGAATGGCTCGCTATGACCAATGAACAGCCTCCGAATCTCTATGCTTGCTCTACACATCCTCCCCAATCAGGTATCCAATTAGCGCCGTTCTATACAATCGACAAGTTGAAATGCTGGAAGGAAGTCTCGCAGCACAGCTCAACAGCAGCTACGTGGCTTGCCGGTACAAGCTCTTTAATACCTGCTCAGAGTGTCAGTCAACTTTTTCACGTGGGTCAGCACTTGATGATGCCCACCTTTGCATGCTTTGGCTCAATGAACAGCGCATTGGCTTCCACCAACGGTTGCGATGGTTTTATCTGGCCCTCTTCGTCAATCTCCAAGTCCTCCAAGGAACATATGAACCCTTCGGCCCAAGCCTTTCTTCCTTCCACTTTGGTCGTATTGGCAATCAAAACCAGGAATTGGCTGGCCATGGTCGGTTTCTTGTAAGCAATGTTGAGCTGTGCTGTCACGCCAACCTTGTTGGGCAGCGCCGGAAAGGCGCATCTCGCCAGACCCTCATCAAGCATGGTTGCCAGGAAGCCTCCGTGTACGATTCCGGGGTGACCGCTCACGTGAGTGCCCACGTAGAATATGCAGATCATGGACTCGCCGTCCTTATGATTGAAGTAGTACGGAGGGACAGGAATCATGTCCGGGCCTGTCAATGTGCCTGCGGTCAAATTGTGCTGCCGCACTTCGGGAGGTATCTTCAAGTGTGGTCTGGATTCTTTGAAGTCTGGCTTTGCTCGCATTATCTGCGCCAGCTTGCTGTTCTTGATGTGATCGTCCAGCTCTTGAGTCCATTGGTCTGGTGCTTCATACTTGAGCGTATCTTCGTCCGTTGGCATAGACCCCATGACGAGAGAGGTGAGAAAAGGGGGTGCTGTGCTCAGGGCGAAATAGCCACCAACGAGGAAGGATCCTAGGCTGAGGAGAACGGTTGTGACGATTCTTCGTGTCCGTCCGCGAGGTCGATCTTGAACAACGATTGTCGAGTATGCTTTTGATGTGTTGAGTTTTCGAGGGAGGTGGTTCTGGTGACTCAAGCGGGCAGAGCTAGATATATGAGTGTGGAAGGCTCGGGTAAGGCGTAGACTGCTATTCTGTACGCTTGTAGACTTTGGAATGAGGCGTGTGATAGGACTTCTCAACGAAGCAACCAGAGGTGAAGCCATGATTAATTATACCAGGTAGCCCAGGGACTGTGCCGAACGGCCACGCCGCTCGGAATAGAAACGAAGAAAATATGCCAGCACCGAGCGAATGAAGAAGCTGGATCTCAAATCCGGTTGGGAATAGCCGCAAGGAGATGGGTCATCCTAGCAAGGGCTCAGAAAAACTCGTGGAAAATGATGCAGAAGAATATGTCATCCTGCGGCCAATCTTCACACCTTGTGCCGAGGTGCTTGTACTGTAAGCCCGAAATTCGAAGAGATGCAATAAGGCTGACATCCGAGGATTCTCCGCGGGCTGGAGGTTTCGTTTCTTGCGTCATCGACAATGTCCGAAAGGAAAATCATTGCGGCAGCAAGGTTTATTCTTTGAGCTTCTCGCCATACGGACGCATGACGACACCACGAGGTTTGAGATGAGAGAAATTCGTACGAAGTTGTATCTGTTACATCCATCATGACTCCATGGTAGACCGTTGCACAAGGGATGATCGATGAAGTCCAACTGATCAATAACGGCTCCGCAGGGAGCGGTAGTGCAGGCGAGAGTTAGAAGCCAACATGTCTTGGTGATGGCGTGCCATGGTCCTCTACTTTCTGGAGTATCGCCGCCGCCGCTGTACAAAAGCTCTCGATTGCAGGCCATTGTGGAGGACCACCTCTATCGCGAAACTCCGAACCTCACAGACTAGATCACTATGCGAGAGTTTCGAGACGGGGCCTTCGGTATTGCTTCAGGAAACTTGGCCAGATGTTATCACTTTCCGCCATCAAAGACTGTAGTGTCTTCCTAGATTCTACATGATGCACCGACATGGATGAAGATCGATCACCACCTTCCTGGCTTCTCACTCCCCTGCAGCGTCCTGCAACACTCGCCAAGACGACCAAGTGCAACGTATCTGAGAATACGGTGATTGAAATGGCTGAATCTGAGGTAACAGTGCTGTCGCAAAGTGTTGGTTTTGATGGTGTTGACTTCTTCACTGTTGTGATGGTTGGTACGTCGGTGCTTCGGGTACGATCTGTGACGGCAGATGTGCTGCCATGTGCTTCCCTCCTAGAGCAAATTTACAACTCATTCGACGAAGGCATCTGAAGAATTCAACAATGCCGGCATGACAATCAAGCAGGTCTGGTCGCTGAATGTATCATGTGGGCATGAGCGAAGGCTGCAGCTCTGCTCCAGAGTTCGATTGTCGCATACACACATGGAGTTTTCCGGCCCCTTCAGCTATGCAGCAGAAGCCGCCGCTCAGATGCTGACGTTCTCGATTCTGGCTTGCAAGACCAAAATGAATGCAACGGGATGTCATACGAACCTCGAGATAACCTATGTCCGATATGGTGCCCTTGTTCATGTTGTTTTCATCCTCTTTGCACTGGCTACCAACATACGAGTCGGGAGTCAGCTATCACTCGGTGGCAACGTGGCTCTCGCTGCTCCCGCCGGCATGGATGTCTACGCAGTGATCTTCCTCATACCAGTGTGACTGCATATGTGCATCTGGGTGACCCTCCGGGAGCCTTCTTGTACGATATCTCTCACACGCTCATTCTGATGATCATTATCCTCTACCTCAAGGTCCAGACATATGCCTAAGGCGTCCGGATCGACTCACCTAGCGAGTTGTATGGCCTGCCCGGAAGGTAGCTAACATAGACGCCAGTCGCTGAAACCCAAGACGGGCCGTACATGGCCATGAAGTTGAACTCCACCTTGATCTTTGACATCACACAGCTCCAATCCGGACGTTGTACATTCTTCCTCAACAAGGCGTGCTGGCAGCGAGCAATGGCGCCTCGTTCCGATATAGTTGTGCGGGCTCATATCCTTGACGGACTAGTTTGTTTTCCATACCTTTCGACTTTCCATCTGGCAGCAGTCGCATCGACAGACAATCCAAAATTTCCGACCTACTCTGAGGTGCCAACTTCCACAGACGTCTCAGCCGGTTTAGCATCGGCATATAGGACAAGCCCTCTACTCCGCAAATCAGGACTGCTAATCACTCTATTTCATAGCTGTCACGTGCTGCACCCAGCGCAGAACTCATCGCAACAAGCTCAATCTTAACCATTCGATATCTCCAAGACTATATCCAACCGAAGACTTCTCCTGCCACGGTAATGCTGATGACTCATATCAATGTTTGCCCTTTGCATTGGTCATGGCAATTTTCCCGTCCTTGGAGAGATTTCGTTGTGTATTCGGCCAATAGAGCACGAAGGAATCCGAGACATGTCGTCCACACAAGGTAATCTCCACCTGAGAAAACTCCATTCCTTTGCGGCTACTAATCAGGGCTTGTGAGAACGATATACTGCCGGCCAAGGTTGCTCCGTCATATATTGGTTGTCGACCTTGGATGGCTCCTCCTCGTGATGGCTCTCATTGGCGAAGCAGCCTTCCGGCCCTTCCCGTTGCATTCTCGATCTCTTGGAATAGGCACACTCGAGTTATGGTCGGGCTTCTCACTGGCTTGTCGGCGTGGCTAGCAGAAGCAATGTCCTCCCACGGCGAGATCATCTTTGAGAGCGCAAGGGTCAAGCATCCTACACCCGTAGGCAATTTAGCTACAATGATTACTGGCCTCATTGCCACAGCAACTATGTCATTCATCAAACCGCATAACTTCGACTGGAGATATTACACGACCGATCAACTCAGAGTCGATCGAAAACAATCAAGGGACAACCCTCCAGCCCAATCAAAGGCGCAAGCGAAAACTCCACTGCCATCGCTTCAGCTGACTGATTCCGATAGCAAAAAGCATGGCAATACCCGAGCCTCTCCCAGAATGGCTTCCTTGACCGCAGTCAACCATGTCTTCCGCCTAGCTTCGAACTCTCCCGATTGCCTCAATTATTCTCCCTTTCGTTATGGACTGCCTCATACCAATCTTCGTGTTCCTCTGTGCAACCTTTTCGTAGGACATTCTTCATAGCCTGGATAGTGATTTGCTTCATCTGGAATGTTTGGAAAAATCTCATCCACTGAGAGTCTTGGGTTTAATTCACGCCTCAAGGATGATTATTGATTTGCTCACGGCACTCGGCTTGCAAGAGTCCGAGGAAATTGAGATTCAAGCAGTGCGATGTTTGATGATCCCGTTACCAGCACAAGGAACACGGTTTGGAGTCATGGCCTGAAGAACAATGTGCCAAGGAAAGTTCTGCTGAAATGCCGCGGTGCCTTGGCCCGATTTCCTGCATACGAGTAACTAGATACATGGCAGTCTTTCAGCCTAGTCACAAAAGTAGCAGAAAGGGAACGAGAAAGTTGACCGGAAGCATGCACGAAGAAAGTTATGGTATGGAACGGCGGTGCCATTTCACAGACAGGTGTGTTGACGCTAGCTGGGGTATGCTGTCAGGTTTCGCGGACATTTTTGGGGAAGGATCTGCAAATGCCGCTGAACGGTTCTTGTACACTTTACTCTGCAACCTCTGCGCCAGGGGCTCATGGAAAGAGCCGAGACTTTATCTGGACGATCGTGGAACTGAGTAACTGCGTCGCATCATCATCGCACCCAGCCTACCAACAGGATATGGAGATATTCAGTCCCGTGGTCCTCAAGGTATGTTCCTTCCATGCTTACGCCAGAAGAAAGGAATCACAGTGACCAGAATCAGCGTCTCAGCGGTGTGGATTGATATGCGAACGTCATGCTGGGGAAAGTTAGGCGAAGCCAACGGGGGAGAACTGGCATTTTAAGCCCAATTCTGAGGCTTGGAAGCACTCTGTAGGGCGCCGGCGACGAATGTGGCTTGAGGTGTCATGCATCCGGAATGTGGCTTGAGGTGTCATGCATCCGGAATGGAAATTTTGCTCGACATGGAAGAAGTTATGTCATCAACCCTGTCCCCTCTGAACATGGAGGATCGCGGCTACCTTTCCTCTTCCTCAAATGGCAAGGGACGTCGATCATGCAGGCGATTTTATCGGAGGTCCACTTCCGAAAGTTTTGTCTTGCTAAGACGCTAAGAATACTTTGGTAATACAGTACGGTATTCTCTAGGCCGTGGATACGAGGAAAAGGCGTCAATGAAGCCGACAGGGAGCCAGCCAGGCCTGGAGGCGGGCCCAGAAGGATCTACGGCAGGAAGATACCGCCTCGTCATACACAAGTATTTGAAGTCAAAGCAGGACCCTGAAACAGCGTATTTACCAATTTCTGGGTTCTGAAAACAGAGTGGGCGCCCTGATTTCGCGGCCCACATCATGTGTATAACCCTCTCAAACCGTTCGTATGTACTCAGCTGCTAACTGTCCCAATTGCCTTGATACACTGCTTCTTAGTCAGGTCAGTGTCCTTGCACCTTTCGTTCCACCCAGATGACCCCTCCAACGGGTCCATGATTTCTGCTACGTAAAACCCATCCTCCATCTTCCTTGGCTGAGAGATCATTTCACCTTATATCTACCTCTAGTCGTACTGTCCAACATAGCCACTCCTCATCAGAAGTGCTCTCAGCAGAGTGCTGCCAAACTCTTTGCAACTCTTCTCGTGGCGCCATCTTCTTATTCATCTTCTCACCCCATAGTAGGCCCGCCACCAGTGCTCGAACAAGAGACTAGCCGCTTTGTTTGATACTCATTTCTCATCACCGATACAAGATGGGAGACACGTCTTTTCATCATGTCTCTAACCTTGCTGCATTCCGCCATGAGTATGTGCCAGATCCAAGCACAACAAGCACACTGTCGCCTGTCATGTTGCTCTCAAGCTCTCTTGGCACTCCCTCATATTACCGCACCACTGACTGACATGTTCCAGCATCACGCAAGATAAGCCCTCCGAAGAACAACTCTTTCATGCTCCTGCTCTATCTCCAACACCCTCCGCACCATCTCACTCGAGTACCATCATGGCAGCTCCTTCACTATGTTGCGAGTGCGGTAGCTGTTGTATGATCACTGTTTGTTCGTGCCAGTCTCTTGGCTCAAACTCACCTCAAACATGCCTCGACGCACAGCTTAACCCTGGAAAGGACAATGACAAAGTCGCTGTCAATTTGTCACCATATTTGCAGAAGCCTTTGCAAATACTGCCCTTCACCGCTGAGAGGCTTGATAATCACCAAAAGGAGCTGACCTACCTCCTCAAGCACACTTCTCATGACTGCAAGGGCCAAGGCCTAGCCCAAGCAAACATCATCACTGGTCTTCAGCAATTCGGGATTGGTTTCAGCCCAGAACTTGTCAGAAAAGTCATGGTTACGTGCGGCAAGCAGATGGAGCCTTTCCATCACTTTCGCATTGATGACGAGAATGGGCTCATCGAGCACGCTGATTGGCCCATAAATGCGCAGGCTGAGAAGAGCCGCGGCCTTGAGCCTGAGTCCTCTCTCGCGAGTGGCATGGAGAACACCGTCCACTCCCTCCCATTCGAAGAGGCGGCGCTGAAGTCAATTGGGTCTGGGCTTCATGAGGATGCCAGCGGCGGCATCGAAAAGTGGGACTCGGTGGTATTTGCAGGCTTCCTGGGAACTCAAACAGCAGGTGGAAGATTGGCTTAATCACTCACGGCAGAGTATGATGGATCTCGAGACTGCGGTTGTCCAAACTGTCCTTGATATTGCGGCGCACATTGTGAAGTAGGTAATTGTCGAATTGAGACATTGTAAGAACTGCGCTCCGATCATGCATGCGACCCAAGAGATGTGTATGACACATCCATATGCCCAGCATAGATGTCAGTCACTCAGCCTTTCTTTTTCGTGCCTCAGCCGAATGCAGAATCAAAGCTGCTGCGGTCTTGGCAAGCTTTTCTGGGACCAGAAAAGGGGAGATGCGGGGGCCACACCATGAGTATTTTGGTCGGGCAAGTGAGCCGAGGGCATGTTTGATTCAGGCTTTTCCCCCATCATGCTCACAACATCCCGAAAGTAGAGTCAGTTCGTCTCGTATTGGCATTGTAGACCGGCTGGACATGGATCCTGGGCTCCTTCCTGCTTTTTGACCATGGCGAGAGCAAGCTCGACGGCGATTTGAGTGTTGCGGCTTAGAACAAGCTCCGTCGATGTTCTTGCCGCTCCCTTGTGCCATGCATACCATGCAACCAATGTATTTCGAAACGGGCTACTCTCTGGCAGGTTCTCAAAGGCAAATTCGACCGATGGCATAGGAGGAATACAACATTTTCGTTGTACAGATTGTGAAGTTTCCGATAACGTAGTTCTTCGGTCCACATACTAAAAGCCTGTTTGCAAATTCGTATAGCTTTGCCAGATGTTTGCTCCACAGAGTCGGAGAAGACGAACTTCGAAACTGTACAGCCGGTGCTCATCTCTTCAGGTGATCTCGGTATTTGATCATGCTCACAAAAATGGAGAAAGGCCAGTGTGTCGAATCTTGCCTTGCCTACGCATCGTTTCAGTTATTCTCCCCTGACGGTTCATGAAACTGGTATTTCCCATTTGCCATTGCAATAGGATGAGAGAATGAGACTTACTCCTTGACCTTGACCATCTCTGCCACAATATGCTCAATCGGAGTGGACCCATCGACCCGATGAGGGTACCACAGATCAATGGTCTCTACCCCCAGTCTTTTCAAGCTCTGATCACAGGCGATCGGCACATATGCGGCGTCGCCACGGAACCCAAAGTCCGTGGGTAGCAGGACGATTTCGGTGATGAACTGTTTCAACAATTGACTCATTGGTAAGATGTTCTCCGTCAGAGGACGCTCTTTCGGTAGAGAATGTGGTCGCGAGACACGGTCTGTGCGCAAATAGTCCCATCCTCGACCCTTTGTGATTCTCAGGGGCTGTGATCTAGTACGCCATCTTGCGCGCCGAATCCCTTGTCTAGTGGGAAAGCGGCTGAGCATGTCTCGATGGCCACGACGAGGTGTCCTGCTTGTGGGCACTGTTGCCGTCATTCAGGAGTCGTGGCAGCATTGCTGAACTGACTTTCTGCAAATAGCTAACGAGCGCCAAGAAGCTGTTGGGTCAAGACCAACAGCTTCTTGGCGCTCAAGATCAATGGCCTCTTTAGCTTCTTCGTCTTCTCTCTAGTTTCGTCAGAACCAAATGGAGGATGCGATTCAGGAAGCCTTGAAGCTACTACCCACCCTAACACTGGTCTAATTAGGCCAGTGTCTCGCTGTCCGTCGCTTTGAAGGGCGTTAAAAGGGAGTTGGGGTATGCAGATTGGGGAGAACGATTTCGAACTATAAGAATTCCTTCATTTGATTGGCGGCCAAGTCTCTTCGTCATGATTCTTCAGACAAGGACCACACTCGAGCATCCCAACTTGAACGAAACATTTTGCTAGAATTCCATCAGCGGTTACAAGGCAAGGAGATGCTGAATCCGACAAATGCCGGGCCCTCCCGCCAAGGAATGCGTTGCAACGCTAGATCAAAAATGGAAAGATGCTCCGAAAATCTCGGACTTGTCTCCTACCACCAACTTCCTGCTAAATGTTTTTGTCGTATGAGTGAATGCAACATATGAACTACACCATCATCTGAGAACAGGATCATGGCAGAACTGGAAGAGCGTGCTCTTGCGCAGTTTGACAGCCTCGTGCGGAAAGGTGAGCTCTTCTGGGAGCCCAGCGATGAGGTCAAAGTCGAGCAGGAACCTTTCGATGTACGTCAACACCAACATATTCGTTGTCATGCAGGACGGGTCTTGACGAGCAGTCGTACGCTGGCAGGTCTACTTTCGTATCTCCGCACTCACGTCCAAGAAGCCATACAACCCCAACGACAGATCTCGCAAGCCTGGCTTTCTTGACGACGATCCGGAATTTACCTTATGCCGTGTTGAGCCTAACCACAAGCTCATTTTGAACAAGTATTGCTGGATGAGACCACAGATGATCCTGCATACAATAGATTTCCAGAGTCAGACAGACCTGTTGACGAAGGCTGATTTTGAGGCTGCCACCAGTGTTCTGAGACAGCTAGGAGATCGATACATGGTGATCTTCAATGGAGGACCTAATGCTGGGAGCAGCGTTGCGCATAAGCATTTGCAGGCCTTTCCCAGGCCGGATTGGAGGACGATTGCAGATGACATTGCGGAGGGTCGCTCACATGGTACGTCAAGCGCCGATCATCGCAAAGACTCAAGATTGCTCATCCACCTAGCTGTTCTACCGTTCCGGAATCGATTAGCCAAGATACCACCGAATTTCCAAGCAAAGGACTTGTATGACTTCTACAAAAAATTTTGCGGCGAATTGTCTCTGGACGCCGGCCAGGCGCACAATCTGCTTCTCGTCAAGGAGTGGATGATGGTTATCCCTCGATCATGTGGAACAATTCAAGGCGAGCTTGCAGATGCTCCCCTCCAAGGTGGCGCGAACGCCCTTATTGGAATGCTCTGGTTGAAGTCGGCCGAGCAACTCGAGAACTGGAAGCGATACGGGCCAATGCGTGTTCTGAGAGACTTTGGTGTTGCATCGACTACGGCGAGATAGACTTGTTACGAATGTCACATGCCGGCCGACCTTCATTTTCTGTGAAGTGTTCTCCAGGGCCGGGAGTAGATATTGTTGAGATGGCGTGTCCAGGCAGGACGACAAGATCGGTCATTTACGGCCAATGAAGATGGCATTATATTACAAGAGTTTAGATGGGGAAGATTCATCTAGCGAATAGAATGTTATTCAGCAATGCCAGCGATCCTGGCATACGAACCCTTCTCCATACCCCTACGAATTGCAGACCGCCGATCGTAGCTGAGGTCGAAAGCATTGCTCAGCCTATCCTAACTTGAAGCGACTATCCAAGATGTGTTATGCATGAGACATCTTGGTCCTTGACAGGAATTATCTACTGGTAAGCAACTTCAGAGAAATGTACCATGACTGTGTAGGTGGACAAGTTGATTGGCCCTAGTCATCAATGGCTTTGGAGCAGATGAGTGTGTCATTATGAACATATCGAATGAGGAAGGGAGCTGCAAGGTTTCATGGCTGCTCACGGGAGGGTTGGGTTTGCCTAGCTTCCTCAATCATTGACACATACCACCAGTACAATTGCATTGGCTGCCATTCTATCATGCCTATCACTTAATTGTCGGACTCATGAGCAAGTGCAGTCATGCATGACTTTGGCCATCCCTCGTCCAATCTGCTGGGGAGAACCTTGATATGCACCAACGAAGACAATGCCTCAGCCTCTCCCCCAATGTTATGCCAACGTCAACCATCTCGGTATTCGATCCTAGTCGATTGCGCTGGTGTCCATTGCATCAACATCACCTACCAGCTCGGTCTGCACAGTCTCAACAAATTCCTTCTTCCTCGACCCGAGCCTCTCCTCCTTGAACTTCTGTATTCGTTCTTTCATCTCAGTAGCTATCAAGCAGTTAGTAGGGTGTTCCAAGAGGAAGCGAACGAATTGAAGCTGAGCTCCACTTACCTGGTATGACATCCTCAATCTTCAGCGGCACCCGATTGAAGGGATCATTCGGGTCACTCAGCAGATGGCTTCGAATGGTACTTCGATCAATGATATTTCTGCTTGTCGGAAGGATGACTGGGTCCTCCATGAGTGTGAACATCAATGGGTCAAGGAAGTCGTCTGGAATCTCGCCGAGATCAGCATCTGCAGCTTCGTCCTCCTCCTTAGCCTTGGCGAATTTCTGGACAAGACGATCCCATCTGTCGATCTCTTCTGGAGCCTTGAGAGCTCTGGTTTGCATGATCTTTCTAGCTTCCTGGAAATTCTGCGGCTTGTATGATCGACCGTCTCTGGCGACTGCGAGGATAAAGTTGTCCTTGTTCATGAGGTTGAGGTACACATCAACAATCTCGCTGAGTAAAGATCTCGGATCAAAGTTGTACTCTTTGAGATTGTCGACCCTCAGCGAAGACGACTTTGGCGGCACCATAGCTTCGAGGTTGTAGTCCAGCATGTCTGCCAGTCGCTGAACGATTTCAGGCATGGTAAAAGCATCGCCAAGGGCCTCTGTGAATAGCTTCAACATGTGCACGGTCTCGTTGGTGAGCTGCATATAGGATTTCGCCTTTCCCTTTGCAGTCTCAAGAAGCTCTTCCTTCTCCTGTCGTTGCTCCTGTGTGATTGTGGTGCCACTTGATTCCAGCTCTCTCGTCAAACTGTGAATACTGTGAAATGCCGTGAATGATTCGTCGAGAACAAAAGTAACGTCGTTAAGCAACAAGTTGACGAATCGAACGAAGAAATCTAAGTTGACTTTTGCTTCCTTCAATAACTTTTCCCGATAAATGGTGTTGGGCCAGATGCATTTGATGATTTGGAATATTTCGAATCGGACGTTGAACTTGTCGAAGAATTGCGTATGGCCGCCCATAAACTCGGCCTCGATGAAAAACTTCATCATCGCATGTAACAGGTGCTCTAAAGCAAAAGGAAGGCTGTTGTACTGATTCGCCAGAATGCCCAGTCCGCCATGTCGATAAACCAATGTACCTCTGAACAGGATGGTGATCAAGCTACCTTTCAAATACGGATTTTTGACGAACTCCGAGTGCTCTAGTAACGCAATGCAAAGCATGATAAGCTCATCTGACTGCGTGGACGAGACGATTTGAGGAAGGTTGTAAAGAATGAAGCCAAAATTGCCAGAAACGACATCAAGGAAATACTCTGGCAAGCACCTGATGGCATTCGACTGAGGCGGGAAAGGCAACTTTAGCCTTTGTTGCGGAAAGGCGCCACCGGAAATCTGTCTCAAGAGCCAGACCGTGGTAAAGCGCATGAACTGCATGGATCGAGTTTGTGCGAGTTCGTCGAGCAACACTCCCTGGATGGCGTACTTGTACGAGAGACCCTTGTCGAGCTGTTCTTTGTACTTCTTCAGCGCATTTTCAAATAGCTGCAACTGTGCTGGATTGGTAATGTACTTGTGACGTTCACCCTCAAACTTCTCCAGCTGTTTCTCCATGTGCTTGAGCTCCCGGTCCATGTCAGTCAGTGTCTTTCGTGCGGATTCGAGGCCGTAATGATGAGCAGCGACCGTGAGGAAAAAGACCTCGGAGATGAAATTGTTCTCGCCGGGTAGCTGTTCAGCATAAAACTTGTCCGACTCCTCCTGGGTGGCATTGATCTTTGTTTCGTCTTTGATCTGAATCCTGGGATTTCTTCTCAAATAGTCAATCTCGGCTCGGTCGATTTTGGAGAAGGTGGCGTCCATGAAAGGTTCGGATAGTTGATCGAGGCAAGTATTGACGTTGATCATGAATCCGTCCGATGATACGGTCTTCTTGTCAACCTGCATGGCCTGTCGCTTGTGATTTGAATTGATCACTAGAGCGAACCAGTCTAGCACTCTATTTCGCGACTCAGTCGATGCGCGGACCATGGGCTTTATGATCTCAGACAGTTCGGTTTGATGTGTTCTGAGAGACAGTTGCAAAGCATTCTGGGCATTCCTTATCCGGCCTTGGTCCATGGTCTTCGGACCTGCAAAGTACTGGCTAGTTACCTGAGCTTGCAAAGGCGAAAGCTGAAAGTAGGGTCCCAATATGGTGCGCGTCTCTAGCTGAGCTGCGGGTATGGACTTGTCACAGAACATGGGCGACTGTGTGATGGCATTTATCACCGGCTTGAAAGCCACGAGTCGCCTCATGATGCCGACATAGGGCCGATAGTCTCCATCCATCGTAATCTCCGCCAATCTTCGGCTCAGCTCCTCGACGGCAGCGACAAATGCTGAGGCGATGGCGTCGTCTTCCTCCCATTTTGCCATGGCTTCGATGATGAAGTCGTGGTCAACGCCCTGATCATCTTCTGGATCCATCAACATGTGGTCAGCAAAAGCTTTGCCTCCATCGTATTCTGCATTGAAGATCTCTGGTGTCGTGAGGGAAAGAATGCACCAGTTGAAGCATAATCGTCGAGCCTCAGAGATGACCTGCCACTTTTTGTTCTCTGGCGTCCTGTCCTTGATGCTCTTGCTGATCCTCAGAACTCGCTTCCGGCACGCGAACAGCCAGTTGTGCGGACTGAGCCTTTCCAGGTTTGCGCCGGCCTCCATGATCGCTTGCTCCAGAAGGTCCGAGCGTAGTCGAGCTTCCTGTCCCTCGGACTCCAGCTCTTCCTTCAGCGATGGGAGAGGCTGTAGATCGTGACCGTTCTGGTCTTTCGTCTGCGACGGATCCAGAGTCAATCTGAAGGCATTCTTCAATATTCTGTCCTCCCACTGTTCGATCGTCTCGGTCTGCCTGGGTATGTCGCTTTGCCGCGATGAGGCTCGCTGTGTCCCATTCATCTCTCGCTTCCGTGGCGTTACGCTTCTTGTGATCTGTATTTGAGAACTGGGTGCTGAGGCAGAGGGCGGCGGGGCTGGTGTACTCGAACTAGAGGGCACAGGTGTCTGTGCCGGAACGGAAGATGCGCCATCTTGACTTGGTACCGTGGTCGCTGTGGTGTCGTCGGCTGAGGCACTGTCCGATGGCGGCGCCGCCTGTGCTTGCTGTTGTAGTTTCGCAAGTCTCTTGTTTCTGATCTGCTTATTGTGAGATCGGTTCAGTGCGATACCTTGCTACGCACCTTATCGGCATCTGATATGGGTTCCGACATGTTGTGGGAAATAGTTCTGACACGGAATATGACAAGCACTCGGAGGGGAGCGTGGCTTAATAAATGCCGTCGGGCTTGAGGCAGGGAAAGGCCCGACAATCAGGCACACATTGGAGAACAAATGGCGTCAGCCTCCAGTTAAAATTCCCCGGGAACCTTCTGGGCAAAAGGCAATCACCGCAAACAGTGCAAACACGAAATGGGAAAAGTTTCCAAGGAGCATCGACACGCATTGATTGATTGCGCCCGAACGTTCGCCAATAAAGCATGTCCGTCCGTACTGCATTGCTTCATCCAATGCTTCCATTGACGAGCTGACCAACCAACTCCTTCGCCATGCAAGCGTCATATCATACATTACTACCACCGTATCATGGCTACCGCATACCCCTCAGATCCTCCAACCTCTCGCATGCGGGCATGGCCATGGCTCTCGCTGCCCGTAACTGGGCTTCATCCGTGAAAAAGAATCCTGTTGCATCGTTGATTGCTTGTCGTTTCCTCGTCGTCTCATGTTCACACTGATACTGTAACGTGGTGACATACTCAACCTCCGCGCGTTTATCCAACGCATTGAGCTTCTTCTCTGTGTATCCATCCACTTCCTTGGGGTTGATAAAATAGTCAACTTTGTAATTCGGCGTCGTGCGGTGCATTGTCCATGGTTTGACCGGGCCATCAAATCGCATCGATGGCCCGGTGGAGCCACCTCCGGTAAACAGGGACGAAAGCAATGGCAAGATGAATATTAGTAGCAGTGGCAGAAGCTGTGTGAGTGCGGCGAGCCCTGTTGGATTCTGCTCAGCTTGGCCAGAACCGGCCGGCCGTCGACGAGGCATGCCGCCGCCCATTTGATGTACTCGAAAGCCTGGACCGCCGCCCATGTTGAAAACAAACCCTTGGCCTCCTAGACCTGGACCTAGAATTTCGTTAGCACTCGTCGACCCAATCGACACGTAGCTCTTACCGAAAGGGAAGCCGCCTCCCATACCACCTCCAAAGAACCGATTGAACAATTCCTCCGGCGATATTTCGTCTTCGTAGAAATAGTTCTGCCCGCCCATACCGGCTCCAGGCGACCGCGCAAAGCCACCACCGAATGGTGAGGTCGGGGGAGCACCACTGCTCGAGAATCTGTTGTCCGGATCGCCGCCAAATTTGTCGTATCTTGACTTTTTATCCGGATCTGATAGCACTTGAAAGGCTCTCGACACCATCTTGAAAGCTTCATCTGCGCCAGGATAGCCATTTTTATCCGGGTGCGTCAGCAAGCTTATCTTGCGATATGCCTTTTTGATCTGTCCGTCGCTCGAAGTCTTCTCGATCAGTAATATCTCGTAGAATGCCGTCGGGTTGCATTTTCGTATTCGAATGACCTCGGCCTTCTGCTCGGGTGTGTACGTTCTATTCTCGCTCCCATCATTGTGGTCCCTCCGCTTTGCATCACCGTTTGGCTGTGCGCTAGAGCCAGACGCTTTGGCGGACATGCCGCACAGGAAGCGTCTCAGATAATGAGTACTCTGGCCGCAGAGTAGCACGGGTGGTTTTGTCTTTGGCAGGATGCTCTAAACAGCGCAATGCGTCCAGACAGCCTTCTTTTGTTGGGAGGAAATTCTTTCGTTGTGGCTATGTACAGTGATGATATCGAACATCTGGCAACCGTGGTCGCAGTGGGGATTGGTAAAAGTTCCGGACTGGCAAAGGGAAACCAATGGGGCTATGACATGATTTCTGCAGACCGCTGGGGCACATTTGCTTGTGTGTCTGTCGCATGCACAAATCACATGACTATTCATTTCGCAATGTCCCAGAAGCATTTGCCCAATCGAGCAGTGCAGTCTTTGCTCTTTCATCTATTCTTCCACCGATCTCCAATGTCTCCCAGTTCAACATCTCTACGAGACCGGCCCCCGGATCTGTGTAGACCTTGCACTCTGAAACCCTAGACAATTGAATCCCGAGAATGAGACTAGGCGAAGATTATCAATACAGGCTGTCTCCCGAACCAGTTCCGAATGCCGCTCGAAAAAGCCAAAAAGCATCGCAGAAAGAGCAGCAAGGTCAATTCAACAAGGGATGCTCTCTACTCACGCCCAACCCTTCCAAAATCTTCTGCAATGAATCCACTAATTGTCTCCTTCACCGTACCCTGTGCGGATAACACAGTCAATTTATGAAACCAATACGGTGGACTCCCGCCAGAGAATTGAACGAAGTATTCATTCAGGTTTTGCCATATTCCTTGGATCTTGTTGATGCATACTGAGCCATGCTAACATGAGCACCAACTTGAGGCATTAGCACGTTATGATAGCCTGCTGGACTTGAAATTGTTTGGTCTCATTCTTTATCCAACTACTGCTGACCCAAGTCAGTGGGCTCAAGTTGGTACCATCTATATCCTTCCCCCCCAACACATGACATTTTTGACTAACTTTCCTGGCCTCCCTTGTCTTCTTCTCTTCGTTGATGTTGTCCCTCAGGCGACAGGGCTTCTTCAGACTCTCGGTTTGATGAGCTTCAAGGAAGCTCGAACGGTTTGACTAGACGAGCTTGCTGCAGAAGCGTTTAATCGTTGTTAACGATCTACTCCCGCGACCCGTCCGGCGAGTCCATTTGCTCTTCGATTATGAACAAGGAGCCGACCACGTCAGCCACAGCCCTTCCTGCAACCTCCAGTTATTACACGCCAGTCACGACCACAGCCGGCACGAATGACCCAAAATTGCGAAGTGCTCTACTGCTGCTGGAACAGAAACTCAAACATTGCAATGGTCTCTACCCCTGCTGAATCCATGCTGCATTTACTTCAACCATAGTCGAATTACGACGGAAGCACAATTATGGTAACACGATTAACGACACCTGTAACAGAGACGGAAGCTCTGGTATCTGCTAACGATGCACTAACATCTATGGAAGTGGTTTCGAGCTGGCGTGGAGCGCCGTAGTCACGACGGTTAATGATTTCAAAAAAAAAAAAAAACCCGATTGTCCTGCCCACTCTGTGCCTGATGTGAGCGCGAGGACGTCTACACGACCACCAGCACCACCGAGAAGCGAGTCCTGCGCCCAGACACTACACCCTTTCCACCGAAGCAGTATGCTCGGTCACAAGTACTATTTGGGCTTATGGATACGTTCTGATAATGGTAAGGAATGCCTCTACAAATATGATGCCAGCATCTCCAACCTCTCTCCCAAAACACCCAAATCATCAGTGGCTCAATCAGCTGGAAATTTCCCGAAGCTACCAGATGCCTGGGTCTTTGCAACTGCGGCTGAAGTTCTCACATCACCTCCATGATTTACCTGGAGCGGGCGGAGATCATGCTTGCCGAACAAACATCAACCACTACTTCAATCAAAACCGCTACCACGACCCTCCCCACACCCGTGTACTGGCAAATTCACTATAGATCACAGACTCGTTCGGGAAAGAAGTCTGATGGGGACTTCTCACTTCCCTGCACCCACCAGACATCTCGGGGACTCAGTGAATCAACACAGAGAGTGTTGCTGGCAGCATCTCTAGCACGTATGAAAGGCCTCACTCCGTTACTAAGACAACAATCTCCATGCCAGACCATCATTCCTCAAATTGAATAACCCCAAGTTCCTGCAAATGGCGTTGGTGCATATCCCGTTTGCCCAGCATTCCTCAATGGCACTTCTCATACGTGATCAGCTGCATAGCTCATAGCTGCTGAATGCACCGAAGACTGATATTACTGACCCTTGGCGTCCGTCCGTAGGTTGCCATCTGTTGTTTGAGCAAGTATCCAAGATCCTCCACGCCAGTAATCTCTGAGACGGGATAACTGTGGCCGAGAAGAAGATGCTCTTGGGAGGTGGTACGGTGTATCCCCTACGAACTACACTGAGGGACTCGCAGGATAACAGGATGGTTCATCGAGAGTTTCAAGAGAGGCTCAAGAAGGGATTTTGTTCTGACTGAGCAGAGGCTGGTGTAATAGATGGCACGATATGCTCGCAGCTATTCGGGTCGTTTAAAAGGGTCGAGAGAATCGCCTCACAGGTGGTGGCTCAGGAGCCGAATGGCAGCCGTCTTCACGAAAAATGAGGGCCTTGCCCATGTGCACTGTTTTTCTCTCTCTACAAAAGTCACTCCTTTAGTCGCTCATGTATCCTCTGATTGTAAGAATATCTATTTTGACAATCCAAGCGCCGTCGAGCTTTTTCAACATGGTAATGGCTTATGTGCTTGTCTAGGCCGTACGACATACATGCCCGCACGCGACCACGAGTGCCAGAAAGGAGAACGCGGCAATCTTTTCATTCCGCTGCCACGGTAGCTCAGCCGAAAATGACGTATTCACATAAACATTTCGATTCTCAAGCAGCACCAAACATGCCCCTAACCACATACAACCCATCAACATCACGACAATGAGCTAAACCTCAGAATCCGTCAACGCAATGTCAAACTCTGAAGGGCCGTCAAAATCCCTCCTCCAAAAGGCAAAAGCGTGGGGTGGTAAGCGCCCTTCCTCTCGAACGCTTCATCCGCGTTGACAACGACGTAGAATACCTTCTAACCCTCCTCATAGAATCCTCCGTTCCGCCCACCCTCCTCGCAACCTTCATCTTTGCCCAACATGCGCGACCATTCCAGACCGTGCCAATGCTCTTCCCTCCCCTGCTCCTCTTCTCGTCATACCTAAATCTACAAGGATTCAAGATCGACAGTGCCGGCACAACGGCTGCGCTGAGTGGGAGTTACCTCGTGCTTGCGGGGAGGCGGAGGATGGGATTTATCAACAAGTTTGGAGTAAGGGGGGTTATCAGGGGTGCCACTATGGGACTGTGTCTTGCGAATTTGATCGGCGGCGGATTGGCGTATGGATTTGGCAGGAGAAGGAAGGAGGACGAGGAGAGGGCATGAAAGATTTGTCTGCTCTTGAGACCAGCTTCGCAAAGCTCAATTCTCATGCCGACAACAGAAAGGAGAAGAGGACATGTTTGCGACGGTTGTATTGTTAGCAAGCTTTGTCCCCCGACATACCGGAAACACCCAAGATATTGCCATTTACCCACATGCCTTGCTCGGCCTGCACTGGGCCTCCTTGCACACAATCACCAAGCTTCGAATGCAGCTCCCAGGAGCTTTGAGATACAGATGCATGACACTGGCAGAGCTTCCTGTGGGCGCCGATCGCTCCATCCCAGTGCCAGCTACACTTGCAGTCAACTTCCTCGTGGGAGCCCTCCTCCTTTGCAGCCTCGGAATATTCGGCCGCCCTTGACGATTTCACAAGAAGGGTCATGCATACTGTACCTTCCCGGCGCTCTCGAATTTACCTTGACAGGCCTCTGCTTCTTGGCTTCCCTTCATGGTGATTCAAAGATCAAATCACTTCTTCGAAGTTGGTGCTTCTTCGTACAGTTTCCCCTCAACGACATACCCAGCGACATCCTCCCCAACTATCTTTTCTAAATCCTCCCTCCTTCCCTCAACTGCTGCCCTCCTAGCCTGGGTACTACTCAACCCCTTTAGCTCCTTCGCATCATCTACCAACTCAATCCTATCCTTCCAATCCCTCTTCATGCCCTCCGCCTCTCTACTTCCGTCTCCAATCCCCTCCACATACTCCTCTTGGGTCTCTCTATCCACATCTCCCTCCCGATAACAAACCCGTAGTCTATGCTTGCTCAGAAACGGCCCGAGAACCGCCAGTTTCCGGTCCGGTGGGTAGTACTTCACATTGAAGATGCGCGTGATAGTATCATATCCCGTCAGATGGACCTGCTGTGCGTTGCCATAGACGCCCGCCGCGTCAATGCTGGCAGCTTTATCCATAAAGAACGGCTTCTTCGTGATCGCCACGTCAACCGCTACGTCTCCTTCGCTTTCCTCCAAGTCTGTGAATGCCCGTCGGAGATTTCGCGCCATCAAACTCATCATCACCAGTCTATCCTCGAACGCTGCCGGCTTGGGCTGCTTATCTGCGTTCTCCGTGGCGAGGAGCAGACAGACACGGCAAGGTCGAGGGCCTTTATCGTTTAGCACTGCTTGTTGCGCAAGCGCTAGATGGGCATAGGTGGGCGGGTTGAATGAACTATCAAGCACGTAGAGCGTTTTCAGGTCCTGTATCGGTGGGTCGGAGGTTGGCGGGCTTCTTAGGCTTGAAGTTGCCGAGGCGATTGTGCAAACGACCTTGAAGGTTGAGGATGACTGTGCGAAGTTGTGGAGGGAAAGCTGGAAGTCGGCTTTGAGGCCCTGAAGCGGTGCCTGTTTGGGATCTGAGGTAGTTGCCATGGCACGTAGAGGAGTAGTAGGTTTGACTTGGCTTTGGGTTTTTGTAAGAATTGCTGATCGCGATATGAGGCGAGCGAAGAGGTATCGGTGGGTAGGGCCTTTCATTGATGGGCCATGCTACCTAATTATTTAGTGTTTCTATGAAAGGTTTCTACGCAACGATGCCAATCATGAGGACATGGCTATGAACATCATCATTGATGCTTTATCAGTGGCACCGAGGTTGGGGTGAGAGCCTAGGTCAGACTTCCCGAGTCTCCGCGTGGCCAGCGAATGCCGCTGTTCTCTCGGTAGTCATCGCTGTGATGGACTATGGTAAACTACAATCCGTCCGAGTATCCAGCGGATTACCATCCCGATGGTAGATGCATATGATACTCAAAGCTAGAGTAGAGAGGAATTTGTGCGGACTTTATGAGTATCAGCCGTGAAGACAGTTGCGGGAGGGACAAGAGCATGGCTCATGAAGCAACCCGATTTTTTGCAGGAACCTATCCAGGCTTGATTTCTACATCACAACCTTCACCCAGTCCTTTCACAAATAGAGTATTCCACAGATCGGGCGGCCCATCTTATGTGCGCCGCTTTGGACCCTTCAATATGCCTTGTCGACATCCACACTTTGGTAGAGAGTCGTATGTCCATTGCCGTCATTCTTGAAGGACAGCTCCAGCATCTCATCCTCATCGCTTACATTTACCTTGACACTCACCAGCTCGCAGTAGGTCATCAGATTATCCACACCGGAGTTTAGTTTCCCAACGTACTGCAGCCGCTTGGAACCCAGCCCGAGCATAACAACTTGGGCTGTCATAGACAGCCCAATGCGTGCCAACTTCTGCAGTGCTGTGCCAGCTAGAAAACAACCGCTTATTTGAATACCAGCCCCTCCCACCCATTCAACCTCACCTCTTCACACTTCTTCCGGTACCTAATCGCACTCCCCGAGTATCTTGCCACCCGTCTTATCTGCTTCCCACTAACATTCTTGTTCACCCCCGTCATCCAGCTGTCGACCTCATTACTCAGTTGTCCCCTACTGCACTCGATAACATGCTCCGTCCAATTTTCTACCGCTTCCTCCGTCGGCTCAAAGTAAGTATAACCTGTGTCCTTGCAGTATTGGAGCAATTCACAGGCAACGAAAACAGCATGCTCAATACTTCGTGTTGCATTCCCAAATGGTTGGTGCGGGCCCAGGACCATGAACATGTTTGGCATAAACGGGACAGTCATGCCGAGGTAGGTGCGGGGACTGTGGTCGCGCCAGATGGCTCGTCTTCCGGCTTCCGTGTCGCTGTCGCCCAGGAGAGGCCTATCGTCTTTGCCGTGGAATGAGACTTCCCTGAAGGCTCCTGTAATGGCATCGAAACCTGTGGCGTAGATGAGGATGTCGAGAGAGTGCTCCGTGCCGTCAGATGTGAGGATTCCACTTGCTGTGATGCGCTCTATCGGCGTTTCTTGGAGGTCTACTAGATGCACGTTGGGATTGTTGAACGCTTCGAAGTAGCCTGATTCGAGCGGGACGCGCCGCGTTCCAAAGCCGTGATTTTTGGGTATCAGCTTTTCCGCTGTGTTTGGGTTATGAACACGTTGCCGGATCTTGTTTGCCATGAAGTCTGAGTAAAGCTGGTTGGCTTCGCGATTGGTGTATGTATCTGAGAATGCGCCAACCCACTTCCCAAAACCTGGCTCGGAGTAAAGCTTCTCCCAAAATGCAAGGCGCTCTTCATCCGACACCTCGAGGGACTTGCGCGGGTCAGCTTGGTGGATGAAGCACATTGGAGTTTCGGCGCATCGTTGGAATATGGCGTCGTACTGCGTTTTGTATTCGGCCATCTGCTCTCTTGTTATCACTGTGTTCCGGAGTGGTGCTGACCAGTTTGCAGTGCGTTGAAACACTGTCAGGGATTTGATACTGGGCTCCTTGGCAATTTCGGTGATTGCTTGAATTCCCGTCGCGCCTGTACCGATTATGCCAATCCGCTGGTTCCCAAAGTCACGGGAGAGGTCGAAGTCCTTGGGCCAGCGAGATGTATGGAATGCTTTGCCTTGGTAGGTGTCCACTCCGGGGATGTTGGGGAGGGTTGGGGAGGAGAGGAAACCCATGCAGCTGATGAAGAAGCGGGTTCTGTATTTGTTCCCTGCTTCATCGAGAAATAACCATGTTCGAGAGGCGTCCTCCCAACGCGTGGATTTGATGCGAGTGTTGAATTGAATGTCTTTGTACAGATCATGTTTTCCGCAGACCAGTTGAATGTACTTCAGTGTTTCTGGTTGGGGGGAAAATGATTCTTTCCAATGCCAGTCATTTAAGATGTCCTTGTCCCAGGAGAAGCCATATGAGACGGATTCGGAATCAAAGCGCGCACCTGGATAACGATTCCAGTACCATGTGCCTCCCGCGCCAGTGCCTGCTTCGAGGACCCTGATCCGCCAGCTTGGGAAGCGGGAGCGGACGTGGTGAAGACTGCAGATACCTGACAGGCCAGCGCCAACGATCAGGGCATCGTAACATTCTGCATCCGAGACAGGTATCGAACCCATTTCCGGTTGGACTGAGTTTTAGGAGGCTTCTGGGCACAACCATATGCCTCCCATGCAGCCACCAAGGTGACGACGTTGGTGGTCGATTACCCTGTACTTCGATATGTACTTGAAAGCAACATCGATGCGTGACCTTTGGTGTGCCGACTGTAGTTTGCCAATAAGCCTGGCCGGCTCATCAGCAGGCGGACCTTGGTGTTTCCCCAACGGGGTTTCGCGATTCTGGAGAGTCGGAGACAGCATTGGAAAAGTGTGCGGAGATTGCTTCTTTGCTTCCACACCCCTCATCACTGGTTGGCTTGTTCAGGAGCATCAATTAGAATAGTTTGGCGGAGTCTCTTGAGCGATAATGAAATACAGGTTGCTAGACTGGTTCACTCACCAAATGTCCGATTGTCAACAAGCTCAAAAGGGCTAGGATTTCCTTCCATGGCCTGCATGACTCTCTCCACCAGAAGAGCCGCATACGGCATTTGGCATCATCTTAGCCTCAAATTTGGCGCACCTCGCTGGCAGTGTATTATACATTCCACGGGAGTAGAGGCGTATGCCGCAATTGCCATTCAACGTCCAACTTGGTAAAGCATCGTCGTCAAGATCCGGCATCCAAAGGAGAGAATATTTCCCGGCTGCCAAGCGACCATCCCTAGCCTCATGCTTTGCACCAGGAAATCACACGCAATGGCGATGCAACCTGTGTGTAGGATCTTGCAGAAAAGACCTAGCACATGAGAGCTAGGCTACTCCAGCGATGCAAAACATGGCGTGAATTGTGAAAAGACACCCGGAGAAGACGGCCCGAATACGAGACAAGTCACTTGAAGCGCATCCTGACGAGATCGTATATGAAGGTTGACCGAAGATATTCGTTTGCAAGCGGTTCTTCACTTTGTGCACAACATCGATATGGACACTGACACATCGCAAGTTGAATCATTCTACGACCAGCATCCAGACCTCGAGCATGCAAGGCTTGAGGATAATCACATTGAATATGCGGTGACATGGGCTGTGATTTTACAGACTGTCGTGAAAATCGGAAAGACGGCCGGTGAGCCCCTTCGCATCATGGATGTCGGAGGAGGGACAGGTCGTTATGGTGAGCTAGCAGCTGTGATGCCTCGACATCCTGCTCCCAGCTGATGCAAGCACCATAGCGGTTCCGCTTGCTAAACTGGGCCACAAAGTTAACATTACCGACATCTCCAGCCAGGAGCTTGAATTTGCAAAGCAATATGCTGTCGAAAATGGTGTCGAGCTTGCCAAAGTCATCACTGCAGACGCTCGTACAATCTGCTGCAATACAGAACTCTTCAAAAGAATCTCACTATGACCTGGTCCTGTGTCTTGGCCCGTTCTATCACCTGCTCCATGAAGCCGAACGTTTGGGCTTGCTGAAAGGGTTAATCGCCATGGTGAAGCCCGGAGGATACATCTTCGGCTCGTTCGTAACCATGTTCGCTCATCTGCGAGACGTGGCGAGGAAAGACGGTGGTAGACTGTTTCGGGACAAGGCCTTCTACGCCACGAATCTCAGGACAGGTCAGTACATAAGAACCGTGCCAATGCACCATACGCATGCTGCAGAAAATACGAAAGTTGTTTGCGCAGACGAATGATGAGGTGGTAATCGAGCGCTTCGTTGGTGCCGAATCATTCCTCGCCGGACGGATGGCCACGGGACTCCAGCGCTTGACTAAAGAGGAGCTCGAGCCATGGGTAGAGATGGCTCTGAAGTTCGCCGAAGATCCTGAAGCTACGGGTGGCGCGGATCACATTCTTGTGGTTGCGAGGAAGATATAGGAAAGGACCCTTGCTGGGCGGCAGAGTATCACCACCAAGTCTGGAGGGCCGTCGATACTGAGAGCTTGTAGTCTCCCCTCAGTAGACACCGAATGAAGCAACGACATATCACTTTGATTGA
Organism: Arthrocladium fulminans; assembly: GCA_003614865.1. Lineage (NCBI taxonomy): Eukaryota > Fungi > Ascomycota > Eurotiomycetes > Chaetothyriales > Trichomeriaceae > Arthrocladium > Arthrocladium fulminans. The sequence continues at coordinate 263,560 of QXWJ01000015.1, forward strand.
AGGCCGCGGGGCCATTGGTGAATGGAAGTCCTCGCTGCGTCGCTTGGAGACATAGATGCTTTGGGTGAGCCTCAAATGGGCCAGTCGTGTTGAAATGCCCACCTCCGTCATTTCTGACAGCTTTTGAATTCCCAATCTCGGCTTCTCGTTCCTGTAGTATAATTACCCCTACGTCTCCGTCATCCTAACCAACTGCGTGTTGGTGAATCATGAGACAGAATCTCTCGGAAAGAAAATACCATACGTTTCAGGACACCGGAAGTGGGTACATGTACGGGACGTAGCCGACAGACTTTGCTCCAACGCATGATTGAAAAGCAAGCTCAGGACAGCCATAGGACTAACAGTGGATACAGCATGTGCAGGCGATACTCGGTGAAAATTGGAACTTCTGGGACCAGGGCGTAGTTCCATGATATTGGTTCGGAGATTACTCTAGGCGAAATGGTACAAGTCCTCAACTGTCGAGATCAGCCCCTGGCCTGGACCAAAAAGAAATGTTGAACCGCAATCCCGGTGTTGCCTCCTCTCCACGGAAGTCCGAGTAGTTGAGGGAATCGACTCTTTCGTGATCCCCTTCTTGAAGGCTCACTCCCGCAATTTGCAGATTCTCGCACAATACATCAGTTAGCCGGCTGCTGGTGTTGCAAGTAATCCACGACAAGTGTGCATGGCTCTCCCTGTGACATTTGATGCAAGTATGCTGCCGGATCTAGCATTTTGTCTATGGCGAATCTCGAAACCGCTCAATTTTGCTCTTGAGAGTATAGAGTTTACCCTTGACGCCACGTCAAGCATATGCTTGCCATCAAGCAACTGGGAAACACGACATACTGGAGGAGATCGGGTAGACGTGGCTGTCGCTAGGGTCCAGATGGGTCTTCACTCTCCAATTGGCAAAGCGAAAGCTGTGCGATGCCCACGAACTTGGAGCCTTGTGGGCGTCATGACAGCGTAAGCCTTGTTCAAATACCTAGCAAGCGCCCCTGACGACAGACCCTTCTCCTCTGTCGCACCATCAACAGCCCAACAAACCAATGACCTGCATGCATACCGTCCTCCTTGCCATTTCCTCTGAATCATGGTCACCTTCGATATCCATGCTCAGACAATTGCACGATCCCGTAATTTAGGACTGTTGCATGCGGAGAAATGACTTTTGACGACGATTTCAAGATGATAAAGGGTGGGTGTTGCTGTCGTGTTCTCTTCTCCTGCTTCCACGATAGACATTCCTTTGCATTTGGTGCTACGATTTGGTAGATCCAGTCCATTCCTTTATTTTTTGCAAGTCATCCTTTATCCACGCTCTTTTGAAAAGACGCGAATTGAGTTCACCACGACGCTCTTCCCGGTCCGGTACCTATCATTGATCACGAGACGAAACCGAACGAACAGTGTTTGAACAGGTTTTCTGATATCCAAGATGCATTTCAAGTCTCTTGCCGCTCTCGCAGCCTCGTTGGCAATGTCCCAGGCTAAACCTCTTATGGAGCAGAAGAGAGACACCTGGGGCCCATGGTCAAGCACCAGTTCAGTAGCAGATACTACTGCTGAGACCACAACATCAGCGGTAGAGACCACCACCGCCACCTCGGAGGCTGTCGTGACTACCACCCCAGCTGAGGTTTCTTCTTCCACTCCTCTGGATCTGACGAGATCCTCTGAGCACACAACCTCCACCTCCGAGGTGGTCATGACTACCACCCCGGCCGAGGCTTCTTCTTCTTCTACTCCTCTGGATCTAACGAGTTCCTCTGACTACAAGACTACCACCACCTCTGAGGCTATCATGACCACCACCACAGCCCAGGCTTCCTCTTCCACTCCTCTAGATTTGACTAGATCATCTGACTACAAGACCACCACAACTCCATCCCTCGAGTCAACCACTGCCGCTGCAAGCTCGACCACGGCTAACTCTAGCAGCTCTACAACCTCAGCAGCCTACAACACCACCTGGTCCGACTGGTCAATGACCACCAGTGCAACCGAGGTCTCTGGGGAGACCACCTCCAGTGCGCCAAGTGCCAACCATACCTGGTCCGAGTGGTCGCTCAGCACCACTACACCTGCCAGTATGACGCACACTGGTGTTTCCACGTCGGTCTACGATAGTACACTGACACTGACAAGCTCCGTCGGCGAGTCTACTTCCGTCTGGACTACTACCATCCATATTACCAGCACTGTCACGTACACAATCACCGTGTACCCAGCAGGCTCGACTCCTACCGATTTCAATGGTCATGCCACTCCGACACCCGCTGGCGAGGGGTCAACCGTCCCAACTAGCGGCTCCGCGAAGCCTGTATTGGACTTGACCAAGGGCCCCGCAGCTCCCACCGGATCCAGCCAGGGTGACTCGAGCAATGGACATGGTGGTAATGGCGTCGAGGGCAACGCGAACAACGACATTGGCTCAGATTCGGGTTCAGGTAACTGTGGCATGTCCGTCTCAACCACAACGGTCGTGATCCAGACCACCATCACCGTCACACCCACTGCCTCTCCTTCCGTAACCGCCCATGACGCCCATGATGCCCATGACGCTCATGATACCCATGCCAAACCCACCGGAGCCATCCCCTCGTTCCCTCTAGGCAACGGCACTGACAACAATCCATTCCATGGTGCCTCGAGTGGTTTTCTGACTCGAACAAAGCATAGAGGGACCGGCGCTGCAATGTCGACTAGTTCGGCACAGCTCACCTGGTAAACCGGATGATACTGGTGATTAGTGATAAGGGGACGATTGCAGACGGCAGAACTTCAATTTTCGATTCTTTGGATCTACCCAATTTTGATGGTGATATGCATGCATATCCATAGCATATCCAATGACACTTTTCGATGAATGTGCGATTTGAAGATGTACATTTGTCACAATACAATCGCGATTCTCATTTGCATCCTTTCGTGCGCATAGTCTTCGGCGTCCTGGCCCGTGAAGTTGCCAAAATACTGCGGGCTTTTCCCGTCTTGGCGTGTGTCCATTGAAGATGAAAATATTCATGTCAGAAAGTGACCAACACATAACATTGACACACATCACTTCTCACTATGCCACAAAACATTTACGACTCGGAAGCCTTCTTTGAGGAATACAGTCAGCTACCGCGCTCCAAAAAGGGACTTGCCGGTGCCGTAGAATGGCCAACGATGAAGACGCTCGTTGGCGATGTCACCAATTCAAAAGTGCTCGACCTTGGCTGTGGCTACGGTTGGTTCTGTCGCTGGGCTAGTGAGGCTGGTGCGCGATCCATCGATGGCGTCGATATATCGAGGAAAATGATCGAGCGCGCACATACATTTCCGGTGGACTCGAAGATCAAGTATCAGCACGCCGACCTTGAAACAATTGAGCTGCCAGCCGCATCGTACGATCTTGTTTATAGCTCGTTGACACTCCACTACCTTCCCAGCCTTCGCAATGTCTTCGCTCGAATATCGCAATGCTTGAAGCCTGGAGGTAATTTGGTCTTCTCGGTGGAGCATCCTGTGATGACCGCACCGTCCGATGCATCCTGGAAGACAACCGAGAATGGCCAGGTGTTTTGGCCGCTGGATCAATACGCTAACGAAGGCTTACGTGTGACGCATTGGCTTGGGGCTGACGAAGTTCACAAGTACCATCATCGCATCGAGACGTATTTGACGTTGTTGATCGAGAATGGTCTGGTTCTCGAAGCCTTTCGAGAATCATGGGACGATATGGACGCCAGCTGTTCTCTACATGAGGAAGAGACAGGGCACAGGCCGTACTTTCTCCTCGTGAAAGCTGGAAAGCCGATGAGAGACTTGTCATGATGCTGTCCGCGATAGTTGTAAGCTCGATATCGACGGCAATAGACTCTTCCTCTCGAACAATATTATACTCGTATTCCAACGTGGAGGAGGGTCCGGCACCGCCTTTGCCTACAGGATATACTAACTACAGCTCTCCCTTTCGCCTGATACATGGGAAGGCTACGGAGCGCGATATCTTCGGTTATGGTGATTCCCGCACCCTTCGTGATAGGCTATGCTGCTTGGATCACGAATTGTCGGTGCAGAACCGAGCGGGGATGTCAACAGATCATGGTGCCTTGCAAGATTAATCATGATCCTGTCTGTACTGGGCAGCTCGACGTCATCAATCACTCTTTGAACATTCGTTCCACTACCGTAGCAGGGCACCTGAGTGCCGTCTTGGCATTATCGAAGTGGCCTCAGCAGAGAACCTGCCCTTCGGTTGTCACTCACAGGGGACCTGTTGGAAAAGAAAGGGTGTTTGTGATACGCTATGGAGATGGAAAGTAGAACACCCGCGGTATCAAGATTGGACAGATTTATCTAACAAAGCTTTACAGAAAAGGTGCCAATTCCATTTCATAATAGCCTCGAAAGTGTGCTGCCCTAGAAAGAAGGGAAATTAAATGATATCCAACGGCTTTCCTCCGACTATTTCGTGAGTCACGACTGAGGAGTCTGGGGTTGTGACGACCGATTAGGCGATAGCATCGCTGTGTTTACCAGTTCCTCCACTGAGACCCTGGTCCTCCCCGATTTGGTCTTGACGGCGGTCCACTAGGGGCGGTAGGCCATGGCTTCCATGGGTTGGTTGGCAAATGAGGCGTAGTGGTCACGGTAATCATAGTAGTCGTAGCAGTGGTGGTTGCAGAGGTAGTTGTTGCGGAGGTCGTAGTCTCAGAGGTGGTGGTCGCGGTTGTAGTAGTAGTTTCGGAGGTGGTCGTTGCAGAGGTGGTTGTCTCAGAGGTGGTGGTCGCAGTTGTAGTAGTCTCGGAGGTGGTCGTTGCAGAGGTGGTTGTCTCAGAGGTGGTGGTCGCGGCTGTAGTAGTCTCGGAGGTGGTGGTCGCAGCTGTAGTAGTCTCGGAGGTGGTGGTCGCAGCTGTAGTAGTCTCAGAGGTGGTTGTCGCAGCTGTAGTGGTCTCAGAGGTGGTGGTCGCAGCTGTAGTGGTCTCAGAGGTGGTGGTCGCAGCTGTAGTGGTCTCGGAGGTGGTGGTCGCAGCTGTAGTGGTCTCGGAGGTGGTGGTTGCAGCTGTAGTGGTCTCGGAGGTGGTTGTCTCAGAGGTGGTGGTCGCGGCTGTAGTAGTCTCAGAGGTGGTGGTCGCGGCCGTAGTGGTCTCAGAGGTGGTGGTCGCAGCTGTAGTAGTCTCGGAGGTGGTGGTCGCAGCTGTAGTAGTCTCGGAGGTGGTGGTCGCAGCTGTAGTGGTCTCGGAGGTGGTTGTCTCAGAGGTGGTGGTCGCGGCCGTAGTGGTCTCAGAGGTGGTGGTCGCAGCTGTAGTGGTCTCGGAGGTGGTTGTCTCAGAGGTGGTGGTCGCAGCCGTAGTGGTCTCAGATGTGGTGGTCGCAGCTGTAGTGGTCTCGGAGGTGGTTGTCTCAGAGGTGGTGGTCGCAGCTGTAGTGGTCTCTGAGGTGGTGGTCGCAGCTGTAGTAGTCTCAGAGGTGGTGGTCGCAGCTGTAGTGGTCTCGGAGGTGGTGGTTGCAGCTGTAGTAGTCTCGGAGGTGGTCGTTGCAGAGGTGGTTGTCTCGGAGGTGGTGGTCGCGGCTGTAGTAGTCTCAGAAGTGGTTGTCGCGGTGGTGGTGGTCGCAGTAGTCGTCGTCGTCTCTTGTCTGCGGCCAAGCGTTTGGCCGCAGACAAATGTGAATTCAGTTCCATCACCCCAACCAGTCTCGCCATTGCTAACGGACGCATGACTGCCAATGTAGAATGCGGCACCGGCGCAACGGTCACCCTGGAACTCTGACAATGGAATTGTACAGGTTGCAGATGCTCCCCCATCGTTGAGAACACAGTATCCATTATTCGAAGTGTACGGCAATTGGTCTGGTTCAGTTGTGGTCGGAACGGTAGAGCCTACATAGGCATGAACTTCGTTGTAATCAAAGGCCACGGAAGTCGAGTATTGAACGATAAGATTATTATTCTGTATTGAAAGGCAAACAGTAGCATCGGACGGGACTTGACCGACAACCAAGGTCTGGCATTGAGGCGTGACCGATGTTACGGTCGACTGTCGTTTGAACACATCGTGAGCTGGAGCGGCGACGACCTCTGCCACGAGGCTGGAAGCCAGAAGGAGACCTGTAGCGGCCTTGAGAATCGACTTGGAAAACATATTGCTGTTGAATGAATGAATCTGGTCGGTTTAGTGAATGAATGAGCGTTGCTTCCGGTGCTGACGACTGGCTGCTCAGAATGTAATAAATAGAAGACCGGATCTTCCTGAACACAGGTGTCTCCCAATTTGCAACTTCCTTTCCTTCTGCTGGTGTCTCTCTTTCCTTCTGCTGGCCTTCCCTTTCTTTCTGCTGGCCTCTCCCTTTCTTTCTGCTGGCCTCTTCCTTTCCTTCTGCCTGGCCTCTCCCAGTCAAGACTATGTTGGAGATCACGGACTTTCAAGAGGGCCTATCGCAGTTGGGCAGTGACAAAGCTTCCCAGTCTGGAAATTAGAAGTGGAGCTAGCCAGTCCGGAGACTAGAGGTGGGCCGAAATGATAGTGAGATGTGTGACGATCAAATGTTGGCCGATCATCCTTCGGGAGCCGCAGATGTCGATGTGTCGGTTTCGCCGACAGATTTGAAACTTCCTCCATCATCCGTTGCCTGCTACACCTCGTGGGGCTTAGTATATTGCCTTACCTAACTCGGCAGCGTATGACGCTTGTCGGAGGCCAGCTTAGGCCTACTTACTGAGCAGTTTGTCAGAATAGGATAGAGGCTGTTGGTAAAATCAAGTTTCCACATACTACGATTCTCGTCATTTTGACTTCGGATCGCGCAGCCATGACAGAGCATCTGCACCTCCTCGAGCAGTATTGTCAGAAGTGTATGTATTTCTCCTAGAAAGGTAGATGGAATCCAGCCAAACTTGGCCGCAACTCTGGCATGCATGTACGTGAGACTTTGTTTTTGGCCGTGTCATGACGGAGCCGCTATAGTTCAACAGCCAGCCGAAGTTAGAGATCCACTATATTGCAGCCACAGTGGCTGTTATCTCCACTGAGTGGCGCAATTGGTGATGAAAACCCTTGGGCGGCGTTGCACCCATGCAGGGCATCGAAGGCTCGAAGCCAAAAGCAGACGTCCATCCAAAACGCCCTCTTTTGCATTTCATCCTGGCGACACCCGCCAGGATTTGGGTTTTTGAATGTGCAATAACCATCCATTGGGCTTGCTCTTACCGAACCGCCGTGCCCCTTTGTTGGTCTTGAGTTGGAGGTTTCCGGAAGCTAGGGAGAAGAGGTAGAATGGGCAGAGGTTTATTAGGTCCGTATCTCAGAGTTGTAGACAAGCCTTTTTAGTGCGCAATATTGCCTGAAGCTTCTCAGACCTCATTCCCCAGTGACAGTGAATGTCGCTTTCTCTTCAGAGCCATGCCCCACTATGCCCCACCTCCTAATCGTGAACCACGCCGGCCCGGCCCAGCGAAAGTATCCATAGCAAAGGGTCTTCATGGGATCTGCAATCGATCTCAACACTAGTACTTTGCTGAGCAGAAATAGGATGTCTGCTCTATCCAATAGTATGGCGTCCATTCCGTACACCCGAGAAGGAAGCAAGATTGCTCACCAACAGCTGGTAATAGTATGTCCATTCCGTACCACCGAGAAGTAAGCAGGATTGCTCGCCAACAGCTGGTAATTCGTATTGCCGAGCCCCATACAAATAAGGATGCATCAAGGGTGAGCGCCGAAGCACCCACTCCGGAAGCCGAATGAATGCTCTGCTGCCTTCACCGTCCAGTAGGGATATGTTGACGTTGAAGATACCAAGTAGACTGTGGCAATATCTCCTGTCTTCGTAGCCTTTCGGTTTGATGGTCAAGATATCCCAATAGAGATTGAAAATTCCGTCTCTCTACAACGCCGTTCTAGAGATTCCTAGTCGTGGTTGTGATACCACCAGCCATAAGCTCCTTGATCCCAAGGTATTTCCACCTCCCATGGCAGGAATGTACATCTCGAGGCTCGGGTAGTTCTTCCAATGTCCACGGGCGTGTGGACTAGACACTCTCCTTGAAAAGCTCATCAACTGGTCTATTGCCAAGATTCTCTAAATGAGGCGGGTCTGTCTTTGCATTCTTTGGCCACACGAGCAAGGAACTGGTTGCCTGTGGTCCCCGCTGCTTTTCTTACTAATGCCATATATTCCCAATCCAAGTGTGCTGGACATTGTAGTTGGTGGGACAAGACAAGCCGAGGCGAGTTTTCTGTAGCCCTTGTTTTCTGCATATCTGCTCAGGTTTTGAAGATCTGATTGATGTTTTGTTCTTCTAGTCCCCATCTGGGAGGCAATATCACATGAAGGAGGACCTACCCTTCCATGAACTCCAAGGTCTAAAATGCCTCATGTTGACGAGGTGGATGGTCGCGTCAAACATTTCGTTTGCTCGTAGGCATGGAAGTAAAGCTGTCAGGGGTAGATCAATTTCAGTTAGAGATGCGAACGATTAGAGACATTGATGCACATCTTTGAGTGGTCAAATAGATGTTGGTTGAACAGTTGCTTCTTGTAGTGGAGCAGAGGCAGCGCCTCAGATATGAGCAATTCAAATGGCAGGGCTACCGCATTTCAGCGTGCCGTGGGTGCAAGGGAATGGTGTATTGGCGGGCAAGACTGTGCAATGACCCAATTTGCGCTTCGTCCTCTCCCATTCACAAAGACCTAATGATACCAATCCGTCTTCTAACAGTGCTCGGTGATCTCTGGACTTGCTCCTCATGCCCTGATCATTCGCATCAGCCTGAAAGCCGCTTTTCTCCCCAGCAGTCACACCGCGCATCGTTGTTTGAACCCTGTCATCCACTAATGCGTGTGCTTTGCCGCAACTGGACGGCCGTTGCCTGCTAGAAGGCGCTTGTCATTTGAAGCTTTGGAGTGTCTCACCTCCGGATTTAGTCGGCAAGCAGCTCATTCACCTCCGCCTCCGTCAAACCCAGTAAGTAGACCAAGTCAAGCATACTGCGGCCAAAATTTAATCTTGACGGTGCCTCCATCTGAACCTTTGCCTTCGCCTTCCACGCCACGCCTAACCCAGCCGTCTTCAGCATGGGGATGTCGTTCGCCCCGTCTCCCACGGCCATCGTTTGCGCCAGTGGTATATCCTTACCCTTGGCCAAGCTCATGAGAAGATGCTGCTTGTGCTCTGCATTGACAATGGGCTTGTCGGGGTCGAGTTCTCCTGTCAGCGTGTTTGTATCTGGATCGGCGATGAGGTGATTTGCGAAGGCGTAGTCTAGGCCGAGCTCGCCGGCGAGCCAGTCCGCCAAGGGCTGGAAGCCACCGCTCAGCACCGCAAGTGTGAATCCCAGCCGTTTGAGACATCTACATAGTTCGTGGGCGCCGGGCGTGATTGTTATCTTCGATTTGAGCTGTTCGAAAACGTCGGAAGGTACACCCTTCAGGAGCGCGACTCGTGCTTTCAGGGAAGCAGAGAAATCGAGCTCGCCGTTCATTGCACGGGCTGTTATGGCACTGACCTGTTCCTGCACACCCACGAACGCGGCGATCTCATCTATGACTTCCTGTTGGATGAGGGTGCTGTCCATGTCGAAGACGCAGAGGCGTTTATGCCGACGGTAAACGGACGACGGCTGGAGGATGACTTCGCAATTCCATTCGCGCTCGAATTTGTAGATGGATTCGTGTTTGGAGAGGAGGTGGAAGGGGAGGTACTCTGGATTTGGCGGTGGGGAGAACGTGACTTCCAGGACCCGTGGCTTTGAGGTGTCGGGGACTAGACAGCGGTGCGTAGAAACTAAACGGCGTTGGGTGGGTGGGTTGTGGATCAGAAGACTGTCCAGAGTCGCGAGGAAATGAGTGAGACAGAGTTGGGAAATATAAGGGCCGTAGATGTGGTCCAGAGGCTCGGGCTCCGGGCCTGGTGGCTCGAGGGGGTAGTCGGAAATGTTGCTTGTGGGGGCGAGGCCTTCCGCTATGGAGGGCGCAGGAAGGGTGTCGGAGGGTTTGGAGTGAGGCGACTGGTCTGGATGAGGGTGTGGATGCCGTGGCTGTTCTGCATTGTAGTACAGTGTTGCTACCAGCCTTGGTGCCGCCTCTCTATCTTGTATGCAGTTTGTGTGGGAGAGGGTGTGGACGAGCTCAAAGTCTTGTTGTCTTGGGGACGGTGAGATGGCCCCGATTATGTTCTTTCTTGAGGTTAGAGAGACGTTTGAGACAGAATTACTGCTTGCTGCCGCGGGTTGCTCGATTATGCCATCGATACTAGTTGCTGGACCAGTCTGAGTCGTCCGATACTCCAGGTGGTCGTCAAGGTAAGATGGGCTACGAACTAGGGAGCCTTTGGCAAAGCTCGGCCGGTTTGACTTTGGAGATGGAGAGCTGTCCATGCTGCTGCTGAAGCTATGATCTACTTTGCAAAAATGATCTGTCAGCAAAACTTCTTGTATTTTTGCTGTTGGATGGTGGGACGTGGAGATCCTTTGCAGCAGCTGACCTGGAAATTGATTCGCAGGGCACAACATCCCCATACGTCATTATGCAGGCACTCAGGCACAAAATTCTGCGAAGGGACACCAAATCTGCAGCAATTATTGCCGGAGTTTTGACGATGCTTCACAGAATATTGTAATGCAACATGTGCAGGTACTTGGAAAACGTGGCGTCATGATGATTTCTGGAAATGACCTACCAGCCTTAGAGTGCAGTGGTGGAGGGAGGACCTAGCATTCCCACCACCTTGTGTAGGCACGCCTTGGAGGCGGGGGTTCGTCATTGTTGGCGCTCCAAGATTTTGAGCAAACATTTTCTTTACTGACATAGCAATGCAGCGTTTAGATGGAAGGTAGAGGCAATCCAAGCCGAGCTCGCAACTACTTTCCGAAGCCGGGAAGGGCCTTGGAAGAGGTGCAAGCTGGGTCTAATGCCACGCGCAAAGGGGGATTCATAATGTCACGTCATCTCTGCCTGAGGCATTAACTATCAAAATTTCTCAGCTTCAACCATCAGCAAAGTTTTGCGCACACAGCGGCGACAAACTGCTTGCGGGAATCCATATGAATTGTACCGAGACATATCGGTGGCATCGAATGCTGCCAATGTCCCTCTTAAAAACTCCAGTACAGCCTCCGCTGACAGCGACTGAAACTTTGCAAGCCATGGTGGAATAAAATAAGATTTTTCCGATTCCATGAAACTGACCAGGCATCGAAGGCGAGCGCGCCATGTGCGGTGGAAATCGGAACCTGGACTCTTCTGCTTCTGATCAATCATAGTAGTAGATTCTGGTCTCACTTTTCCTCACCCTACTTTGCCCTCCCTAAACGGGTTAGTGCCAATCACGCCATCAGAGAATTGGCGGCAAAATTGTAAGGAGAAACACCTGAGCGGTTTGAAATACATTGCTCCAGATCTTCTCGGCCACAGCGGGCGTGACTGGCTGGCCCCATTCGAGGTTGTTGAGCACGCAATACCCGGCAATGATGATGTTGATTTGTAAACCCAGTCAAGGCAGGTGTTTCTTCTCTCAGCTTCTCCTGACATTGCTCTGTCCTGTATAAACGCACCAGCTTGAGCATTGTTAGCCACCTCCACGTTTCACTGACTTGATTGATCTTGCCCACGACCCTTTACCGCCATGTCTAGATCATCCTCCCCTGAAAGAGCAGCTTTTCGAAGCTCGCCAATAGATTCCGGCTATGCCTCTGTCAGCAGTGACGACGAACAACAGGAGGTGGTCGTGTTCACCAAGAAGCATCTTCAGTTTCTGAACCGACAATTGCAATTCCTCGAGCCACAAGACATCCTGAGATGGTGTATCACGTCTCTGCCCCAGCTGTACCAGACCACCGCCTTTGGCTTGACGGGACTGGTCACTCTCGACATGCTGTCCAAACTCCAGATCCCCCGCCCACAGATGGTTGACCTGATATTTATCGACACTTTGCACCACTTCCAAGAAACCCTCGACCTCGTCGATAGCGTTCGAGAAAGATATCCCTTGGTCAATGTGCACGTGATCAAACCGGCGGGGGTGAACACAGCAGACGAATTTGCCCACAGGTATGGTGAGAAGCTCTGGGAGACCGACGACAACCGATACGACTACCTAGTAAAGGTAGAGCCTGCCCAGAGGGCGTATCGAGAACTCAATGTGAACGCCGTGTTGACTGGTCGGAGAAGAAGCCAAGGTGGGAAGAGAGGGGACCTACCTATTATCGAAATCGACGAAGCTGGCTTGATCAAGATCAACCCTCTGGCCAACTGGACATTCCAACAGGTCAAGCAATACATCACTGACAACAATGTGCCGTACAACGCCCTGCTCGACCGAGGCTACAAGAGTGTGGGTGACTGGCACTCAACCCAGCCAGTCGCGGAGGGGGAAGATGAACGCTCCGGTCGATGGAAGGGCCAGCAAAAGACAGAGTGTGGGATCCACAATCCTCGTTCCAAATATGCGCAGTTCTTGCTGGAGCAAGAAAAGAAACGAGAAAGAGAAGCACTGGAAGCAGCCTTGCAGAAAGCTTCACAAGAAGAGTTTGCCTCGCCTTCCTCTTCCTAGCAAAAGTTTCTCTGTCTTGGGTCGTATCAAGCATAGCGACGGCGTTTCAAGGTCCGATCGGCGTCGACTCGCCGACAAGGTTTGTTTCTTAGGGGATAGCTTGCTGGCATCTGCATAGACACTGCATGAGATATCCGGGGAAGCGGTCAGCATTCTCGCGCGTGTGGCATAACGAAGATGACGCGAAAATGGGACAAAAGAGCTCGAGAGGAGAGAGTAAGGGATGATGTGAATAGAGACAACTTGGTAATCATCCTGTTTCTGTTCTTTCGTCGATTTGTGCAATGATTTTGATCGTCTTCCGGCCCTCACGGCAACCGCAGTCAGGATCAGTGCCAAGCAAAGAGGGGTGCTTTTTGCTGCGTGACGGCGTGCGTTGTTGCATCCACTATCACGGCGCGTTCGCTTCAGATCATTTCCCACGAGCCAACGTCGTTCACGTCCATGAGTTTAGGCACTCAATCTGCAAGGTACTGTTTTCAAATGGATATGTGAATCGGAGTGGACCCCCGGCCAGATCCCATGGAGCCTGCATGGAAACCTTGCATCACTCTCAATGGCTGCCAAAGACACCTAGATAATTGCGACATCCATCGTGCCAGATATTTTTTTCCCGCTCTCTCCCACCCAGCCCATACGTTGATTCTGCTCTGGCCCCCCAACCATTGCTTAACAAGTGAATACTGGGCATTTCCCCCATATTGCTTGCATCTTTCATATTCACCGCACCGCAGAGCACTTTTCACCTCCTCGACGTCACACAGCAGCCATGGCCAACCCACCCCACGGAGGAATCCTCAAGGATCTTCTTGCTCGAGATGCCCCAAAGCATGACGAACTCGAGAAGGAGAGCGAGACCCTCCCCGCCATTACTCTCACTGAACGACAGCTGTGCGATCTCGAACTCATCCTCAATGGCGGCTTTTCCCCGCTCGAGGGCTTCATGAACGAGCAGGACTACAATGGCGTTGTCGAGAACCTTCGACTCAAGAGCGGCGCACTGTTCTCGATGCCAATTTGCCTTGACATCTCCCCCAAGCAGGTTCAGGCCCTGGGTCTGAAGGCTGGCGGACGAGTCACCCTTCGAGACTTCCGAGACGATCGAAATCTTGCTATCCTCACGATCGATGACATCTACAAGCCCGACAAGCAAAAGGAAGCGAAAGAGGTCTTTGGTGGGGACCCAGAACACCCTGCCATCAGATACTTGATGAAGCAGACACACGAGCTCTATATTGGCGGCAAGATCGAGGCCGTCAACCGACTCAACCACTACGACTATGTCGCCCTCCGATATACCCCAGCAGAGCTGAGGACCCACTTTGACAAGCTTGGCTGGACCAGGGTCGTGGCCTTCCAGACCAGAAACCCTATGCACAGGGCACACCGAGAGTTGACTGTCAGAGCCGCCAGAGATCGCCAAGCCAATGTGCTCATCCATCCCGTGGTCGGCTTGACGAAGCCGGGTGACATTGACCACTTCACTCGAGTCCGGGTCTACGAGGCGTTGATGCCTCGATACCCCAACGGAATGGCCGTCTTGGGTCTGCTCGGTCTTGCCATGCGAATGGGAGGTCCTCGGGAGGCCATTTGGCACGCGATCATCCGGAAGAACCACGGCGCAACCCACTTCATTGTGGGCCGTGATCATGCAGGGCCCGGCAAGAACAGCAAGGGTGTCGACTTCTACGGGCCGTACGATGCTCAAACTGCCATCGAAAAGTACAGACAAGAGCTCGGCATTGAGGTGGTCGAGTTCCAGCAGATGACCTACCTCCCCGATGCGGATGAATACCAACCAAAGAACACAGTTCCGGAAGGCGTCAAGACTCTGGATATTTCCGGGACGGAGCTGCGAAGACGTCTCAGAGTCGGTGCTCCAATTCCAGAATGGTTCTCGTACCCCGAAGTGGTCAAGGTGCTGCGAGAGTCCAATCCTCCTCGGTACAAGCAGGGGTTCACCGTCTTCTTGACTGGTCTGTGGAACTCGGGTAAGGACGCCATTGCTCGGGCGCTGCAGGTGACGCTCAATCAGCAAGGCGGACGATCCGTCTCCCTTCTGCTGGGTGAGACTGTTCGGTCAGAGCTGTCAGCAGAACTTGGCTTCACTCGAGAAGACCGAGATACCAACATCGCTAGAATTGCTTTCGTGGCTTCAGAGCTTACAAAGGCTGGTGCCGCCGTCATTGCTGCTCCCATCGCCCCCTTCGACGAGGCCAGAAAGGAGGCCCGGCACGTTGTTGAGAAGTACGGCAGCTTCTTCCTCGTCCATGTTGCCACAAGCCTGGAGTATGCTGAGAAGACTGACAAGCGAGGCATCTACAAAAGAGCACGAAGTGGTGCCATCAAGAATTTCACTGGAGTTGACGACCCATATGAGAAGCCCACTGATGCCGAGTTGACCGTTGATGTTGAGAAGCAAACCGTTCGATCTATTGTTCATGAGATCATCTTGATGTTGGAGGCTGGCGGCTATCTCGAGGCTGCTACCTAGGTTGGGATTTGGAAAATTCCGACGCCATATGCCATTCATAGATGGGAGATTACAATAGATACAAGGATACATGGGCAATTAGTGCCAGAGGCAATAGACATGAAGATGCCCATTACGACTAGATGATGACAGAATGAAATGGTAGCATGTTGAGCTCTCCTTGACCCGCGAGTGGCCAAATTTCCAGCTTTTCCGTTTCCGTCATGTAAGTCCGCAATTCGTCGCCCGCAATTCGTAGCCTGAGGCAGCAGCGGCAGGTACAAGCCTCCCGGCGACGCTAACGCAAGGCTCCATTACGGCTTCTGTTCGCCGCAAATGCAGTGCGCAATGCTATGGTTTCCTGCATCATCCTCCAATGACCACTCTCTCTTCACACGACAACGACGCAACCAAGGCTGCATTCTCAATCATCCAGCGTCTTCTCTGATCCAAGGCCGTACCGCTCAATATCTCACCCCTTGATACTTCTGCATTGAGCGGCCACACCCATAGTGAACGATGGCGGACAATCCTCTTTTCAAGCCTGAGAAGGACTTTACGAAAGATGCGGACAAGGTCATCCCTGAAGCAGAGTCATTAGCAAAGAAGGACCTTCAACAAGCTGTTGAGAAGCTCACATTGCTCGAGAAACAATCTCGACAATCATCAGATCTCGCTACCACCTCGCGAGTGCTGACTGCGATTGTTACGATTTGCAAGAATGCCGGAGACTGGAGTTACATGAACGAGCAGGTGCTCTTACTGTCGAAGAAACATGGGCAACTCAAACAAGCCATCACCAAGATGGTACAGGTCGTCATGAGCTTTCTGGACCAGGCCCCAAATATGGAGACGAAACTCTCAGTGATCGAGACTCTCAGAACAGTGACTGAAGGCAAGGTAGGTCAAAAGAATGTAAACATGCCGGCGCATTGCTGATTGCCATCAGATATTCGTCGAAGTGGAGCGAGCACGTGTCACACGAGTACTTTCAGACATCAAGAAATCACAAGGGGACATCCATGCCGCGAGAGATATCCTGTGCGAGCTTCAGGTCGAGACGTTCGGATCGATGACTAGACGGGAAAAGACCGAGTTCATTCTCGAGCAAGTTGCTCTATGCATAGAGAGTGAAGACTGGACACAAGCGGCCATCCTGAGCCGAAAGATCAGCACAAGATACTTTGCACGAAAACCAAAGTTGACTCCAGAACAATTAGAGAAGGAGAAGAAAGCGCAAGAAGAAGCTGAAAAGAAGCGAGGGCCAGACGAGGCTCCTCCGGAGAAGGAGGACGACGTTACCGACCTTAAGCTGCGATACTACGAGCAACAGATTACCCTTGCGAAGCACGAAGATCAGTATCTTGAAGTGTGCAAGCACTACAGACAAGTCTTGGACACAGAATCGGTCGAGAACAACCCAGACCAATTGCGAGCCGTTCTCCAGCGAGTCATTTACTTCATCCTCCTCGCACCCTACGATAACGAACAGTCCGACCTCCTACATCGCATCAACCAAGATTCTCGAAATGATGAAGTGCCCAAAGACCAAGCACTTCTGAAGCAGTTTACCATCAATGAGCTCATGCGGTGGCCAATGGTCGATGAGCGATTCGGCAAACATTTGTGCAGCACAGACATCTTCTCCAGGACCCCCGACGCCAAAGACCCCAAAGCACACACACGCTACGAAGCCCTAAGGCACAGGGTCATTGAGCACAACGTTCGGGTGGTGGCCAAGTACTATACACGAATCACCGTTAACAGGCTGTGCGAGTTGCTAGACCTGTCCGAAGAAGAAACGGAAAAGTACATCAGTGACCTAGTCACGAAGAAAACCGTCTACGCCAGAATCAATAGACCCGCTAGAGTGGTAAGCTTTGAGGTCAAGAGAGGCCCTGATGAGGTCCTTGATGAGTGGTCCAGCAGCATGAGAGGGCTTTTGCAGCTGCTGGAGAGAGTTGGACATCTGATGCAGCGGGAGGAAATGATGGCCAGGATACAGCCTGGAGAGAAGAAGGAAAGTGGAAAGACAAAGGCGTGAGAAAGCATCATCCCATCAAAGCCAGAGAATATTCAAGCCGGTCTCTGGATCTGGCATGTCACGCTAGACTTGCTTCTTAGACAGGCTAATTCAGATCTGCCAAGCTATTCCCGGCTCACCCGGTCACTATTGGTCAGATATTGCATCCGCGAGATGTCGTCTACTTCTCCAATCATATGCACACTGCCAAGGGCCTCCACATGTCAAAAGCGCCCTCCCACAGCAGGGTGAACAGCTTCAGCCACTGCAACAGGCCGGAGTGGATGATGCTCGGCCATTTGTGGGAGGGCAAGCAAGAATTCTCGGTAGGGCTATGCAGCAGAGCAAATACAATCAGACATGCGACACGGGTTCGCATTGCGATCCAACGCCTCATCGATTATCGGCCTCACAAGCCCGCCCAGCCGAGCAAAGCAGTTACCTCCCCGACTGACCATCCCGCATCAATGTCCAATATTGCGTACTAACCCCAATACAGCAATGCCGATCACGTGTACGGCCCTGGTCTCAAATTTCTACCCTGAAACCCATAGATCGTGGCTAAGCGCGTATCTGTTACATCGCAGCAACCAATTAGAACCCCATCCGCCATGGATGGGCTGTCGATTGGTACCGGGTGCGACGAGTCTGATACATCTGCCACGGACACGGTCTTGATTGGTATTAAATGCACAAAGCCTGATGCGTCTGCCGCTTCCAAGAGTCAATCTTGCCTCAAAAATAGTCCATGACCTCAACAGCGGCCGCTTGCATCTCCCATACGCATCGACAGGCACTACAATGGGTTCCTTGGCGATACCTCATACTTGTCCAAGGACGCAAGAAAGGCTTGAAACGCATTGAAATTGCCTAGCAGACTGTACAGCCCGCGGCTCATGAAATCTCTGAGCCCAAACCATGACCATATGCGCCAAACTTCGAATCCGGCCACGGATGTGGTGGTAGGTAAACACATACCATATACATCATCTACCGTTCCCCTCCTCTCTTTTCATCATGTCAGTATTGCTATCGTTTTCCTCTGTCATCAAGGAGTCTCACTTATTCGTCGTGAATTTTGCATTTATGGGACCAGTCTATTAAACTTCTAAACCACTTGTACGCAGGTCGAACAAGTCTTAATTGGCAGCTATCAGCGAAATATTCACACGCCAAAAAATCAGACAGAATAGGATTCAAAATGTCTACCGAACTGGGTACGAGCCAGCCTATGTACTTCCCACCGCCTCCGACCTCAACTGCCACCAACTCCGACTCCAAAAAGAGCATCAACTTCAAATTCGGCAGACCAAGACCAAGCACAGACACCAATTCGTCAACCACATCACTGCCAAAACCACCAAAGCCGATCTTGAAGAAGAAGATTGCCTCGACCAAGAGAACAAGACAATGGATTTTGCTCTCTCTTCTCATCCTCGCATTCACGATCCTCATCCTTTCCGCCATTTTCGCTTACTGTGCTGCCCTGCCACACTCGGATAACGTTCAGGCTGCGCATACCGCTACTGTTTCATCGGCGGAGCCAGTAACGAGCACGGTGTCGCTTGCTGGCATCTCGTCCGCAACGAGCACACCCAGCCCCTCACCCGCAGACGACTACTCAGCATACATGGTGGCTCGGGACACTTCCACAGATGCTGATATTCCGGCCACGAGCGTAGAAGCAGCGCTGACAGAGGACGCATCCGAGCAGCAGCAGTTCACCACATCCTCTGCCCTAGCGGCGTTGACGTTCTACACTGCGCTCCTGCCGTTCCTCACCATGCTGCACACATCTACCGAGCTGCTTGTTTCCCTGATCAAACCACAGACAAGTCAGTCCACCCGTCTCGGCAATGCGCTTCGCTTGCGCAAGACCTCGGCCGAAGGCGTAGTCACCAGACGGCGAGTAGGCACCCTCCTCAGCTTCTGTGTCAGCGCGCTGCTCTGTCTGGGCTGGATCGTGATGCAGATGTTCTGGATGAACTGCGAGATTGTGCCGTTCTCGCACCGCACTTCGTCGGAGCACGTCTGTCCAATCCAGATCAGGGGGCATCGGATGGGTGGTATCTCTGAACTGTCGATTGGGAAGGTTACTTTGGCGTTCCTCGTCATCATTGGGTATGCGGGGTACTGCGTCTACCTGATTATGCGGGTTGGCGTGTTGTCCAAGAACAGCAGCAGAGCGGGTAGTGGGCTGTCAGGTTTCAGGACACGAGCACGGTTTGCGACTCGAGATGAGACACGGAAGGAAGAAGACGTTGAGAACGTGGCTATTGCGCTGGATATGGATAAGGAGACGCGATAGACGTACGCTGGCGCTGGCGCCTCGATGGCACGAGTTTCATTTTGTATATTATGGCATAGCGTGGCGTGGCATGACATAGCATAGCGGTGGCGTTCTGACTGGCACTCGACACGTTTGTTGCCGTATACATACACTACTATCCAATCTAGTCGCTCGTTAGCTATGTGCATGGCTTCCTCTGGAAATGCGTGCATGATGCATTGTCTTGTTTTATTTCATCTCAAATCTACCTTCTCACCCACCTACTCTGTTCTGTCTACAGTATCTTCCTCCAAAGACTGCCTGGCTAGCCCTTGGCGCATCAACAACACCAGCCGCAAGCATGCCTGACGGCATGCATCCCTGTCAATGTTTGGCAACTGTCGATTCACTAGGTTCATCTTCCCGCTCGCGTCCACCATGGGAATAGGTTTCAATGTGGGCGGGCAGGTAGACATGAGCATCATGCTGAGCCAGGGGATTCGTCATCTTTGCTGAAGGCTTTGCTGAGGGCGGAGAGCGCGCGTACGAGAGGGATACAAATTGCCGGCCTGGAAAGGCAACAGAATATGAAGATGAAGATGAAGATGAAGATGAGCGCTGTTCAGGGTATTCGGATGGCATCGGCGGCGTCGTCGCCGTGTTTCATGTTGCATAAGGAGGAGCTTAATTGGCACCGATGACAACGACTTGCAGTGACACGAAGAGTTCGTTAGTGTGTTTGAGTATGAGGAGGGAAGAGTGGAGTTTATATGAGGCGAGAGCTGTGGCGGGTGGTGTGCATCGTTTCGTAGGCTGAGCCGTAGGGTCGAGATTCGAGGTGGTTCAGTCTGCTCAGGAGGAGCGAAGTTTGTCTCATCTGGTTGCTCTTGCTGCTGATTTCCGTCCGTTTGGCAATGATGCTCGTTTGAGTTGGGCTGCTTGCCTGGTTCCCCTGCTGATCTGGCCTCTCACTGCCGTCGCGCAGTTCTTCGCCATCGAGCAGGACAATTACTCGCGACAAATCGGACGAAAGAGCAACTCTACCCACCGTTTACGACCAAACTAGTGCTTTCACTGACTTTCATAACGCTCTCCAGTATGCTCACCAGTATGTCGGTAGTTTCCAATGATGGGGAGCGACGCGGTGTCGTTGAGTGTTGCTGCTGGTGTCATCCAGGGGTGGCGACTTCAACCACCGGACTGTCACCACTCCAACCATCACGCTAGCCACATCGTAAATCATGGCCCGTACTTCAGATCAGTTTCAAATCGTCAGTCTCAACCTAGACGAAATGATGGCAATGAGAATGAGAGATGACACGCCATGGTCGAGCGAGCAACCCCCCACTGTCTAGATTGAGTTCTTTCCCAGACCTTGTGATGAGGAAGGACGGCAGGAGCAATATAACGAAGGCTTGGCTAACGTTCTCTGCGAAGTCATTCTCAACCAGACCGACTTGGGTCGTAGAAGATGATTAGTAAGGTGGAGAGAGGCCTGGAGGAACAAAGGGACAGATATCGGGATGGTCGATGCCATCTCTGGAACTGCGTCAATGAGGCTCGAGCTGATGGGCGAAAGTAGGACTTGAGTGGCGGACAAAAGATATGTGGGAAGCTGGGAGCAAAAAGACGAGACTGTCTTTGATTTGCTTGTTTGTGCTTTTGCTTTGCTTCATCGCTTAGCTCCCATGATTATTCGACTGATAATTTGAGGGGAGTGTTGGTTGCAGCAATAGGGGTACACTCATGGTCCGGTCAAAAGGACGGTCTACGCTGTCCACATCGGTTCCCCGCACTTTTCACGATTGACGTGGTCGCGTGGCCAGATAGAAAGGCCATGAGGGCTGTCAGCGGGATTGGAATCGAAAGCACTGAGATGTGGGTGAACAACAAAAGTGGCACCGTGTCCAGCTTCGGCGTAGGGGGCCCCCGTATCCGCCTTTGCCAGTATCGACAACAGACCATTTGATAAGTGGAGGAGAACTGGTACTGGCGTGAAGCTGCTCACAAGATCCCTTGCAAAATTCGTACAGCAACGTACGTTGTCGTGATCGAACAAAAGACGTTGAGATGGGAGTCTTGCCTGGGCTGAGGCCGAAAGCACGGCTATCATGTCGGAGTGGTCGCCCTGCAGCATCTGTTCTTCTCCCAGCTCGTTCTCCCACTCGGCTGCTCTACTAGCTCGCCGCTCTGCTTGCTCGCTGCTCCGCCTTTTCCATCTCAGCAAGTGCCTTTTCCTGCTGAAGAATATCCCACATCCTATAGGTCAGCTTGGTCCTCCTGCTGGCAGTTTCCTTCAGACTGCGCTGCACCTCCTTCAAAGCCAATCTAGTATCCTCAGTCCAACTTTTCGATGCCCACCTCCCATTTTCATCTGTGGTTTCCGGCTCATCCCGGTACCCTACGGTCAAGTAGAGCGTCTTGTCCCACTGATCCTCGAGGCTTGCATGGCTGATCTCATCCTGTAGCCGTGCATTGGTCTCCCATCTTTTGAAATCGTGCAGATAGAGATCTTTCAGTATTCGGGACAACTTGGGCGATTGCGCACCGGGTTTGTAGCGTAGGAAAGGTATGCCCTGTGAATGAGAGAGGATAGGTACACGACGAGGCTTGTCTGGGTTTGGGAGTTGCTCTTTCGGCACTGGGCGATCGAGAATCGGAGTTGGGTTCGGTATCTTTGCAGCCCACGCCTTGCTCGCATGACCTTCAAGGTGGGCTATCTTGGCCAACTTGCTTGGCCGAGGAGAGGAGCGTAAACTGTTTTGGTGTGCGCGTAGAGCTGCTAGCTCTGACGCATGTCTAGCCACCTGGTCGACCACGACCGTGAGCTGCGAAAGCGCTGATGGAGAGCCATTTGCTGCATCATGAACGAGTTTGTGGGCTTGCCGACCCTTCTCCAAGGCATCACAGACCACAGCAGGAGAGTTGATTCTCCGATCGAGACGGAAACGGTGCCGAACAAGGTCGACCAGAGTGGTGCTCATGCCATGGTCGGAAAAGCGAATGGATTGCTTCAGGAGGGCGCGATAAAGTGAGAGACCTTGGAATTGTCAGCGCAGCCACAATCCGAGTGAGGAGTCAACATGCATGCTAGCTTGTGAGCTGCAGACTTGCGAGGGTTGACAACGCTTCGCATAAGCTCATCTCATTTGTTCTTTCGATGGCAGTCGGAGAAGAAACAGAAGTCCATGAGTTCGAGGATGTATAAAGTACACTGCCGAAGTCTGGCCGCAAACCCCCTAGCCGTCATGTGAATGAATTGCTGACCATCTCATCTCTGCGCACACATGCTAAGAAATGAAATTTCTCGGTATTCAACCTATCTAGATTGGGCGACTCCGTGCCAAAGAGATGGTATCTCAATCTCCACCCGAATGTGCTTGCCATGGCACCTATCTCGCACACAATGCTATTTTGAAGGCGGCGAGCCCAGGCTTGTCCATCCCCTTCCGCATCCTTTGATGTCTCTTTTTAGCCGATCCCAACTTCCTAGCTGTTGACGACTGCTCTTCTCTGTAGAAGTCTGAGTCGGATGCTGCACGGTATGGCATTCATCGACAACCACTAGCGCCCACGTTTAAATGCGTCCAGGAGACAGTGCGCTCTAGCCGCTGTGGCGATGCCCTGCGACAACCTGTTCACTGTGGCACTGCAAGAGTATTGCGCTCATCCCTTTCCATCGGAGGACATCCTTCGGAGTCGGTAATGGAATGCTTCGGTGAAGACGAAGTACTTTAGGACATTCAGCGATGGCTGGTACCTGTTGCTGTGTATCATTGGCGTGCAATGCCGCTGATTCAGCCGACTGAAGATACTGTTCGGTCAACCACCTCGTGGCGGATCGAGTTCGAAGATGACAGGGTGGGTGTCCAGTCTTTCGGTCGTCATGTCGACTCCTCTTGCCATGCGCTCTTTCTGATATGATCGCCCTGAGACCTGCTTCCACCCACTCCAACTCTCACTTTGCTCCAATCCTTTTGCATAATGTGGTCTCCCTCCTTCGCTTTCCTAGAGTCTTCAAGGTAGAATCGGCCACCTTCGTACATACCAAGATAAAGACCACTTCCCAGGGCGGTCCAGATTGATCTCAGGGCGGCGCCTCTGAAGAAACCACGAATGCCATCTGTTTGCGCTACCTCTTTCGCAGTTTCCCATACACCCTTGCTTGATTTGCTTGCCAGTCCTTCAGCAAAGAGTTTACCGATGTCTTTGGTTTCCCTGGGGCGGAAATCGTCCTTGCCAGCAGCAAGCATCATCCTCGTTTTGATCACGTCAATCGGGGTTGTGACCCAAGCAGCACCACTGCCGGCAATGCCTGCGCTCATGGCTGTGATGGATGCACGCTCAATGATACCGTCCACCTTTCCACCCTTTCGTTTCCGTCTCTTCTCCAAGAAAGTAGCCTTCAAGTGTTCGAACACGGGAAACTGAAGGGCAGTGAAGGGCAGATTCCGCCCAGCCAGTGCGGTGTAGCCACTCCATAGCCGGAAGGGGTGCTTCCGAAACTCTTTCAACACTCTGACGGTCGGTGACGCGCCTTGGATCCCCTTCTTCATGATCTGCGCATTTTGCTTGATGACTTCGGCTGGGGTCAAGATTGCGCAGCTGACCAACTCGGCGCTGCCACTGCTCACTGCATTAATGACCGGCTGCGGCATGAACAGCGTCGAGTTGGGGGGCATTGCATCATTCAGTGTGTACTTCAGAGCTTCGTACGTCGTGAAGAAGGCTCCTGAGGAGGGCAATGTTGCGAGGATGATCGAGCCAACGCCCTGGTAGAGGCCGCGAAAAAGCGCTCGAGTGACTCGGCCATTTTCGGTGTATAGCTTTTTGTAGTCCGGCGATTGTATTCGTGTCTTGAGAGTATCAAGCGGGTAGACGAGCAAGTCGACGGAGAAAGCTGCAAATGCTCCAGCCTGTCAGGTGAGTGGTTAGTCTATTGCGATCGTTAGGCATTGTGATGAGGATTGAGCTTCGCATACAAGCCAGATGTCAGTGTTTGTATTGGATGCCATCAGACATTGATCCGCGCACAGTATCAGAAGCCAAAAGCAATTGCCCGACCCTCTGTCAGATGTCGGGTGTGCACTGTGGCCAATATCAACGACATCATGAGCCGCTGCCTTTCAGTCAATAATTTCGTGCAGATCCAATGACGCGTTGCCGCGCTCGGGCGAAGCTCAGAGCTCCTCACAGAACCGCAGCATTAAGTCCCATGCTTCCATTGATGTGATCATGCCCTACCTTGCACATTAGCTGCAATTCAGTTCTACCATGCACCTCGGCTGGCTACTTGTATATGCCAGTTCAAAGCAGCATTCTTGGTTTCAACGAGACTATGCGCCAAGAGAAATCACGAGATCTGCGGAACGGCTTTGCGCTCCTAAATATGGACATGCAAGATAGATCCTGATTGGTCAAAGGAAAATCCAGTCTAGGCCTCTGTATCGCGATCAAGAGCATGGAGAAGGTCCCCAATTAGGCGATTGACGGAACAGAAGATTGTCGAGCAGACTTCCTTTTGAAAACTTCTCAAAGAAAGACAGCCCGACTATGTGGTCGAAGAGCTCGATAGTCCTCGAAAATCACGGACTTTCATGGAAGTGTGCTAGTTGAGCTGTAGAGAGCATTCCAAAGGAGAGCATTCCAAAGTAGAGCAGAGAATGCTGACTGTTTGGAAAGTTGAGGGAGCGGTCCAGGCGACCTCCTACCCAAGCTTTCTCAGCTCGGTGTCCCAGTCTATTTGAAGTTAGCATTTCAATGTAACAACGACGCCGCGCCCGAGCGCCGCGATCTAGAAGCTAAACTGGATGGAGACAGAAAATGGGCTTTTCTTCAGCCTTAACTATTCATAGGCCTTCACCTGATTCCGTTCTTCATCGTGCTGTCACACTCGATTTGCCCAGAGTTGCAGGTTGCAACATGTCTCGACTTTGACACATGCGAGTCCATGCAAGCCAGCCCAGGGTTTGCGGATGGGAATCCGAGACCGGTCACGTCAATGCTGACAACAACGCATGCTTCATCGTCGTATCGGCTGAAACACATCATGCCACAAGGCACCAAGCTCAGCTCACACCGCTCGAAGGGGAAAGAATGAATAATTGTGTTTGGGAGATTACTTGGTTGGAGACGGAGAATCTAGACGTGAACTTCCCCTCTGCAGATTTGGCCAAGCTGACAGCCAGTACTGAAGATTACCCTTTCGGAGCTCTTGCATGTCAACCTGTGCTTTCACCCGGGTCAAAGTCGTGGAGAACTAATGCACGAAGTGAGCCTGGCATGTTTCCCTTGCATTCAGCATCGCTGCGGCCTCGACTCCTCAGCTGCCTGTCTCGTGTTACTCATCGACGAATCGACTGTCCAATGCAACGGGACCTCAACTCAGCCATGTGAAAGGCAGTTGTGATGAAAATAACACCCTACGCCTTTCATGCAAGGTCGTGGGTCTGGTGGCCAGGCAGCTTACTTGCAGGAGAAACAGCAAGAGCTCGGCTCTCTGACGCTTGCTGTTTACGTGCCAAGGGCAGCTCTATAAAAGCTCCCTTCCCTCCCTCAAATCAAGAGTATTATCTGGAAGTGCCACTGCAATTCACACTCGCCATTCAACCAAGTCCCGCAAACTCAAAGAATCACCAGCTCTCAAAGCAACCCAGCTTAAGATCGAATCCAAAATGTCTGCTGTCACCATCCGATTCACAGACAACCAAACCGGAAAGGGCAGCAATGTCAACGTCAACCCAAATGGTCACAGCCAGAGCGTCGCAACTCTCCTCGCAGGCACAGATGTCGGCAAAGATGGCTTCCTGACCAGTGTCGAGCTCCAGAGTAATTTTCAAGGAGTCACCTGTGTCGTCAAGAAAAACAATGTGCAGCTGGTTACCTTGACGACCAACAACAATTCGAAGACATTTGACCGCACGGCTATCAACCAGCTCACCATTGAGGTCACCAGAACCTAGACAACGTGGTTGTATGGAAGCAGCGTCTCTAGGACTGAGTCGAGCACGCTTCAGGGGTTAGCGGCCATCTTAATGGAGGCAACCGGGGCGTGGCAGAAGGATTCCATCATTTGGTACAAAATTAGCCACAATGCTATATCTGCCCATAGAGAACGCCTTCTCATGTCAAACCCTATCATCTGTCTTCTGAAGCACTCATTCTTTCTTTTCAAGAGCCATTCGGCAATGCCAGTATGTTTTGGAGAACTGCCTCCGGAGCAATCTAATCAAGCCCACAACGCTGCCGGGTTCCAACCTCAACCATGCCTAAAGTAGACTGTAGATAATTAAGAAAGTATCTGGTACTGCAAGTCCTACCACATTTCCATCTTCAATGCTGATTGTCCTCTTCGAAGGATCAACGGCGATGATAAGGCGTTGCTACCAATGACGTATTTTACTTACCCCGGCTCCTTTTTTGGTTGGCATGGTCGGCTAACCTGCTGCAAAGGAACTCGCACAAAAATGTCCAGCGACTTCATTGTGCCTCCAGACGGCAACCCTCCCCCATACCCTCCTACTCTTCGAGACGATCCTGAGGACAGCGAGTAGACTAACCCACCCGAAGCTTTCCTACCACACCCATCTCGGACGTCCGCAATGTCTCTCACGGAAGAAACACCGCTTCAGGCGGTCCGGCTTGAAGCGCTCACGGTTGTGAAAACCATCAAACACTGCGCCAGTCGACACCCAGCAACAGCCACGGGTTTCTTGGTGGGCATGGACAACAACGGCGTTCTGGAAATCACGAATTGCTTTCCATTTCCCGTCGTCGACCTTCCACCAGAAGCACAATATGAGCAGCAACATTTCAACTCCGCCGCGGCTGCCCCACGTGCTAAGGCCAACACCGCATACCAAGCCGAGATGATCAGAATGCAGAAAGAGGTCGGTGTGGACGCCAACAATGTCGGGTGGTACACCAGCGCAAACCTGGGCAACTTTGTCAACTCCAACTTCATCGAGAACCAATACTACTACCAGAAAGAACTGAATGAACGAACCGTCGCCCTCGTCCATGATGTGAGCCGGAGTTCACAGGGTGCTCTCAGCATGCGCGCATTCCGACTTTCACCGCAATTCATGGCGGCCTACAAGGAGAACAAATTCACCACAGAAGCGTAGGCATTGCCTTGACTCTTCCCATTTTCCTCTCCACTAACACCTTGCAGTCTCCAGAAGTCCGGCCTCAAATACAGCGACATTCTAGTCGAACTGCCCATCCGACTCCACAACTCACACAACGTCAACACCTTCCTCAACCAAGTGCCCAAGCTTCTCTCCAAGGGCATTATGCGCCCTCCCACCTCGGTCGAAGAAATTGAGAACAACCCGGCCATCACATCCGACGATCTGTCTCCAAGTTTCGACAAACTCAGCCTGAACATCGACCCCTTCCTCCAACAGACGTGCGATAACCTCCTCGATAGCATCGAGACCCACCATGTCGAATCGAACAACTTTTCATACTACGCAAGAGCCCTCGGACGGGAACAGCAAAAGATTCAGCAGTGGCAGGCGAAACGCAAGGCCGAAAATGCGGCGAGGGCGATCAGTAAGCAGGCGCCATTGCCAGAGGATGAGTGGCAGAAGTTGTTCAAGTTGCCCACGGAGCCGAGCAGACTTGAGAGCATGTTGAACAGCAGACAGGTGGAGCAGTACGCTCGACAGGTCGACAGCTTCGTGGCTGGCACATCTGGGAAGATGTTTGCCATTCGGGGAAATTTGCTTCCAGGAGAATCGGGCGCCTCTGCCGAATAAGTCTTCACTTCTTGCGAAATAGCTTTTGTCAAGAGGATTGCATAGCGATGGCGTTCGGATCCTTGGGCAGGCATTCTAGGGCAGCCAAAAAGTGCGAATGAAATGATACCTCGTGGAAGAACGGGCTAGAGAACTTCATAACATGATTGCCGAATGATATCTTGAGAGATGGGGATGTGGGCTGCCATCGGAGAAGGGGGCACCGGCTTATGACCTGGTGTAATGAACAAATGATGACAGCGACAGAAACCACCAAAGTTTCCTGCTCTTTGGTTATTCTCCTAGCTTTAGCAGGTGTGACGTTGAATGAGCAGGGCGGCCGGCGATCTGTCTGCGAGATGATTTGGCGACTGGTACTTTCACCGGCTGCTTCACCCGTTCTTTGGCTTCTTCGTGGTTATCACCTTTTGCTTCAGCTTCCCCTTCTGGCTCATGCACTTCATACTCTGTCATGATACCCATCTGTTCTCGCAACGACCAGATTTCCTCTTCTACGGCTTGCATCTTAGACTGGGTTGAAAGCAGGCTGGGGACCTGGCACTCGACAGCTTGAACAAAGTGTGACTGGGTCTGCCGTAACGCCGGGGGGGTGAGTATGCCGAACCACGTTATCGGATCTCGCGTTGCTGGGTCTTGCTTTGTTCGGGAGCTCGTGGTTTCGTCTTGTACAGGCTTTGAATCATCCTTGCAGGAGTTCATTTGATTTTCCGTATTGGACTTCGAGGCAGATCGATCTTTTTTGTGAACTGGCTTATCCTCCCTCACCGTTTCCTTGGGTGGCACTCTCCTGACAACATTATACACCACATCCTTCGCCTCTCCTGCACCGCTCATGGAGACACTCCTCTGCGCCTTCATCCTCTCATCATAGCAGTCCTGGCCATAACGTCTACCTGCTCCCAACGCAGATGCACGTTGAGCCTGAGCAAGAGAGAAGAAACCCGAGGAGAACGACTTCGAAAGCTCTTCACGTAGTATGGTGTATTGATCAAGGAGATGTAGGTACTGCTCAAGTAGCTCGTCTAGTCGCTGGGTCAAGGCACCTGTATTCTTCTTTTGCTCTGCATCCGGCGTGCTCGATCGAGATTCTGGAGGGGAGGGGAGAGCGTTCGCCATGGCCTCGATGTCAACACGGCAATAGTATTTCAGCAAGAGCAGATAGGGCGCCCGTCACTCGGCGCTCGTGTCGGCCGAAAATTCATGTACGGTTAGGTAGTAGCACGTACGGACATGCAATGGAGATTCCGGAAACTCGGCCGCAACTGATCGACAAGGCGAAGCGTCACCAAAAAAGCTGCAAGGTTGAATTTCTAACAGAGCGAATGCCAACCCCAGTTTCTATCATCCCCAATTACACCAACACAGCTCCGTCGCAGCCTCTGGCACATTTATCAGTGCTTCGCGACCATCTGAAAGCTCAACAAAGTCCGGAACTTGAGCCACTACGCGTGCAGTGCGAGCAATTTTGGATCTTACCGCATTCGCATCCACACCCACGCAGACCCCCGATCCCACCACCATTCCTGTCCTTGCCGAAGCAGGTCATACCACTCATCACAGTCACGCCACCCATCTACAACGTCTTCTCCAACATGTCATCAGCAGTAGTGAGAGCGGCCGACACAAGCGCATTCTCCATCCGCTCCCTCTACCGCTCCCTTCTGCGGCAGTCGAAGCAATTCGCAAACTACAATTTTCGGGCCTATGCTTGGAGGAGGACGCGGGATGCTTTTCGAGAAGCCCAGGGCGAGAAAGACGAGAGAAAGGTGCAAGAATTGGTGCAAAGGGGTTTGAAAGAACTGCAGGTAATGAAGGTGAGCATGGACAATTTCTTGAATTCGCCTTGATATCGAGGCGGGCGACGCGGGAAGCGTGGCAAGTAAAGATCCTAGGCGGTGTACTAACGTTGGATTACAGAGACAAACCGTCATATCCCAGTTCTATCAGCTTGACCGATTAGTTGTCGAAGGGGGAAAGACAGGAAGAGATTCAGACGGGCATATCGTACGGCAGAAAGATACTGGTTGGGATTGAGCTGGTCCGTTAGCTGGAGCTTGGTGTACGAATACTTGTGATTGCGATACCAATGATGTACATCCTCTCTGTTCATATCCTCCCTCCACGAACGCTTCCCTGATGCCACACGTGGTGGAATCTGCGAACCAGCTTTCTTCCGCATGAGGCATGCCCGCTGGCGCGTTTTCAGAGGAACAATTTCTTGTGAACTCGCTGGCAGCTCAAATACACTGACTCGAAGGGTGGCACAATCAGGTGCATCCAAGGAAGTGCTCTAGTTTGGGTCATTTCTGATTGGTTCAATCTCGCGACATTCGAATGCACCGCCCACAAAGAAAGCAAAACACCTGCATGAGCAATGATGCTGTCAGATATGTCATGGAGCAAGCTATTTTTGAGTAGAGGCTGCATCACTCGGTCCAACCGAATATTCTGATACAACGCCACGAGACAGGTAATGGGGATGGCCAACTATACGCCGCATCCCGATCCAATCTTGTGAGACAGGTAATGAAGACGGCTAGTTGGACATCGCATCCTGGTCCAATTTCGCGAGACAGGTAACGAGGATGGCCAACTGCATGCCAAAGCCTATCATGCAGCGTGGTTCAGGGTTCCGTGACACGAGCAAGCAGCTTAGAAAAGAGCAAATGGCCCAGGAAGGGATTACCGTGACTGTGCGCGCCGGCAAGAG
This sequence comes from Arthrocladium fulminans, assembly GCA_003614865.1. Taxonomy (NCBI): domain Eukaryota; kingdom Fungi; phylum Ascomycota; class Eurotiomycetes; order Chaetothyriales; family Trichomeriaceae; genus Arthrocladium; species Arthrocladium fulminans. The sequence continues at coordinate 294,326 of QXWJ01000015.1, forward strand.
GACGAATAATGCAAGAAAGCACCAAGAATTCTGCGCCATCCGACGACTCATCAAGCCAGCAGAAGGAAGTTGATATGCTGCGACATTCTTCCTCCTCACACGATGCAGCAGTTGCTGAGACAACAACATATCCAACGACTTGGAATCCCAGCGAGAATTGCAGATCTCCAGCATCCCAATCATCAAATGGCCATTGTTTCATTGTCATTCCTTCTCCTCCCGGGTATCTAGACCATCTATGCCTTGGATTTTGAATCCTGGCGCGTTCTACAGCATCTGGGCATTCTTCGCTCGATGTCCATCCGCCTCCGGTATGACTAGCTTGTGGAGGGACGCTAACGGCATTAAAGATGTTAGTTGTACGGTCCTCGATGCAGAACTTGGTGCCCAAGGCGGTCGACAGCTCCTCTGATCCAACAAAGCCCTGGTAGCTGACCGCTAGACCCTGATCCGCTTCCTCCAACCCTAAATCATCAGGCATGGACATGGCATTCCTCATGGCAAACCCGTCAACCTGCCCGGTCGCACCGAGGAACGTCCTAGGGGCCCGTCCGTGTCCAGCTGGGTCAGTCTGGGTCCAGCAAAAGTCAACAGTCGGCCTGACAAGCTCTTCCCCGTTGGTCCACGGTTGCTTCTTTGGTCACTTGGCCGCCGGAACTGGACTCTCACGCGCGGTGGGGTTCCCCGCCAACAGCATGTGTGGTGCTGGGGGGTTACGGTGACTTGGATATGGGACGAAAGGGCGTTTAAATTGCTTCCCTACTTGAACCCACCCTAATCACAGTATTGTGATTTCTTAACCCAAGTCTTGCAGATACGACCAAAGGTTAGAAAATCTGCATCAGGCTCATCATCCTTGGGGAGGGGGAGGGAGTGAGGCTGCTCTACGCTCGCACGCTTCAAATCTCTTTTCTCGAAGTCTTCCGCCGGATTAAGTGATGACCTCGTTACCGAAGCTGTGTCTCTTCTAAATCGTCTCAGCCTAATCTTGTATTTCCGCTCGCCGAAGGAGCCCTCCGCAGACTCGAGGATAAGCGAAAAGACCGGCTCCACCAAATCTATACACAATGAACTACTCCAACCTTTGGCGGAAGGTAGACATCTCCTCCCTTGCGCACTCACAATCGCAGCAGAAGTACATTTCGCTCTAGGGACGCTTCCTCCGCAATGAGAAACTTCGACCAATCCGTCCTTACAGATCCGGAAGGTCCATTAGTATCAGCAGACTCCTGGCTCTGACTCACACATCTGCGACGAAGACGGGAAATAAAAGCATATCCTACTGAAAGAAAGGGTGTGATGTCCTACAGAATGAAATGGGAGTACTTCAGGAGTCTATACCGGAAAACGAGGAAGATATTGGATGAATGCAGAGTAAAGCTCGCTGATGGATTATGCGGGATAGTGAGGCGGTGGTTGAGGAGCATGTGGTGGAGCCCCATCGAAGATGATGAGGACGCATGGGACGTTGGTGGTGAAAATGAAGATGTTGATGGTGAAGAGCTGGAAGCCGAGGCCAATAGCCATGATGCAAGGGATGAGAATGTAGAAATGATACAGGGAGCATTCCAGGCCCGACATGAGTTCCCCTTGGTTTGCCCCTTGTCATATCGCCTAACCTTCCTCTTGAGTTTACATCCGAAAATCACCCAGTAGCGCCAACTGTAAATCGACATGTTCACTGGCGTTTTCGTGTCGCGTCGTGTCTTGATCTTCATACTTGCCCATCAATTCTTTCTTCAACTCTTTGCGCGCCAGCCATCTTTTCACCGAGACTCTCCGACACGCTTGAGATAATTCTTGCAACCAATTGCGACACAACCCAGCCCTTGTTTTCCGCTGAGAAAGGCTAGATAGCCTTGCGTCGAGAAAGATGCCTCCCGTAAGTACTAGTATTATTTGTTTTGCGCCGCAACCTATTGATCTCCCGGGCAAATTCAAACGCGATTTTTGAAAATGGTATTAGCACTCGGGCATAGTGAGAGTTGGCGTGGGCTTGTCAGACGTCTGAAAGCGTTTTCGTTCTTGTGCGCAAACAGGGGAGCGTGGAAATTGGACGCACTCTCACCCTGAGCCCCGTCCTACTTTGAGCAACAGTCATTGCCCCGGAGATGGTTGGCAAGCTCTTAGGGTGCCTGTTGACCACCAAGCCCATCTGTTGTCAAGCCAATTGGCTACCCAGACGCGGCGTGTCCAGACGGCCTTCATGGCGTTCCGGGCGGACCCAGCAAAATGGCAGCTCAACCTGCAAACCCTGTCGCTCCTCTTCCCTCTGCCCTGATGCTGCGCTTGCGCCGTCAGGGAACCCTCTGCCGTCATTTTTAACTCCTGTTACCGGAAGTTGGCTTCCCCGCCACTGTCTACCAGTCCTTGGTCACCCTCTACATCCTTCGGTCCGCATCTGCCATCTGACCAAGAGGATGTAGAGGAATACTAGCTCGACTAGTGTTCTTATTAGAAACGATATCTAACTAGTCTTTACAGCGTTCTCGAGCGACTAGAAACCAAGATGCGAATTCAAGATCACGGCAAGGGCAGGTCCTAGACCTAGACCCAACGGATGGTTTACCAGTGCAGAAATACACCCTGATGAAAGTAACCCTCAACCAAGACGCCTCTGCAGATCCTGCTACAACAAACACGAAATCCACAAACTCAGCAGAATGGAAAGCGCAATTCAATACGCCACAATTTCCCTGGTCAGAGCCACGTCTTCCATCCTTCTACAACGAGCTCACACTCTGGAACCAAGAAATGATTCGTCGAGCCCGAGCAGGCAACACAAATGCCAAGCTCTCAGTTTGGGACCGAAAGAACAACTGCTGGATGTCGGCTGCAGAGGCAGAGAAGAAAGCGACGCCTCTCAAATCTCTGCATCTCAACAACCTCGATCCATCCTCAGATGCAAATGGAAAGCTAGCAAATGGGGACGGAGACTCCCAAAAATCAAACGAAGATTCTGACGCGAACGACTCATCAAGCGAATCCAACAAATCCGCTGACGAAGATGAAGAAGACATCGGCGACGACTCTGGCGCTCCCTTCCACGTCAAACCCACCACCTCCTCCAAACGTCGTAAACTCACGTCACGGCTCAACGGTCCAGACGAAACACGCCTGATAGAAGTCAAGAAATGGGTCCAGCTCGCGCCCAATGTAGCCGATAAGTATCCTGATCAAAGTTTTCTTGCTGCTCGACGACAAGGTATGCCGCCTCTCTACAACCCGGAATACGCACAGAAGATCTTCGGACAGTATCATTCCAGCTCTACCATTTCTGGATCAACGGGATACGATCTCGGTGAGGGTGGTGGCCTGAGTAATGCCAGTGGCGTGCTTGGCGCCGGAGGCGCCGATACCACTGCGGGGACGGCCACACCGCCGAGGAAGAACATCCCGCCGAGACGTAAGAAGAAGAGGCTCGGTGGGCCGGGACGGAGGAAGGCGGTTCCGAACCCCGTGGTGCCGGCTGATGGCGCGACGGACGGGAGTGCGGCAGTGCAAGCTGCGAGTGCTCCAGGGGCCGGCGGCAATGAGAGTGTGCAGGCGACTGGTGACCAGCGCACCCTCAACGCCGAGCCTACCGGGAAGGACGAAGGAGATGGAGACGAGAACAACGAAAGCGGTTCAGAAGCAGAGGGCAGCGAGGAGGGCGAAATCGATGAGAGCGGTGGTGGCGGTTCGGGACCTGCAAATGCACCAAGTGCGAAAGATGATGTCGCGCCGACTCCCGAGGTCGTGAAGCGTGCAGATCCCACTGAGGCCCTCAATGCTGTTCCGCCCGAGAGCATAGCTGCTACTGCGGTAGCGCCAGACGTCGCAGACACCGAAATGAATGAAGCAGAGCCGCTGCCAGAGGAAAAACCGGCTCCGCTCGAACCCGTCCCAGGTACCAACGCAGACGTCAGCGAAAGCATACCCGGCCTCGGCGCTATTCAAAACTCCGAGGAGCACAAAGTCATTGAAGAAAACGCCCAGGCTATCTCCGCCTCCCCCTCTGCACCCGCGCCTGTCCAAGAGCAAGTCGAGGGCGAAGACAAGGGCGAGGGCATCCCAGAAGCGCCCCTGCAGGAGTTGAAAACCGGCGCAGATACAGCAGCATTGCCCGGGGCAGAAGCAGAAGTAGATCTCCTCGGTGCCATGGATGCCGCCATCGACGAGGGCATGAACGAGGGTTGAGTAGTGTACAGTACAATATAGTGCAGACGATGCATCGCATATAGAAGGCTTCACGAATTCTAGTTCACACCAATTCTGTTGCTCCTGTTATGTGCTCCACTTTGCTCTCTTGCCATCCCCTAGATCGAGTTGACTCTTTCCGCTTCCTCCGTTTGTACTCGAGCGTCTCACCTTATCTCCTCTCGCCTGCAGAGAGCAAAGCGAAGGCCACCCCCGGCCCACTTTATGCTTGATTAGATCAAGGCATTGTCAACATATGCTGTACAGAGCTATGGATGGCGTGGGTTTAGGGAGAGTTGACTGATAAGCTGAGGTCTGCCAGTGTGAATAGGGATATTGGAAGGAAAGGGAAGCCTTAGACGGTGCGGAGACAACCTGCATAATTGAAGGTAAAGGGAAAGAATAGGAAGGAAAAAAACCTGAGAAGCCTTGGTATTAGTCGCCAATCACTGCCGCGGTCTAAAGGTGCCCCGACTCCTTAATCATCATTTGGGTGCGCTATGTAAGATCAGTGCCATCTATTTGTACGGATTCATCATCTCCAAGAAGGATATGCTTACGCTTATGCACGAGGAGAATGGACATCATTGTACAGTATGTCGTCATCTTCTGTGTTTTCTCGAATGGTGTGAGCATGACTTGTACTGTGGCGTAGACCAATGTCGTAAGAGTTGTGAAGCCGGCTGCGAGACATGATCATCACCCCTTCAGCATCGCTTCCCGAGTATGATCAGTGTCGGTGTAGATCATGACCTGAAGAGAGCCAAAAGGGAGATCTTGTCGTGTACACTTTTTGTAGGATCGCGAGGGTCGAGGTCGTGGAGTAGATTCGGCGAGCAGTGGCGCCGGAGAGTTGTAGCATGGCAAGCTCCATGCGCAGAGAGCCCGTATTATTTTCCAGGCACCAGCCAGAAGCCGCCGAGGTCTTGTATGCAGTGACTCTGCTCTTGCTGCTGCAGCTGATGATAACTCACAATCCCTCCGCAGTTTCCAACCTTGGCTCTGAAGAAGAGGTCAACGTGGAGATGGAACGTGAAGACGCAATGAATAACGAGGTTGGGTTGCTCATGATTCTGCCGCAGGCACCTGTCTTCGATATGAAACTTTTTCCACCGCCACGTTCTCGTTTCCATTCGCGTCGGTCCGCAGCTGATAGACGTAGAGGACCAACACGTCTCCTTGTACCTGCAGACCGTTAGACCGTGTCGCGAAAGTCTGGATCGACTTACATCCATCAAGCAAAAGCTAGGTATGGGTTCCTCCTCGTCGGCGCCCCAGTTCGTGCTGAATGCGCCGGTCGCACTGCCGGGATTAACAAAGAATTTGCCCTCGAGTTCGTAAGCTTCAAACTTGTGTGTGCCCCCCCACAGCAGGACATCGACGTCCATTTGTCTGGCTGCGATCAGCAGCGCATCCGCATCTCCCTGTGGTATCACAGTGTGTCCATGTGTGAATCCTAGGCGCATGTTTCCATGCTGGACCACTTTGGACAATGCTAAATTTGGTGTATCGACATCGTAATCACCTTTGACGATATGTAGCTCCGGCGCCACCTGTCTCAGGTAGTCGAATGTTTCTTTATCCTTCAGATTTCCTAGACATATTATTTGTCCAATCTTCCCCGGGGTGAGGAGCTTTCGAAACTGAGTGCCCGTGAGCAAGGAGGTCGAGGCGAAAAGATGGGCCGACTGACCTTGGCTGGAATGTTCTGTTCCGTGGTCAGATCGAGATTGGACGACGGGAGAGCTGAGGACTCACTGGTGCTCGATCGGGAATGAACAGGTCCCCGAGGACAAGAATCAGCCTCGACGCCATGGTAGCAAAAGGGCGTGTTACAACGCGGAATCCTGGCTAGAGATTGTAATTTGTGTTTGTAGACAAATGCACGAAGTCTTTGGTAGTAGTGAGCAGGAACAACGTCAGTGGCCGGTTGCGTCCAGATTCTTGTTCCGCTAAGGCTGATCGAGTCCCCCACGCGGCGAACTGGCCCATTCAACGAAGATCCTTCACCGGCAATTTAGGAATGGTCAACACGAAGGACATCGGAACATGCATCCTGAATATAATTAGGCGCTGCCACGAGGCAGATCTGCAAGGCACAAGACGACACTAACTTTTGCGGCCAAGCTCATCGTCGTAGAGTCAATCTCGGAGGTCTCAGACATGATGGTGTTTGAGCTGGCAATGGCAGTTTTTTCGATTACATCCAAATGTCCACTTGACCAATGGCAATCATGGCACGACCTGAACTTGTGAAAGCACCTCCTGGTTGCTACAATGACTACCTACCCGTTGCACATGGCGGCGTTGTAACGTCAAATGCATAAGTTCTACTCGTTCCGTAGTTGCAAAGCCGGCAAATTCTTGCTGTGATTGGACGAGAACTGTCGTGCCACTGCTGGCAGACATATTAACAATTCTTGATGAGGTCCGTGAATCAGAAATGCTGATCCTGTACTGCTCCGTAAATCCAAAGCAGAATCTTTGCGGCACTAGGATGAGTTTCCTTCCAGCCGTCCCCTTTCATCAGCAAATGTTTGTCAGCCCACAATAACGGGGGGTCAAGCTTGCTCCCGCCCGTCAGGACTGCATTTACTGGCTTTGGATGCAGGGTGGCAAGGATTCGGTGCAATGACTTGCCTGGCAAGCTGCTTGTCTAAACTTCACGACCATTATCTAACCACCCACAGGTGTCTAAATCCGTTACTGCCAAGCCCTTGGTTGGAGCTTAGGCTTCTCTTTCGATTCAGCTCTAGATGCAGCATGCATGTCAGGAATCACCGGTTGCATATGGTTTGTGGGCAAGGACCTTGGCCCCTCAACTCTCCGCAACTCGACTTTACCACTTCGAGCAGTAGCAACTTTGGCTTCGAATGATTTCGACGCCATCGAATATCGGCAGGGGCTGCTCCGGCAGCAAAGCTCATGCAAGACTCACGTCGAAGCCTCATCGCATATCGCAATAGAGCGAAAATCCTTCTGTCATCCTTGCCAGAACGCGAGGAGATGGGAGCTCACAAGAATGAACTTTTTGGGAACATGCAAAGCCACCGATCCCAGACCCTTCTTTGTCGATGCCGACTCCACACATACAATTGGTGGCAATCAGCAACAGCTTTGCTCCGAGCATCAGTCAATACATTCAACAGCCAAACCATAAGTAAACATTCTTCAAATGGGCAACTCTGGCAGATCTAGTACCGGCTGTGGCCAGTGCCGAAAACGCAAGATCAAGGTACTTTGTTGTCGATCCCAGCGTGAGGATTCGATGCTGAAGCCCTCTAGTGCGATGAAGGCCGACCTGGCTGTCGCAAGTGTGCTCAGATACGCAAGCCATGTCCTGGCTATCCCTTCTCGGTGGAGCTTCACATTCGACCAGAAGCCATCACACAGACACCATCACCAGCACCAGCATCAGCACCAGCATCAGCACCAGCATCAGCACCACAGATTCAGCGACCCCAGTCTGAGATATTTGCAGACAGCTCTCTTCTCGAGCGTTCAATTACAGTGAGGCCAATCCGCACTCCGCCTGCCTGCACACATACTCTTTTGGTCCATCCCGAGGTCTTCCATCCGCAAGCGCCTCGAGAAACCAGAATACTGGGGGTCAAGGATGAATCGCGAGGGCAGCAGAGCAATCTCGTCGATGTGCCGGTTCATCGCTCGAAATCCATCTCGCCACCTCCAAAATATGATGTACAGCACCAAGCTACCTGCTTCTTCCTCAATCTTTTCTCCTTCCAAGCCAGCAAAAAGTACGGCATACCCATCCTCGACTTCTTGCCCGACATGCTCGACAAATCTGCACAAGACACAGCCATTCAGCAAGCATCGAAAGCGGTGTCGCGAATGACCTTGGCCGATCGGTATAGCGGGACTGACGCGCGGCTGCAAAGCAGCAATGAATACGCCAAAGCTCTCCAAATCGTGTCCGCCACCATGACAAACGAGAATGAAGCAATCAAAGACGAAACCCTAACTGCCGTATGGCTCCTCGGACTTTATGAGGTATTTGGTCTTGAAGAGATGATGACGTCCGCATGGCTCACACTTGTTAGGCTGTCAATTCCGTTCTTTCCCACGGCCGCAGCAACGTCAAAGCTCGCAATATCGACGAAGAATGGAGAGCTCACATCGCTCATATGCGTGGTGCAATGCGTCTGCTGCGTCTTCGAGGCCTGAAGCAATTCGAAAACGCGAGAAGCGAGAAAATCTTCCGCATCTTCAAAGCAGCCATCCAAATGCGACTTTTCACGCTGAACTCCGTAACTTCCTCAGACTTTGCTTATCTCGAGGTCGATATTTACAAGGATGAGCACGAGTTTGTGCCCTCGGATACTGCAAACAAAGCCTCAGCATTTTTCCTGAAGGCAGCCAGGCATCTCGAGGCAACCAAGTATGCTCTGCACAAGTTCAACTTACAGCCAGAGTCGAAGGAGCTAGTTGCCGAGATTGACCAGCTGCTCTATGAGGGTGAATGCCTCGACGCCGGTATGCTTGGATGGAACAAGCAAGAACCTGGGTGGGATATGATGCCTGTCCAAGGAAATGTTAAAGGTACAATGTGGGCACTATATCCCTTTCACGCCCTCCACTACTTTTACAGCTTCTGGGTGTTCCTTTACTGGCTGCGCTTCCTGGTAGCTCGGATCAAGCTTTACGAAACCTTGATCGAGATTGTGAAAGTCAAGAAGCGCTCGGCCATCAATGGCGGAGTGCAGTTGAGTAAGCTGTCACATTGGGATGCTCGGATCGACTCGTTCACACGGATCATTCAGAAAACTGCAGACGACCTCATCGGGCTAACAGCTTATGCGCTGGGTGACGTCTCTAACACCGGCCACTTCTTGTCGGCGCCATCAGGTTGCAATCCAGGCGGCGGATGGCACGAAGTCAACGTTGTTGCTGCAATGCAATTGGTCATACCATTCAAGGTCTTACAGAGGTCGCCATATACTCTGCCTGAGCAGAAGGGAGCTATTGATATTGCCATCACACACATTGCCGATGGTTTCAGAAGGCATCCGATCATCCCTGAGCTCGTCAGGTGATTTTGGACAAATGGGGCTGACTTGGCCTTTTATGCCGAACAGGCTGGGGACGTGTTCTAGCTTGTGTCACTCTACTCGCTGTTTCACTACTCGTCACATCTTTAAGGGGGCTCAGTCGCTCCAAACGCTAGGGACTTTACCTGGAAGGATCTTTTATGTGGTATTTCTGAGTGTGGTGGTGATCCTGGGAGCGATATTGGATGGTCACAGGTGCGAATTCGTCTTGGGAAAAAATTTCCTGGGAGCTTGAGGCACTCACAGCCATGGGCTTTGGCGCCGCGATCAGCGCACAGCAATGGCTGTGGTACTTGCCATTGGCTCGCCACATTCCACCCTACCACATTCGGAAACATCATCCATATCTTCCCCAGAGACTGGTGGCCCGACCAGCCTCTAGGAGTAAACTCGCTCCGGGGATCATCATGTGCAGTTTGTCGTCAGAACGCCTGTTGACTCTATGTCACTCATTATTCTACTTTTGTTTGTTCTTAGCGCAGGTTGCGCTTCCGGTGGCGGGAGTCATAGTGCTCAATTCTGGGCATGTGTGATGGACGAGGAAGCATGGTTCAACTTGCAAGGCACTGAAATTTCAGTCCTGTGTAGTTTGCCGTGCTGGGGCCCTTGCAGTATCCTCGATGAAGAATGCTCTCCTGGCTTTGATGCTCAAGTGCCAAGGAACAAGAAATATGCGTCGATGAAGAGGTCAATGGCAAGTGCCTCACAACATTGGAGTTGCTTGTGGCGTTGCAAAGAGCAAGAGTGTTGGCCAATTGGGGCCACCTCTTTGTATGAATATGGCGACAAGCTATGTGACACTCAAGAGCCGAGAGACGGAGCAGGACGTCAAATGCACAGAGAGGGAGACTGCCTGAGCCACGACGGCAGTAGCTAACTCAACTTTGCGCTGTCGAGATAGCCGGCAACTTGATCATGCGAGATGTGCGACCACGTTGATGCAAGAGCTCGTCGCTGAAACGGTTGTTATTGGAAGAGGAAGACAAAGAGAATAAACCCGATATGTGCAGAATGGAAACGCAGAGAAACTCCGCACTTCCTGCCATTGTCGCAGGGTATGTCCAACGACACGGCAACGGCATACGTCGTTGGATTAGACTTTGAAATCCAGTGCTTCCGTGCTCAAATGGCTATACCGCCTGATCCCGCCCAACCGAAAACAAGCCACATTCAAGGACACAGCAAAAAGGCGAAAATGAGTCAATCCCGATGATAGCGCAGCTACCCAAAAGTGCAGTTGGGGCAGCCCACACGCACACCAGGAAAGGAAACGTCAAGCAATGCGTCGATCTCGTCCCAGAAGCGGCAATATGGACTGCGCCTTGCATAAATTTCGGTTTGCCTGCAGCGATGGCTTCGGGTTGATCCTTGGTCGGGCCACTCGGAAAAGTGGTCTGCAGCTTGCATGCATTTGTGGTGCACCGTTCTTTTGCGCACAACCGTGGGGGACGAGCCCGGTGATAAGTTTTGTGGCTGCAGCAAAGCCCATGTGGCGGCCCAGGATTGGTGGACCGTATGGCGGAGGGAAGCACGGTGAGTCTGTAGGCGTTGAATGCTCTCAGGATGCGAAAGGGAGGTCAAGCCATTTCCCGTTGAAGCGCGAATCAGGACCACCTGCTACCGTTACCGCATGAGTGAGGTCGGCAGGTATCGCACACCTTCTGCATTCTGAACACTTCTTTCTCCCTGGCCTTGGCGTTCCTGAAATGTGGTGCGGCTTGATCATCGAGGTCAATTCTCTGATATCCTCGCACCCCATATATCAGCAAGCTCGACCGTCAAATCGGTAGAGTCGACCGTAGATGGCGCCCGGCACCGCGTGGCACATCTATGATGACAGAAACTCCAATTTTGGGGTCTTTTGGGCCGCCAACTTCTCACCTGCAAGGGAACTGGCGGACGTGTTGCGCGAAATCAAATGCATATTTCTCGACACTATGTGGAGCGGGGTGCAGCGTCACATCCCCGGGGTCAGGGACACTTCCGATCCTACAATCAACGACGACAACAGCCCTACTCTCCTCATCTTTCGCGGAACCGACGAAGCGGCGGAAATTTGGGTTCCCTCAGACGTCTGTGATCCATTCGGCTCTTATTTTATCGACCTGACTCGGAGGCCCCATCGTTCGGGGTGGCGACGCATATCGTGGAGCTCGGTGGGAGATGGCGATTGGGATGCATTTGAGAGGAACATTTCTGTTGACATTGAGAAGAGATGGCCCTACGGTTTTGGAGAACTGGTGCTCACCGGAGGCCCAGAGGGTCCCGTCTGCTTTCCGGAGTGTTGGGAGTACTTCCGACGGGCGTCAATGATGTTGGCTCTGTTATCATACAACAAGCAAGGCTTCCCAACAGAAGTGTGTCGCACGTCTTGGCGTTGTGGCCGCCAAGACTCTGATGGGCTAAACGCTCTGCCGTGTCAACCGACGCAGATATTTGGGATGAGTTGGTACAAACGCATTTAGCCAGATCGTTCGATTTACCACTAACACGCATATAGGCGCATATCCCCCGAGGACACCGCCCTGGACTTTCCTCTCCTTGCTTTCATCATATACCTACTCACACTTGCCCCCGCCATCAAACTCGACGATATTGGCTACTGCGGTGTCGCCTTTGCCAAGCGCTACGCCGGTCCCTGGCCGACGGCGGCGTGGAAGCGGTGGTGCTGCCTGGACGCCGGGATATGTCATCTACAGTTCCATCTCCGCTTCTTGTCCATCTCTGACGCCACCACCCCCGAGTATTGTTCGGAAGGGCTACATATCTACCGTGACAGAAGATGGATTTCTTCACCGGGGACGGGAAACAATGCTGCTTTGGTTGAAAATCGAGTTGCCATTGCGATCAACACTTCTATAGAGTCCAAATTAGCGCCGTATTTGTTGGTGACGCTGACCGACCTGCGGGGACTGAGTCTACACCGTTTCGGCGACAATCAAGCATACAAAACTCTGCCAGTCAACCCCGGCGGGAACTACATCGGAGTGGCTGTCTTTCAGGTGGCGCTCTGGGAGCTCTTGAATGACTGGTCGGAGATGTGGAAGATCGTTCTTGGTACCATCAGCAACACCTTGGATATGAAGGTATGAGACGCTTTTGAATTCATTGACAAGGACCACACTAACTTTGGCCGCATATCGACGACATTATCGATCCCCAGGAACGGGGCAGATTGATGCTCCGTCGCCCATCGACGAAATCGGAGCTGTATTCCACCATGTCCCGCCTACTGCGCATCTCATCCGAGTGGATCCAGGAAACAATGGATGACCTCAAAAGCCTGGTGGAAGATTTCAATGGCCATGGTGGCACGGCACAGACGGTAAACGTGATCCGTGCCAACTGGGAGTCCTTGATGTCGGATCAAGTTAGGAAGGGAGAGGACCTACTCAAGCGCATCGACGAAGAAACCAATAAAATCAACTTCCTCCAACAGGGCATCGAGCCAGAATGGTAGGAATTGTGACAGAGATCTCGGCATGAGAAGCCTCATCCCTGTACTGGACGCAGCCGACACAAACCTTGTCCCTCGGTGCGGGTTCTCGAGCGTCGCCTCCAGGCTGATTGCATCGTGGAGTTACAAGCATATGAAGTGTGACGGCCAGGTTTTGGATGAGAATGTGACTTGGCAACTCTGGACGGCTGTCGCTAGCGCGGTATGCCTGGCACCTAGCCAGCTGCTGACAGTGAGCATTGGGCATATTGACTGTCTATCTAGTGAACGAAACAATCACGACCTGGGTCGCGATTGTAGCCTTTGTACGTCCGGCCTTGTGCAGTCAACATCTACACACAACAGAAATCGCCACAACGATGAGTATTAGCGGCACGTCAACGAATTATCACCATCACTGGCCTCAAGTTACGATGACACTCCCTCTAGGTGTGCCAGATCTGCGACGCGAAATAGTCTGACTAGCCCATTGCCACTCGCAGGTTAGGCAGATGGTGTGAACGGGCGAGATGGAGCAGCGCTTCGCCGCAAAATGGTCACCATCGCACAGGACAGGCACGATAACGCTTTGGAATGAGACATCATTGTATGATGAGCGAACACACCAATAGCAAATATGCCTCACAGCTCTCGCGTCGCCAGTAATATGCTGAGCCAAAACCACATATGCGCGCCCGTTGATACTGCCACCTCAGGCCGGTTCATAGGGCAGCTCTTACGAGTGACAGAGCGCACCGCCGACCACGGTGTGGTTCGATTGGAGGCAAAGGAAACGTAGAACCGCCTTGTCCTCGCATATTTCCCCCAAGACCCCATGGCTAGGGCAAAAGAGGCAATGCATGTCGCCAGTACGTGGCATTGCGAAGAGCAAGAAGTGTGGGCAAGCTGGGCCCACCGCTTTGCACAGGGATGGCAACGAGCGACTTTCTGCCTTGCATCAAGCTATATGACGCTCAAGAGCTGAAAGATGGGCCGCCGAGCAGGATGTCAAATACACAGAGGTGAAGGCAGCCTGATCCGCGACAGCAGTGACTAGATCAACTGAACAAGACGGCAAAGGTATGCCACGACCCATTCAATTCGGACATATCCAAGGCCCATGGCCCGCGGGAAAGAGGCACATGTCACCAGTACGAGTGAGGCAATGCCGTGATGAAGAGGCCAACGGCAATTGCCTCACAGTATTGGAATTGCTGGTGGCTGACGCCTGCTGGCTACTACGCAGGCAACTCACGTACGCCCCACTCATACACTGATACACTCATCACACTCACTCTCACACTCACCCATACACTCACTCATCACACTCACTTATACACTCACTCATACATCTCCCTCAGTGCCCATCTCACTTTTTCCGTCTTCGCAGGCGCTTCTCTATCAGATTATGCGATTAACATGCTGTCGATCGGCAACCTACTATGCAGGCGATGCGCCGTTTCCGAAAGGGCCTATGCTTCCTCGCACTTCCCTCCTTCAGCGCCTCCCTGCTGGCAGATTACGGATTCCTCTCGTGACACAGCGCACAAACTCCTCTACTTCACCGACTTCGAAGCTCGTGGTATCAGGCGAACTTAAAGGCTTTCCTTTGGGCGAATCAGACTTCCGTCAAATTCGCAGTCCTGGATTTGCATACTTTGACAAGACAAGTCATATCGCCGAGCTTGAAACGGGTCCAGGGACTAAGCTCGTTTGCCGGCCCAGGCGATTTGGAAAATCACTCACCGTCACGATGCTGCGATACTTCCATGGGTTCCAGTTTCGCGACGAATACGACGGACTTTTCAAGGTACGTGGACCCAAACTTTTAGAAGGATTTGCATGCACACATAACTAATACTAAAGTTAGGATCTCGACGTGGATAACGATGTCAAAAGTGGCATCGTTCAGCCTGGACAGTATCTTGTTTTGGAGTTCGACTTCTCCCGCATCATCCGTATTCCCGACATGGACAAATCTGGGGAGTTCCTTGCGGGAGAAATAGGCCTTGGGCTGTCGGACTTTGTGGACAACTACTCCAAACATCTTGGCGACTTGTTTCCATCGAATATCTCGGCTTTCAAGGAGAATGACCCTGCCGGAAATCTCACACTTCTCATCGAGGAAGTCAACGATGCACTTGAACATATCCATAAGAGAGGCGACAAGGATCATGCACTCTGGGGTGTAAAGGGAGTATACTTGTTCCCTGTTGCCACGCACTATATATGCATTCTAACGCCTACAGATCTATTTACTGGCAGACGAATACGATGCTTACGCCAACGAGTATATGGATCCACATGACCCAAGGTCGTGGTCCGATGCCATACCGTTTCAAGTACTCAAGGGAATTTGGTCCAGTGTCAAAGCTGGTAGGAAATTGACATATGGTATCAGAAAGGCATACATCACTGGCATCACACCTCTACTTCTAAGCGACTTTGTCAGCGGTGCCAACGACCACGAAAACATCTCTTTCAGTCCACGGATTTCAACCATTTGCGGCTTGACTCAACCCGACGTGCTAGGAGCGCTGAAAGCCATCTGCAATGACGAGGAAGAGGTGCAAAGACACCTTCAGACCTTACAGCACTATGCCTATGGCTATCACTTCTGCCAAAAAGAGAGAGTACAACCAGTGTTTAACACACAGACTGCTCTTTCTTATCTCCAGGTAACTAATGGAAATATCATACCATCAAGGTGCTGTTCTAATTAGTAGCAGGCATTAAAGCAGGGAATGAAATCCGACATCGAGAACCCTCCAAATTCAGAGGTTTCTGAGCGCTTCCTACAGGCTTGTGCACATGCGCCTGCGGCCGTGAAGGACATGCAGTTGGCACTTCAAAAGGACGAACATGGCCCTCTCCGAAAGATTCCTTCTGATCCTTTGCTCCTTAGCCTCACACCGCCCCAGCTAGTAAGTTGCTTCCCATCCCAACATGTGTGG
Source organism: Arthrocladium fulminans (assembly GCA_003614865.1). Taxonomy (NCBI): domain Eukaryota; kingdom Fungi; phylum Ascomycota; class Eurotiomycetes; order Chaetothyriales; family Trichomeriaceae; genus Arthrocladium; species Arthrocladium fulminans. Next base: position 309,964 of record QXWJ01000015.1, read on the forward strand.
ACTCTAACATTTTTGCCCCCTTAGCATGTCCGGGCTGCCGGAGATAGCGATATATCTGCATGGCGATCCTTGATGGTCTACATGGGAGGCCTGACTCCCGATTTAAACGATCCATCCAAGTTCTTGAAGATACCTAACCTTGTTGCTGCGAAACGGTTTGGTTCGGCGATTCTTGATAGATACGGTTTACGCGACTCCATGAGAAGTGCTCTGTGTGATCTTGCTGCAACTGGGAACCCAATGGGCGTCCTTAGTGGATATTGCCGCCTGATGCGACAACGTGACATTAAGGGAAGTGCCTTTTTGAAGTCGTAGGAACATCACCGGGACAGCATCTTGGCCGCGATACTGGAGAACCCAGCTATTAAGCCAGAGACTGAATACCAGGTGAAAAAGGTGAGATCCGTTGTGCAGAATGGAAACGATGAAGCTGACCTTTGTAGGGGACGAACAGGCCAGGTTTTATAGATCTCCTTATTACAGACAACAAGAACCACTACTCTATCATCGAGTTCAAAAACATCCAAGTTCAATACTTGGACCTCAGTGGCGAGACGGACGAAGATAAAGCAGAACAATTCGCGTCTATGAGTCTCGGCAAGATTCTTAACCTGAAGTTCGAAGGTGATAAATTCCGATCAGGTACTCTCCGTAATTGGATTGATGGAAACAGAAAAACACGACGCAATCCGAACCCTGGGCAAGTCCGCGACCAGCTTCAGTCTTACATTGCGGGGCCCACTGTGCAAAAACAGATTGCTGGCAAAGAATTTCGCCTGGATAGCAGTTGTTGTTGGATCACGCCACATCCTCGTGCGTGAGATGGATAGGAATGGCAACTGGGTCGGCGGGTTTCAGCTTACGCAACGAATCCCAGCCGCTTGATACCAAAGTGCTTGCTGGGCTGTCAATACTCATTCACTCTTATTCAACAACGGACGGTCATAAGTAGGAGCAAGGCAGAGAAGCACAAGCAGGCCGAGAAACTTCCTCTCACCTCCCTATACGAATCGTACGAGAGGAGAGAACTTCTCCAAGCGTTGATCGTTGTCAGAGACCATAGCTAGAAACATCATCTCTTCGCCTGTCTCGTCTTCAGCTGATTTATCCTCCACGCTTGCTGGCCCTCCCTCTTCCATTTCCTCTTCCTCTTCCCTTTCCTTTCCCTCTTCCCCTTCCACGTTTGCTGGTCGTTGTCGCATCCTTCCCTGTCACCAGCGCCGCTTGTAAGGCCCCTGTTCCGCTTCGGGAGTCACCAGCTTCACTGGCAAGGCCATTGACTCCGCTTGGGAGGTCACCACTTCCACCAGCAAGGTCACCACTTCCACCAGCAAGGTCACCACTTCCACCAGCAAGGTCACCACTTCCACCAGCAAGGTCACCACTTCCACCAGCAAGGTCATCACTTCCGATTAGAAGGTCACCGCTTGCAGGGTCGCCGATTCTGAACTGTTGTCTTCCATTCGACGTTAGAGCTTGCTGGTAGCGCTCCCATATCCCATCGTTAACCTTCGAGATATGAACATACTCCCTGACGTAGGAAACATGTATGTTATTTTCCCCCGATCGCATGCCGCGAGAAGCTGCGGGAACGTCCTCGACGCGAGATTCATCTTCTGAGATCCAGATGAACCTCACCACAATTGTATACCCTTCAAGATTATTGGTCCACAATTTCCAATTTCTAAAGAACACGGCCTCAGAGTCTGCGTGATCATTGTTGATGGTGATCTGTAGAGGGAACATGAAACAGGTCTTTGGTGTCGTTGAATTGTCAAATTGGACGATTATTCCATCGATAGCAGGGCAATTGTAAGCAAGTGGACAGTGTAGTACCGGACTGCTGTTGTCGTTCTTGAACACCGGGTATTTGCCTTCGAACATGTCCGTGATGACATCTGCGCCAATATTGTGTGTCATCTCCAAGCCGCGGGAAGCAATCGAAGACAAGACAGCTTGCTCGATGAAGAAGTCAACAACAGATGCGTTATCAATGTACTCGTCCAGGGCGCTTAAAAAGCTTGCTTCGCCGAATCTGCCGCCCATGTGATATGCACGTAGCTGCCTTGCTGCAGCTTCGCGAGCTATACCACATGCATACTTTCCAATTGAACTGGGGCAGTCAGTGTAGAAGTACCAATTGTCAAAAAGGCTACTGTGCGTGCCTCCCGGCACGTTCAAGCCGCTGATACAAGCTCTCAGATAGTCACAATGACTGCGCAAGTCAGTAACATCTCGGGGCCGCTTTTACGAAGCTGTGAGCGTACCTAATCCATTCCTTTTCGTTCCTGTTGTTGCGGATATCGTTCATATACAGTCGAACCTGCTCTGCAACCTGAACCAAGTCCGGGGCGGATAAGTCGATCTTCCCATCAACTATGCTTTTGTTCAAAAGCAACGGGATACGACCTGTCCAGTCTTCGACTCGGTTCTTATATTTTTCAAGTTGGCGGTGATCTTGCCTGTAGCTCTCTGGAATGGCGTCGTTGTTTCGATCCCACCACTCCCTCATTTCTGTCTAAACTGCTATTAGACCAACCTGCACCTAACGTATTAAAAAAAGAGGACTTACTGCATCAAATCCGCCATAGACAAAAATTTTGTCGGCACCAGGTTGTTTTCCTTCCATCCAGGACTTTGTCCTGTTGTTTGCTGACACGCTGTAGATGTATTTATGTTCCGCAGTCCATCCCTGTATCAAGCTGAGCTGCGTCTCCAGCCTGTCGTTTCTCTTATTGGACTGAGCGGGATCAAAATCCAAGGCGTTCAATTGATCGATAATAAACAAGGTATCTGGCTGGTCATTGAAAAATTTTGTAACCCCTTCCACCGACTGCAGCGACATGATGTGTTTCTGAATGTCATTATCTTCGGGAGCTCCCCATGCAAGCAACATCGCCGCTTGAATGTATTCAAACGGGCTGTAACTAAACTGCAGACAGTCCGGAATGTATACCACTCGTCTGCCAGCAGCCATCAGATAGCAGACGAGCGCAGCCAGAAGATGAGATTTCCCATAGCCAATGGTGCCATACAGATGATAGCCTACCCATTGTCTCTCAAGTGTCTCCAGTGTCTTGGCCGCATCTAGCAGTGTTGAAAATTTTTCCCGTCCCATGTAAACCCAGTTTTGGTTCTTGCTGGTACACTTGAAACGCTCCGGCGCGATATTCCAGACAGAAGGGAATGGCAGTTCGGTCTGAATGGCAGGGTTACATAGTTGTTCGGCGAGAGTAGAAAGTGAGTTTTTGGGAAACGGGACGGTGACAAAGGAAAGCTCGCAGCTGCTTGCAAGCTTCTCCAGGATGTGACTCCTTCGTGTGCAGGAGCGTTCAGCGAGGTCCTGAAGCTTAGCAGAAATCGGAGGTAGTCGGGTGGGTTTGGTAGCTTCGGCAGTCGGTAACAGTGGATGGCCCAAGTTCATATCCACATCCGTGTTCATGTCCACGTCCATATCCACGTCCATGTCAGAGTCTATGATGTGTTAGTCGAAGTCATGGTCGAGTTAGAGGTAGTCCTTACCCATCCTCATTCTCTTTCGGGCAGTGACTGGCGGTTTGGCACGCTCACGGCCTGATTGACTTTGATTCACAACGGCATTACCGAGTTTCGCAAGGAGATTTGCCGTTCTAAGGGGTAGTCCGATGGACTGAAATATGGTTTCGTTTCCAGCATGTTTGAGCAAAGTTGATCCATTGACTTCTTGTTCCTCGAGCTTCTGCAAAACTTCATCTTTGAACACAATTGAATGTCGTTTGCTGAAATATTCGACGACTTGAGCCAGTGTCCAAGTCTTAACCTCCTCTACTGACGGAATTGAAGGCATCTCATGTTGCTGAGACTGCGTCGAGGAAGACATCGTCGTGGCTGTGGTTGTGGAGGGATACCAAGGGAGGTCAGTTTGTGTGGACGCACATTTTGTTGGAGGGAGAGGTAAAAACTGTGTTCGTAGTGAAGGAAGATGCACTTCTTGGCTCTGCATTTCCTGGCTCTGCACTTCCTGGCTCTGCATCTGCCTGACCATAGCCTCGACCGGAGTTTCCAGAACATCTCTTGCCATTTGTGGCTGATCATCCTCTGTCCTCGACGCCATTCTGCACTTCATCAAGGAATTGATGTTGAGTGAGCACAGCTAGATAATATGTGATTCTAACGATATAATTTCATTGGCTTTGTCATGATCACACCCGGTGTCAAGCATGTCGACGCACCCAGACCACGCCGGAAGTGAAAGACACGCAGTTCACTCTCTGCTGAGGGACGTCGAAATTGGCGCGGGCTGGTGAGCCCGAGCCAGAGAGGCCTCACTCCAACATAATGGTCACTTTGAGGTGTAATATACAAGTTATTTGGTTGCCCATTGCCTACCTGACCATTGCCCCCCTAAAAGCACGTCCCAATAAGCTGGAAGAGGTGGCAGATTTGACTTTCCTTGGCATCCGCACCAAGGTCAGACTGGAACGTCTTTGGACTAGTCTAAAATATGATTCCAGTTTTTGATGCCTGAGGCTCCTACTCTGCGATTATCGTTTCCGATGTCCACAATGGTAATGACGCTTGTCAGTTTCCTATCGACCTCGCCCAACCCCAAGCACGCTAGATTGGCATTGTTCCTACGCCGAGCGCCCACGTCGCTTCGCTCCCATTTGGCGATGTCATGACGACGTGGTCGAACGAGCCGGTGGCATGCCACGACGCAATGGAGCAGGACGTATGCATTGACATGGAGATGAAGGGATGGGATGAGAACATGTTGCTGATGGACGGTGAAAATGCCAATGGCGAATGTACCTCACGGCCCTGTGTGTCACCAGTGGCCCTGCAATGACAAAACTTGAGGCCTGGTCGATGCACCCGCTTGGTACGAAGACTGGGTGATCGAGAGTCTGCCTTGAACCGGTGCAGGGTCTAAGAGATGTGCTACGAACAGTCATCAGGAGTTAGAATACACTGAGTCGGAGCACATTTGACCTGCAGCAATGGTGACCAGCTCTGACTTGTGTCAGCAACGCTTTGGTGGTCTATGCTTCGCGTAACCGAGTGGCGAGGCATTGGGAGACTCTGCAGATCAAGAGCGGCGGCATCAGGTCATGATATTTTGATCCCTTTCAAAGCTTTCAATATTTGCTTCCTCCTGAGCGGCAGAACGCCGAAAGATGCCTCATGGATCAAGCACATCATGTAGCACCACCAAGTTGGGACAGAGCATGACAGGAAATACGTTTGGGTATGACTACCCTTGAGCGGCAAGCTGGCGTGGACAGACTTGTGCATCCAATGGGCTGCAAGAGTATCCGAGATGTCAGGTAAGGCCTGGAGCTGCAAGTCTTCGAGCTGGCAGCACATGAAGGAGGCGGTGCTGCCCTTAGATACACGAGGGAGAGGCGGGGCATGAAGAGAGCTGAGAGATGCGACCGCCCACTGGCCCCATTCCAGGGGAAAGCTGCAGTTTGGCCCGTCATCATACGGATCGGCCCATGGGAGCCCGTAGGGCTGGATGAAGTTTGCAGGCGACGGTTCCGACACAGGTACTGCTCATATCCAGTGTATTCACGTCTCTTCGAGTGCGAAGGGAACAATATAACCTCCAATCATGATACGAACGTTGGGCAAATGGAAGATTTGGGCTTCTGACCATTCATACGAATCATATGAAAGGGAAAGGAGAACTCTTTCTCTTCCCGTAAGCATTGAATCATTATCAATAGTGACTACAGCTAGAATCAACCGTCTTTCGCTCACTAAGCCCACCGTCAGGCCGGAAGAGGCCGCACACTCGATCCAGGTTTCATTCGTCTTGGTGTAGCTTAGTCCTATAGTATTCTCTTCCGTGTGAGTGAACAGCTAGCCTTTCTAAGACGGGACAGTAGTGGCATTGATTTAGATGACCTTCAATCTTAATGCTCTCGTACAACAAAGGCAGGGCAAGGGACCGGGAACTTTTGCTGCGTCGTAGTAAAGTACTGAGGCTGGTTGAGGTCCATTTATCGGTGTAAAGATATTGGAATGCTTCGTCATTCTGCTTTACCGGCCAGATGGTCTTCGGAGGCAAGTGTGGAAGCAAATGTGGAAGCAAGCTGCTATGAGCTTGGTGATGTTTCAGTTTTTCCCTCTCCGGCCTGTTGGACCGCCGAATCGGTTGCTCCAAATGTTAGCTCTGCGATTCCCTCTGTGGCTTGCTGAATGGCCGAATCGATTGCTCCATGTGAAGTTTCAGCGGCTCCCTCTGCGCCTTGTTGTTGAACGGTCGAATTAATTGCTCCTTTGATGATTTCGACACAGCGATCGAAGCAGGCAATTTCGAATTCCTTGTTTGGGTAGTCCATAATAAAGCCATTCGCCACGAATTCCCTTGCAAGCGCGGTGAGACAAAAGAACAATGATGAATCTTTTGGATCATCCAAGGCAAAAGAATTCGGAGGCAGTGGTTTCTCCTTCGTGAGAGAACTTAGGTAGAAGATCATAGCCGTCTTCGCCTGGCCCACTGCGATTATACCATTGCCAGGGTTCATAATGTTCGCAACTTGGAGTTGGGTATCTCCAATGCCAATTCTGCATAACAAGTCAAGGGCGCAGAGCCAGAAGATGGATTCGCAATCATGGACTGGTCGATGTTGACGTGGTTCGGAGCTTAGTAGCGAAGTGGCCATAAAAGCAATTGTGCCGGTTCTATCCTTTGCTGCATATACGCCGTCGAGAAACATCGCCATATCGAAATCACACACCTTGACCTGGTGCTGATTGTTGATCCTAACGTTTCGAAATGATATGTCCCGATGGACTATGCCCCTGTCACGAATTGACTTGATGGATGAGAATGCCTGTTGCCAAATCCAGGATATTGTAGATAAGGAATCCAACGAAGAGGCTGCCTCATTAAAGGACGAATCGACCCAAACGGTAACAACATGTCTGTGCTCCCTGTTCTCGAGGTCCTGCTGTGATTCGCCCTCGGGTCGTCTTGGACCGGATAGCATATTCGTCAGACCTTCCTGGCCAGAAGCTTCAGTTCCAGTGTACTGAGTAAAGTTGATTCTCTGCTCAGTGGCCCGATCAAAGAAAGGTCTGAGGCGAGTCATCGGCTGTCCAGGAGAACACTGCCCTCGCCCCAAAACTGTGGTGTCGTTGTCGTTGTTGTCGTTGTTGTCGTTGTTGTCGTTGTTGTCGTTGTTGTCGTTGTTGTCGTTGTTGTCGTTGTTGTCGTTGTTGTCGTTGTTGTCGTTGTTGTCGTTGTTGTCGTTGTCGTCGTTGTCGTCGTTGTTGTCGTTGTCGTCGTTGTTATCGTTGTTATCGTTGTTATCGTTGTTATCGTTGTTATCGTTGTTATCGTTGTTATCGTTGTTATCGTT